>JADNRY010000262.1:0-87146 GCA_015501585.1 Rhodocollybia butyracea
TTCTGAGTGGCCTCTGATTCCAACCACCAACCTTCACCAGCCCTGGTCCCTCACTGCCAAGCTCATAAGTAAAGATGTCCACGAGTCCGAGTTATCCGCAGGTACTCGCAGGTATGACCGTGAGAATACTCGCAGGTATGTCTACCTGCGGATCCAGGTATCCGTTTCCCACGGATCCGTACAGGTCACGGGTATCGATCCAAGCAAATTTGTGCTACCTGCAGGTATTTGTGGGGAGGGCAAGAATAAATTTTTTTCGCTCAAATAACAGCTGGAATATGCTCTCCACTATGCACTAGACCTTGTCTGAGCAGCTCATCTGTCCACCTAGCATGTAGCAAGTTCCAAGTGGCTATATGCACTGTTGTACACTATACAATCATGATGAATATAGTCCCTCTTCAACTTCAGTGACTTGTATCACTCAAGGACCACTGTTCTCTACCCACATTGTACTCTATTCTACATACTAAGCACCTACTAAGTGTCTCACACTCATACCTTGCATGTAGTAGCCACTTCACTATTCTTGTAAGTACTAAATACTTGCAGGTATTCACAAGTAACTTGTGAGTACCTGTGTTCACTGGGATCCGCAAGTACCCGCAGGTACCTGCGTTAAAATACCTGCGGATCCCGGTATCCGTTTCCCACGGATCCGTGCGGGTCACGGGTAGCCCCTTGGGCCCACAGGTACCTGCGCAATGGATCCGGGTTTACCTGGATCCGGACTCGTGGACATCTTTTCTCATAACCTGTGTTAGAATAAGTGCACTAAGTATACAGCTCTGCTGGCATGTAACCGGTTACATGGCAGAGCTGCATAGTGCACTTATTCTAACAGGCTGTCACTGACCATCACTGATCCTAGGCCTTCAGACTGTCTCGTACAAAATAATGAAGGCAAGTTGGAGGCTCGAATGGTCAACCTGGTTACAACTTACAAGCACTTAGCAGTCCAAGCTGCATGTTCTAACCACTCTGCTATTAGCACCTGATAAACAAGTAATGTTTATTGTATGGTATCTGTACTGTCTGTGTAGTGTACTGACTAGCAGTTGCAGTATCTATCACAGTAACAATTACCAATGACTCTTGATGTAACTGAACATTGGTGAGGATTCTGGCTGCCGTTGGTTTGACACTTGCACAAGTCAATGTTGTCAATGCTGTCAGCAAATATTGGTGTGTACTGGGACTTCCAGCGATTTGTGAAGCTGTTGGACTGACTGTCGCTGTTTTGCAGTCTAATCTGTCACATAGCATCACTCGCGATGTACTTACTCTGAGTGTGTTGTAAATAATTTTCCTGGGCTTGTTTCGTGTATCAAATGCCTGGTGACTCAATTCCAAGTATCAGACTATAAAGATGCACTTCCCTGGGTGCCAATCACTTTGTCATATGCTCCAATGAAAACCTAGTAGGGGGCAAATATGTATATTACTCTGAGTGTATGAGATGCTTGGAAAGTGTGTGAAACAGTTTCATTTTGGCACTGGGTAGAGTCAGAAGATTGACAAGATGTTGTATCCTGAGTTCCTCCTCTGCTGATTGGTTTTGGTGGCACATTACTTGCTGCACTCCAGGAAAAGGGATGCAGTGGATCTGGTTAAAGCAAGCCTGGTGTAGATGGCACACAAGTCTCCCACAAGATACAATTCCACACTGCTCTTGAAGGGCAAGATCAGCGACAACACCAATGAGAATCAGCACCAATACCAGAGATTGTCAGTGAGAGTCAGGAGCAGGGGCCAGCCACAACCCACCAGCACTTGAGCCCAGCGGCCGCCGACAATTGCCAATGGTCATTGATGACCAGGATTGACTTTTCCTGGTCCACATATAAAACTCTGGAAGGAGCATGGTTTAGAGAGGTGTAGTGTGTGTTGAGTGCATTTTCAGCCATCATGTGACTCGGCTCTATTTTCCGGTGATCCGGCCCAAACAGAGTTTAACATTTTTAGCATGTAGGCAAAGGATTACGGCACGTGATGTAATTTTACTTGGCATTTCAAGGGGAAACCTTTAAAGTTTTCCCCAAAATTCAAAGTTTTATGGGGGGACCTTTTAAGTTTTCCGGGAAATTCAAAGTTTTACGGGGACATTTTGAAGTTTTCCGGGAAGACCAAAGTTTATGGGGGAGGCATTTTAAAGTTTTCCTGGCAGGTGAAAGTTTACAGGGGGCCTAATTTTTGTGCAACTTGAACAGCATACATTTGTGGGGCAAGCTAACACTAATGTTTGGTACATACTTATGTGGGGCCAGCTAACCTTCCATCAGGACTTGACCCTGAACGCAGTATAAAAAGGTGCGTGACCTCTTTGTTTGTTCTCTTTCTTTTGTTTCAACCACCACCGCTCTTTTATTTCTGTTTCTTATTTTGCTCTTAAACAAAAAATGCCTGCATGTATGTTTTTTTTCATTCTGTGAGGTTGTTTCTATTACTAACTTCTCTTCACTTCAAGCTACTGCAAACAATAAAAAACCTGGTATGTATCACTTGACACATTTTCTTTCCTTTTTCTCATTTGTTTGTAGCCCCTCGTTTGACTCGCTCTCAAGCTGCTGCCCCAACCCGCACAGCAGCTAATGGAAAGCCTGGCAGCAAGACTTTGAAGGTCAAGGCTCTGGCGCCAGTCACTGCATCTACTCAGGCCGAGCTTTGATCTGCATGAGTTCAGCAGAAGCAAAAGGCCAAGGCTGCCAAAAAAGCCCAAGAAGCCAAGGCACAAGGTATGTTTTCTTTTTTTGTTTTGTTGACCTCGCTAACAACCTTCAATGCTTCTTAGAGATTCATGAACATGCCAAGGCCATGCCCAAAGCTGAGCAAGATGACAATGAAGATGCGGACCCTGACTTTTATGGCCAGGGTGATGATGACCTTGATGGCCATCATACTGGCATATCCCCTGCCCCTCTTGATCAGGGGGAGGGTCCTGATCTCTATGACCAGGATCCTGATGCAGTTGTCTTCAAGGATTCTCTCTGCGGTAGGTTCTTACTTCCTTTTCTTATATCTTTTGGTAAACTATGCTATATAGATGGTGGATATGGCTCTGACAATGAGCCCCGCTGCAATGAGGACAACGATGACAATATGGGGGCTGCAATGGGCTATGCAAATGACAATGAGATGGATGTTGATGATGCACCTACCAACAATGCAAGTACCATTTTATTTATTTATTTATTTTGTGTTTCCTACCAAGAAGGCCATGGAGCATGCTCGCAAGAGGCTAGGACTTTCTAGCTCACCCTCCAGTGCCCAATCTGGCTGCTCTCGCTCTAGCCTCTCTTCAAACCTCATTACTCCTCCCAGTTGAAGGTTTAACGGCAAAATTACCAACAGTAACTTTATGCCAAATACCGTGCTAGTTGCTTTTGTGAGTGCTGTTTATCTTTTGCAAGTCCATAGTTAGCTCACTTTGTTTGTGTTTCAGTTGGGTTATGCCAGAAGTGGTCTTTTCTCTGGTTTTATTAGCAAGGCCCGTGAATGGGTTCCTAGTTGCTTTGGCATCCCTGGTAAGATGGGCGCCTCTGCTGTCAAGGAGCTAGTCAGTTGGCTTCTTGAGGATGGGAGATTCAAGTATGGTGAGATCGACATGCAGGTATTTATATTTCATGTCTTGACATTACCTTTTCTAATCTATCATTACAGGCTCGCGCCTATAATACCAAACTCCCCTTTGGTTGTGAAGGGATAGAACATATGCTCCGCCTAGAGGTCTTTAAATATTGAAGTATTCAAGGAGATTGTCAAGGCAGGGAAGATCACTGCCCCTACTACCCTTGCACTGATGGTTACTTGTGTAAGTTTTCTTTTGTTGTTTAAACATTATACTTATGCTCTTTCATTGAACATGCTCTGGGGGAATATTCAGATGGTGTTTACAGACATGCTGAATTTTCTGATTCTGCGAGGCCTAGGTATTTATTTATTCTCTTTCTTTTCTTATCATTCATTATTCATTATTTGTTTAGATATGTTTTTCACCATGAGAGCTTCAAGAAAATTGAAAAGGGCGCTCGCAACTGGGCCAATAACTTCTCCACTGACTTGTACAAGTTGATCATGTAAGTCACTAGCTGAGATCCTATACTCTAAATAAAGGCGGTTTAGGCGCTCAAATAATTTACATCAGCAGTTCCCGCGCAGCGGCTGCCCGGCACAACCTACTCCTGTTATTCCGGCGGACCGTTCGTTCAACTTAGAACTTTTTTCATATCAATGATCGCGTTGGATTGTGCAAGCAAATGAGAAATCTGCGTAGCGGCTGTACAAAACCGAAATTATGAACACTACTTATTTCCGCAACCTCAGCGGGTACCAGCAAAGCTGACAACCAGTCGATGCAAACATCTACTCTGTGGCGATGCATCCCATGGAGAATTCAGAGCCTAGAGGTTGTCCAAGCAATGCTGATCTCCAAACCTACTTAGCTTCTTCAGCCTGCCAGCCTGTGTCACGCCCAAGTGTCCTGCGGCTATCTGTCCACTTTCGTGTCCAGATCATGTTTAAAAAAGAGCGATTGGAAGAGAAGGACAGGAAAACTAATGTATCACAAGAGAGGAAAAATAAAAACCCATACTTAATTGAAGAGTCTCTGCCTTTTCTTTAAGTTTTACATTACTATAATACTACTGCTCAATTAATCAGGCAAGTGTTAGTGAAGATAAGTATATGATGTTGTATGTAGATTTGAAGGGCCATACTTAAGTTGGGATGATTACACTCAAATTTTTAGAAATACTCCAGAACACTTACCCACTTTGGCCAAACTTTCGCTGAAACTTTGGATGCTCAATTTTTCAATTCCAGAGTGATTTCAATGATGTCAATGTCCCTTGACCTGGAGGTACTTACTAGGTAGGCTTCTGCACTGTAATGTATGGGTCAGATGAGTCATGACTCCCAATATCCATACTTATACCATATATGCTTTGAAGTGTTCAGTGCATGAGATCTCATGTTGAACCTCAGTGAATTGCACATGGAATGCTTATGCCAATGGGTGCTCCAGCTGTATGGCATAAGCCATATCTTACAGTTACGGTGCAGATTCTACTCAAAGAGTCTGAATATATTAATCTCCAAATGGTTCCAATGAACCAACAATGAACTGTTGTGTCTGCCTCCCGTGACGTAGGCACGGGCTCTTGAAGCTTGTTAATGTATTATATTAATGTTTGCCATAGCACCCAATCTAACAAATCATTCCTGCTGGATGTTGAGGCTGATGATATGGAGGAAGTTGATATTGCTGGTCTGGAAAGTGATGCCATTAATAGAGCTGGACCTGCTTCCCCCTTGCCTTCTTCCTCCCCTCCTCAATCTTCCCCTGTCTAGGAAAATATCCACTGTTTATTTATTTTAAGGTAGAATGATCATCATAGTAGTAGCTAGTGATTCTGCAATATAATGTTGATTTTCACCCATTTTTTTATGATTACGCTCAGTATGGTTGTACTGTGTTGAGGGGAGTTAGGCATACTTGGAGTTTCTTTGCAGTACACTTAGGCAAACTCAAGGTATACTTTGAATATACTTAAGTAAACCTGAGGCAATTGTTCTAAACTTAAGTATGTCCAGGTGGACTTAAAAGTTTACTTCATGATGACTTGAGTGAAGTTAATATTAACTTGAGCAGAGTTGGTGTTAGCTTGAGTGGAGTTGGGGTTGACATAGGCAGACTTGAAAGTGACTTAGCTCCTACTTAGGACAGCTTCCAGCCTATAGCCAACTTCAACAACTTACATCTAGCTTAAGTAGACTTCAGGTAAACCTATCAGGCTTGGTTGATACTTTGGTAAACCTGGAGAGGTCCTGAGTGTCCTCAAGGGTGCACTCAACTCAACCTGGATAACTTACGTGTAACTTGGGTAAACCTAAGTGGACCTGGGGTCAACCTGAGTGAAGGAAACTTACAGACCTAGACTTTTGTGGCTTCAGTATCTTTATGAGCTTAGGGCCTGTTCGGCAACACGAATCTGGATTTTGTGTGATTTTGCCAGAGGCAAGATTTTGAAGACTTATATAAAATGTCCGGATCAGCTGGCCAGTCGCCATGACTCTGGAAATGTCATAAAATGATATAACTCCTGCCCTGACATGTCGGACGTTCCTTTCGCTGTCCCGCAAGTCGTCCCGACCACTCTCAATGATGCCACACAGTGACCAACATGTTCTGGTCATCATCTTTCAAGTTTAATGTAATTGTATATTATTTTTAAAGCAATTTTATTCCTCTATATTGTCTAAGCAAGTGAAACCTAAAGTAAAAACTACATTTGAGAGCGGCAGGCATGTCTGAGCATCGAGCGGGGTGTTGACCTCAACATGGAAGAAACGTCTGACAGGCTGTGACAGCATGCGCGTTTACACGGAGCGCTCAACTGGCTGATCCAAGTAATACTTACAAATGCTTGATGGCTTTTTTATATGGTGGCAATACCTGGCAAAATCCAAACAAAATCTGAGATTCGTGTTGCCGAACAGGCCCTTATATGCTTTCAAGCCACTTATGGTACCAGGGTTGACATAGATATGCTTGAGCCTGGGGGGTAGACCCCGTTGTCATCCGCTATTGTTTCCATTGTAAAATGTTTGTTTTATCCAATTATGTTCCTTCCTTCCAGCAACTGGATTTGTCCTTTTGTTACACAGCACAAGATTTGACCTTTTGCTTGTTTGTAATTTTTTGAGCACTGGACTTGTCCTTTAGCTTATTTTACCACAAATTCTTTCCTGAGTTGACTTGCTGTTAGTTTTCCTGATAAGTTTTTCCAACGTGCTCATCATGATGATGGCACAAGTAACTTCAAACGCCATTGTGACTCATGTGGCAATGACGCCAATGCTGAGGCTGTTGGGCAGCTCACCATGCAAATGTTTGCTGGTGGTTCAACGGAAGACTCCGCCTCAACATCATTGAATGGTGTGTGTCAAAGCTTTTCTGTCACTGTTTGATTTTTTGAAGAGGGCTACGAACGCAAACAGGGCTGGTACTCTAATGGACTTGGGGAGCAATGAGGAGAACACTGAGGGAAGTTTGGTGGGGGATGATATTCCATTGGATGATGAGGTGCTTAAGGAAGACCCCCAGGATCGTGATGATGGCGACTGGCAGATCATTGAAGACCTCAGCAGCACTCTCACTAAAGTGAGTGCCTTAGATGAGCATGATCTTGTTATCAGCCAGACAACCATTCACAAGGTAGGTTCATTTCATCTGGAGATTGAAATTGATCTAAAATTTACTTTTATAGCTTCGCAAGTTGGGCAAACACTTTCGGAACCATGACAGAATTCAACAAGAACTTGTTCAAACCTGTGCTGATACCAAAATCAAGCCCCAAAATCAAGTCATTGATTGTGCTGTTCAATTATGACCAGTGTTGGACCATGTCCTTAGCAAAGACAAACATAACAAGGGCAAGCTTAGCAAAGACAAACATAACAAGGGCAAGGATTGTATCGGCAAACTCAAGCTTTCATCGACGGAGTGGCAGCTCTTGGAATATCTGAAGCCTATGCTTACAGTGGCGGCGCTTAATAATGCAATGCCGTAGTAGATTTACCGATAATTTGCTTTTATCTCACTCAAAACCACATGAAATTGTTAGGTCCAAATTGTGAAAATAATCTATGGTATGGAAAGACTCTAATACAAAACTCAAATCATTCCCAAATATGGTAATTCCATTAATATTGCCAACAACTGGAAATTTCCTGCAGGCCCATATCTCAGGGAGGAGATACCCAATTCAAAAATAGTGAAGGGTGGCCTAGTCTGTTTTTGAAGGGGCATTTGCCTACAATCATAATTTTCTCCTAAATTACATTTCCCTTTGTTTATTTCTGGGTGGATCTCAATATTCTTGCAATATTCAATAAAATAGGGTATATTGCCATAATCCCCGCATCTAATGGCATTTTAAAATGTGCATCAGATTCCTGAGATACTATAGATTATTTACACAACTTAGACCTAAGAATTTGCTCAAATTTTGAGAGACATACAAGGACTTCTTTGCATTGCATTATTAAGCGCCGCCACTGTAAGGTAACACTGTTTGTTTTGATCAGTTTACTTGAACTCATTGTCTCCGCAGAAATTTCAACATGTTACCACTTGGATGTCATATTCAACTCATCTTCTTGATGCGGACTGCATCCCACTAATAGATATGCTGCTCAATCTGGACTTCCCACTATTATTTGTGCTTCCGCTCCGCCACTAAAGCATGAGCAATTCTCATTAAATACTACTCAAAGACGGATGAAATGTGCATGAGTATGTTGCCTTGTATTTCTTTCGTTTTCCTTTCCTGATTGATTTTGATAGTGTTCCATCCAAAATACAAGTTGACATACTTTATCACTCAGCAGTGGGAACCAGAGTGGATTGAGACCGCACGTACTCTCATTTGCAATGAATGGAATGAGGTCTACAAACCTACTATCGATATTTCCTTCCTTCAGGAGTCTGACAAGACTGCTTCAACCGATGTCATCAGTTATTTCATGTCTTCTAGTGTTTTGTTACTGATATTGGCCAATACTTAGGATATGGATGACCTCTTTAAAGAAATCAATAAGTTTGGTCATACCAATGCAAGTACCAATGCAGAGGATGTACTCAAGTCCTATCTTTCCAGTCCCACTGATGCCGAGACTGATCCTGTCAAGTTCTGGGTCTCACGTCTTGATAGAACTGGTGATAAGGGTACACCGCGTGGAGCCCTGGCACGCATGGGCTTAGACTATCTTACTGCTCTAGGTATATTCTTTTCGATTTTGGTTCTGTTGTTGCTTTTTAGCGACATCCACTCATGTGGAACACCTTTTTTCCCATGGTGGAGGTCAAGTCACCGAGCGCCGTCACAATCTTTCTTTTCAATCATTGCGCTGTCTCATGGTGTTGCATTCTTGGTTACAAGCGGGGTTAGTTCCTGAGGATGAGGTTCTTGACTATTTCCGAGGCCTGAAGACCCGCCACAGAGGCAAGACCCTTGCACAAGAAGAGGATGTGTATTCGGATGATGAATTCTTTTAATTTCATATGCTGCATATATTAATTTTTGTACTTCATAATTGATGTTTTTATTTGACCGGTATTCTCCGGTACCTGCTGGTATACTGGCCGGTTACCTGCATGTTACGGCTCTCCGGTACCGGCAGGTATACCTGCCGAAATACCTGCGGGTTCCGGTACCTGTTCTCACGGGTCTTAATCAGGTTACAGGTCGACCTTTACACCTTCCGGTTACCTGTCCTCCCGGTTGCTGGTTACCGGGACCGGGAGTTGTGTCCATCCTTAGACCTCATATCTATATACTTATGGGCACTAGAATAGTTGTTTTGCTCTCCTTTAAGCACCCAAGTACTCTCAGACTTCAGAACATGTTACATAGCCCTTAATGTACAGTTCACTCTAGCAGTATTATTAATAACATTATGAGATGCACAAAAGGAGTAATATTATCATGGAATGCACTCAATGGCCTTTGGACTTATTTCTTCAACACCATCATGTTCATGTAATCAACTTTTGTCATGGACTTCACCCATAAATGGAGTGTGATGTTGGACACTGGCCCAATCCTGTTGTCACTTTTAAGTGTAAATAATTTTATGCTGGCCTTGGACTACATTTGGCATGTATAACAGTATTTCTGATTGCATTTAGATTATTTGAAACATTCATATTTCCTGGTACCAAGACCTGGCTGGTGGGATCTACAAAGGCTCCTTGACAAGGAATCTCTAGTCTCAGCAGTCCAGCAACTTATGCTTAGCAACAGTATGCCCATCCTTGAGTACTGGTGGACTGACTCAGCCATTACTGATTTGGTCATGAGTGCAAGCCCTTTATCCAACATGAGTGAAGATGATCAAGCTTACTGGAATTGGGCCAGTGATTATTGCTATCTTTGGAGATGCTTGTTATTCTATACTCAGTGAGCAGAAGGATTTGGCTTCAATGTGCCCAGCCAGTCATTATGTCTCCACACGGGGTGTAGACTGCAACTTCCAAAAGGGCACATTACTTAGAACATTGTTACCAGGCATGGAGTCAGACATGGTATCTGAAGGTTGGCAGGGAGCTTCAGTATACCTAAAAGCATCTACCTATCCATCAAGCAGTACAGTTCATGGACATGCATTTGCGAGGTATCTAATACCTTGTTCAACCGCACTAACTACTTGTGTTGGATCCCAGGACTGACTGCCTGATTGAACACTCATCAGATTCCCTAACGGAAATCCCACAGAGTAAGCACCCAGGGCACTTGTCCTTTAATGTACAAAGATTGATGCACTAAAAGTGCACCGGAACTTTATACTTCTTAAGGCTTCCAGTAAGCGCTCATGCTAGTGAATCAAGCTCAAGAAAAGGTTCAATTTAATGGCCATGCCACAATTGTACTGGAGAACAAACACAATCCCCTATGATACATGCAGTAGAGGTGTACTGTGTAGCACATGTTGTGTGCATTAAACCGTCATGTGACTCGGCGCTGTTTTCCGGTAATCCGGCCCGAACAGAGTTCAAAGTTTTCGGCATGTAATCAAAAGTTTTCCGGGAAATTCAAAGTTTTACGGGTGGGGACCTTTTAAGTTTTCCACAAAATTCAAAGTTTATGGGGAACTTTTTAAAGTTTTCTGGGCAATTCAAAGTTTTATGGGGGACCTTTTGAAGTTTTCCGGGAAGACCAAAGTTTATGGGGGGAGGCATTTTAAACTTTTCTGGGCAGCTGAAAGTTTATGGGGCCTAATTTTTGTGCACGTTGAACAGCATACGCTCCCACCCCCAATATCCTCCTCCAGATTGACCACAAGGAGATCATACAGGAGATTGATACATGGAACCCACTGAGTGGGCGCTTGACAATATTTGCTGTGCAGTTGAGGGTGTATATGGCACAGCAGGCAAGGACCGTGGCAGTTGATCTGCAACTGCGTTTAATGCAGTGGAAAGGTGTTGCCCCAGGCAGTGGCCGGCAAAGCATATAACCGGTTCTTTCATTGAGTTCTTTCGTAATGTCCCTCGTAATGTAAAGTTAGTCATGACCTCGCACATGGTCATCTCGTACATTGCATGACATCATAGCTAGCATTTGTAACGACATAAATCAGTCTCCCACTCACACACTTTGCCCTTGTACATGTTCTACTGCTGACATTCCCCAAGGCCGCTGGCAGTCATTTTGTAAATGCTTGTGTGGTTACATGCTCTAATTTTTTCCCGCCCTGTAAACCAAGCTGGTAATCAATCCCAAATCAATCTGTAATTTGTTGCTGGCCACAAGCTGGCCATGGACTAAGTTTGTTTGAGAAATGATATATGAGCCATATCATCATGTCTTCTATGTTCAAAATATTCACTTATGATGGCGTTGCACCCATAATCTGGCTCACACTACTACTACTACTACTACGATACTACCACATCAGCGGCGCCTTGAACATTGCATCTCTCAGGTATCTCTTTCAGGCATTTCCCAAAGATGCCATGACTCAACCAGGACTAGCAAGTGGACTGGAAGGGAATTGGAAGGGGGTCCCACACAGGGCTATTACTATACTTCCACCATACATACTAGGACCATACTAATTTGCATGTACTGACATGTTTCTCATTTTTCATGCTTACAGGATGCCTATGTACTAGTCAAAGTGTAAGGCTACTGCATCTGCAAAACCTGGGTTTTGATCAAAGCAGTTGTGTTCAGTTGCTATTCAGTCCAAAGCATCTCAGAGCAAGGGTACTTGCTGTAGAGCACTCTGAAGTGCTCTGGATTGCTTTGACAGCTTTGACAGCTTTGGAGCGCTCCAGAGTGCTCCAGAGCAGCCAACGCTTGTCCCAGGTTTTGCAGATGTGTTACTGTGCCGATTAGTAGTAGAGGTTTTTATTTATATTAAATTATTATCTTTAATTTGCTTTCAGGCTATTCTCAGGGCCCTCAGTTGTTCATCAGGTACTTGTGGTCACTGGTTACTTTTAACTTGAGGGTAGGTCTCTATGTTCGTACACTTGACAGTACTTAGCAGCCTGACAATGTCTGGCCAGCTAAGCGTTGATCCCTTTAAAATGGTTCTGTATCTGAAGACTGGCATTATGCTGTATTACATTTAACGTAGGAACTTTTTGATGTTTTCCTCGCTTCTTGTTGTGTCCTGAGGGACACCAGCAGTCCGCAAGGACAAGGGAACCTAGCCCTCGGAGAAAGGATACGAAGATCGTAAAGGAGCGCCCGTGGGCGCTCCGTATCGGAGTTTACATTACATTACAACAACTCAATGGACCGGTTATATGCTTTGCCGGCCACTGCCTAGGGCAACACCGTTCCACTGCGTTAAACACAGTTGCAAATCAACTGCCACGGTCCTTGCCCGCTGTGTGGGTTGAGATGTTGAAGATGTAGGCAGTATGGGGAACATCGGGGATGTAAGGGATGGGGGTGATGATAAGAAGGGAGATAGGGAAACGAGAGAAGCGAGAGAAGACAGGGACAAGACAATGCAGGGTCTTGCTCAGCTCACCCAGAATCTGCAAGAAACACAAGAGGTGGAAGGACCCCCCTTTGTCGCCACTTATGCGAAGCCTCTTCAGCACAGATGAGCCAGAAGAACTCCTGCATGACTCACGAGTGGCCTGTTTAAATAATTGGCCCGCTTGCGATTACAAATGTCCTCTTGAGCATCATGGAGAATGTCAAACTCAGACTCAGAGAGATAGGTGAAGTCCAGGATATCCTCCAACTTACCAGTTTGGAATGTGGTTACCGCTGCCTGGATAGCCTCTGAGTGAGTTTTCATTGCGTAGGCAATGTGTTTATGAAGTTTATAGCCTAAGACATGTTGGGAGAAAGGAAAGGATCGACAATCTTACAGGGGAAGCTCGCCTGTGCCAGAGATGTTAGGTCTAGCCATCTCGAACATCTGTGCAATCAGCAGCTTCTCCAGGCTATCTAATGCCTTCCAATATGCTCCCTCCTTCACTGATTTCTTGGCTGCATTCCACTTCTCCCCTCCTTCAACCCAGTGTTTTTGAATCTCAACTTTCGACTCAAGGGCTTGGATGTCTGGGATGAGCTTCTCCTCATTCTCCTCCTCATGTCGACACTTTGTTTCCAATGAGTTGGTCTGATCCAGAGCTTGAACAGACATCTACGCAAGGTGAGCTTTAGCTAGACACTCCCAACAGCTCTTCAACCCTTCCAGCTTCAGATAGTACTTGGACTCCATGCTTTGGAGGGGTAGTGCAGAGTCCCCAAAGGTACTTGCCCTCTTCCACTAGCCAGTCATAGAACACCTTTGTGCTGGTAATACCTGCGGCCTTCATTCGATCCCGGATGGTGTTTTTGGTACAGGGGATGCCGAGGGTTGGGCGGGCCTTGCAGGCCTTGCAGAGCTTGTCCTTCTCTTCCCGCTGCCAAGCCTCCTGATCTTAGCAGTAAAGTGTGGCAGAAGCAGCGCTGTTGCAAAGCCCGCCATCAAAGTCACGCAACAGCTCAGGAAGCGCGTGGCGTTCAGGTCAAGGCCGTCACACTACGCCATGTCCGCAGCTCTCAGACTGTAGTTGCAAGCTAGCCGGCCGTAGCGCCTTGTACTGGTTGAAGTCGCGTGCGGTCTACGTTTCAGCTGATGTATTAGCTTTATTGTAATATTAACTTATTGGTACTGTATTATGATATCATTGATAACTCTTGGGGGCAGCTGGACCACCCCCCGGCAGGTGCCAGGGCGCTTAAGCGGCAAGCCCGGCAGCATAGCTAAAACATACTTGCTATGTACATAAGTGACCAGAAACATGATGTTTGGCCAATCATGGCTGTAAAAGAGTGTATCTGAACTGGTCCTTCTGTGGAATTAAGGACTTGCTGAACATGAACATGCTGGTGTTAATGAGATAAGTCCAAAGGTCACTCACTCCATGTTAATATTACTACTTTTGTACAGCTCATTATATTATTGATAATACTACTAGAGTGAACAGTACATTAAGGGCCATATAGCATGTTCTGAAGTCTGAGAGTGCTTGGGTGCTTGGGTGCTTAAAGGGGAGGAAAATACCTATACTAGTGCCCATAATTATACAAATATGAGGCCTCAATCTGTTGCAGCAATGAAATAGTGAATTTTCCTTATTCGGTCATAATACAGCACTGGGAACCTTTTATCCTTCAGGTGAAAGGTGTATTGGATGCTAAATTTTATGTAGATTCCAGATATTAGTATGACTACCCAAGAAATTGTGTAAGTTGTAGCCAAATTACCAAATGTCCGGTCACTTATGTACATAGCAAGTAGAGATGGTCTAGAAAGAGTAATTGGATACATAAGAATAGTATGACTACCCAAGAAATTGTGTAAGTTGTAGCCAAATTACCAAATGTCCGGTCACTTATGTACATAGCAAGTAGAGATGGTCTAGAAAGAGTAATTGGATACATAAGAAGGACCTGAAGTGAAATTAGAGCAATCCAATGGTGGGAAGGGGATAGATTGAATTTTTTTTCATGGCCCTGCTTCGAAGATTTTATGCTGTGGCTGTGCCAAAAACCTGGGCAGGGTCTGGCTAGGTACCTACTGGTACCTACAGTTATTCTAGCTATAAAGTAACCTCAAGGCTCAGACTACCACTATATAATGTTATAGTGTAAGTATAATAATACGAATCATATATCTACATATGAGTTCCAAATTGGGACTTGATATGTACACATACCAATATTAGGGCTGTACAGTTGCATCAGTATCATAATCATGTATCCCAAGGTCTGGACTCTGAATTGGCCTGATCCTGCAGGTACTGCTAGGAACATGTCAATTAAGGGCAAAGCGATGGAGTAGATACTAAAGATGGACATGAGTCTGGTTCTTACATAAGTACTCGCAAGTAAGACCATGGGAATACTTCCAAGTATCTGACTTGCCAGTCAAAAATACTTGTTTCCCACAAGCCACCCACAAGTCACAAGTCAAGGTTTTGAAAATTCACAAGTACATCAAAGACTGGCACACAGGCTTTAGATTGTAGACAGCTCACAACGCTTAGGCGCTAGAATGGATAACTCTAACATAACTTACCTCTGTCTTTGTACATACTGCAAATTATGAATATTTTTGTTCAATTCTTGTTCGGCAAAGGGAACCAAAATGAAATTGAAAAGTTTGTTTACATTTGCAGTGATCTGTAATATACAAAAGTAAGGGTATCGTGTTGCAACGTTGACAGCTTTATTGCTATCTGCAACATTATACAAAGTCTGAAACGCCTTATCTTTTTCGCCAGCTTGATCTAGTTTGTGGCCTAAACAAAGTTTACAAAAATCATATCTATACAACGACTCCCTTCGAAAAATTGGCCACCTCGGTGGTGTTTACCGAGCCTGCAAGTGTTATAATGTCTGACTAAGGTTTATATCCATTGTTACCTTTTTGTGATGGTATAATACTAACCCTTCGAAGTCACTGCGAACGAGTTTCAGTGAAGGTGCCGGCTCTATCATTAGCGCCTCCACATCGGCGTCGAACAGCACCAGTGTTGGAGTCAGTTACACCAGGCTCCATGACCAGGACAGTCATTGTGGTTACCTTTCCTTCCCGTAGTGTGGAAGAGATGCAGCTACAGAGGTGATTGAGCATACAAAGTCTACAGCACCTATTGGCAGACTTAAGGGCAGTGGCTGCCTAGTAGATTGTGTATGTACCAGGGATATCATGAAATTTTAGACCATAGTAATGGTCTTCTAGATCCTATTTTCTGTGAAGATTGAATGGATTTCTTGAGCTTTGTGATTCAAGTTGGAATGATTGGTTCTTCCAAAATGATTGTCTTGGAAAACTGTTACACTACAAATGACTGTGTTCAAATAGTAGGCACTCTAAGTGATTGTGTTCCCAAGGCAATCTGTTATGACCCGGATCTAAATCCTATACACCCAATCTTTTTTCTTCTGTAACCAACTATGAACACTATCATTAATACTTCTACTTAACATTTTACATTCATTAGTTATTCAACACCATTTGGGTTAATGCTGCACACATTCTTCCAGAACACCAGAATGATCTTTAACAGTCACTGCACAGTCTGCACAGTCATGACATCATTCTAGCTCCACAACTATGATGTCATCTTGCTACTCCACAATCATGATGTCATTCCACTGCTCCGCAGTTATGATATCACATCACTGCTCCACAGCTATGACATCATTGCATAGCCTCTTTACATCAATGACTCAATATCAGTCATTGCACAGCCAGATATCTGAGTCAACTACGGTTCCGCATACATGACTCAATATTAGTCATTGCACAGCATTACATAGTCAGACTGACTCATCCGCAGTATTTCCGCAGTTATGACTCAAATCTAGTCATTCCGCAGCATTTCCTAACTAGTACACATTGCACAGTATATAAGTAGTCTAGATTTACCAATGTACGTTAGACGTATTATTTTTCTTAAATCCAAACCCCCACTTGTTTGCTGTTATCACTTGTGTGAATCACCAGACCAACTCATTGTATCTTGTTGAGCTATCTCCAAGCTACAATACACATTTATACATCTTGTTGAGCTAACTCCAAGTTGTATCCACTAACATTCACCTGTTGAGCTATCTCCTAGTGAATACTTCTTTAATTGCCACTTGTTGAGCTATCTCCGAGTTGCAACTTCCTATTACTTGTTGAGCTATCTCCAAGTATTAGACATCACACTCACTATTACTTGTTGAGCTATCTCCGAGTACTAGACACCACACTCACTATTACTTGTTGAGCTATCTCCGAGTACTAGACACCACACTCACTATTACTTGTTGAGCTATCTCCGAGTATTAGACACCACACTCACTACTACTTGTTGAGCCATCTCCAAGTATTAGTTCTGATTCATATTACTGCTTGTCGAGCCATCTCCGAGGGTAATCTTATTATTATTTGTCGAGCTATCTCCAAATAATAACTTCTGTGAGTTTCGTATTACAAACTAGTTACTAACTTTACTTGAGCCTAGTTGTTTGAGTATATATTTTTTGCCTAGCGGTTTCATCAAACAGAAAGGCTTGCTCTATAATCTCCATTAATTTCTCTTATCATTTTTACTGCCGAGTTACGTACTGTGAAGGTTTGGACGAGACTATTGATCGAGTCATAACACAATCCAAATGATTCTCTTAATAGTTGGGCACTCTAAATGATTGTTTTTTCAAAAAGTGATTGTTTTTACTTTCCATAGTGAGGTATTGTAAATCAAGAAGACCTACTTTATATTATTGAGTTCATGCACCTCTGATGCAGCCATCATAACATGATCCTCGGTTACAACAACTTGTTCTTCGGTGACAAAAATATAATTCGGAGGCACAACGATCTTCTGATGCTCTTTGGATTGTGGAAATATCTTCATTTGTTCAACTCTCAAGTAGAGGCGGCACGTGACGCAGTTGATCAATGCCCATGAAAAACTGTTGCAAAATACGGGTTAAGTGAACTCTATTCAAGATGCAATCAAGTACTGACAAGAATCCAACAATCATGAACGCAGTCTGATGGAAGATCAGCATACAACCAGTCCCAGTATGTGCCACAGCTTACGTTGGGGAGAGCAGATAATACAAGATTGAGAACTCGGGCCACTGTCATGAGGATCAGTTATATATGTATAACTGCCCTATCGCAAATCCCAACACGCACAGAAAAGGGTCTGGAGACTAATGAGACTTAGCATTAGGCTAAACAGTGTTTCACTCACCATCAGGAGCATACCTCCATCCCGGTTGAAATCAGAAAGGAGTTTAACATGCACCGCTCGGGGCCGATTCACGGCATTGAGTAAGATCAAAGGGGCGAGATACAGGTCAAACGCTATCTAACAAACTTGTCTTGTTATTGTTTCTGTCTAGATCGAATCCAGCAAACCTGCGAGGCCCATATGCCCGGCCAAAGCTTAGGCTTCTCACTGATAAGACATGTATGGTAGGGGGCGGGATCATAACTGATAGCATTCGGATTTGCTTTGTAGAATTTTGGTCAATTGTTTAGGACTTGGAATAATGGGCATACCAAGGATAGAATGAAGGCATGCAGCCGTAAACCCAACAGTAGCCCCGTACCCGAGCAAAAACCCAACCAACAAGAGATGAAGAATGGGTCTACGATGATCCCAAAGCACATAAACGTGTTTGATCATCAGGACTTGAGTGAAGTGTGATCATATCAGTCGAGCTACACATGAGTGAAAAAAGACACATACATTGACACAACCCCAGAGTCAATACACCCAATATTGATTCAAAGATTACCCAGTCAGTGCAGCTGGAATAGATGAGGGAGAGTTATGATTTTCATTCTACTGTCTCACAACTTTGAAATGACAATTAGTATCTGGAAAGCTTGAACACTGAATGACTCACTGTATTGGTAACATTTGTAGAGCCACCACTCATAACTAGAATGCAAGCAGTTAGAGATGGAGTCATCGACTGTGAGCCTCTTA
Source organism: Rhodocollybia butyracea (assembly GCA_015501585.1). Classification (NCBI taxonomy): domain Eukaryota; kingdom Fungi; phylum Basidiomycota; class Agaricomycetes; order Agaricales; family Omphalotaceae; genus Rhodocollybia; species Rhodocollybia butyracea. The sequence continues at coordinate 18,521 of JADNRY010000262.1, forward strand.
AGACAAACCATATGCCCCCAGTATTTGACATCCCAAAACTCCATATCTCACAAACAGAAATATGAAATTGGGACCTGTCATAGGCTTGGCCCAAATCAACTCGATCTCACTACCAATGGTAAGCAAATGATCATAAACAAGGATACCAATGCCTATTGCTAAGATCCAGGGTCAGATTCAAGGTCTGCTACAAGAAGTGGCACTGTATTGTACCTGTGAGATAGCGTTGCGCAAGAAGAGGAACAGCTACGCTGGGCGAGGTTAGGGTTTCCATTGATACAATATCCATTGTAACAGACGTCCGGTTATTGGGGATAACAAGGGAGGCTCCAAATGCATATGGTATGTACGGAACTCTTTAAAAGAGTCAACATCGGGAAAGCATGTGAGCCTAATTCGGTAGCAATCTTGACCAGAACGCATTTGCTGTGCGCAGTCTTATGAAAAGCATCAAGGGGCTACCCCTCGGATCATTAACACGCTGCTGAGGGGTCGAAGTCCGTAGCTAGGACCTCTATCAGTTAATATTACACTGCATGCGAAGCACCATAATTCTTTATGGAAACAGTACAATTATGTTAAACATCTATCGAACTTCATGCAAATGCTAATATTTCCACACAGGTTCAACATCATTTTACTATTTCCACACAAAATTATATTGATTTGCATGCAGTGTTATGGGCAGTGAAAAATATTGTCACTTCGTCGAAACAAGTCTTTTCTATATCAGGTCAACCTTGCATGCTGAAGGCTTGTATTCCTATCCATAAACTATTTTGACTCTATTTGTTTATGAGCTTTAATGGACATGCAATGCAGGCCGAGGCGTGAAACACTTGAGCTCCTACATGCCCTTTTAGGCATTAACCTCCCAGTCAAATCCAGCATAACCCGCTTCTGGACTACGTGGATGGGAACTGGTAGTGCCATAACATGCTTCCCGCTTTGTATACCTACATAGCTCCGGCCATATATGACCCAATTATAGGTGCTATATTGTTTGGGATGCTTTGATGTGAAGCTACCCAGCGGCTGCCACGAACAGGTAACTTTCCACAGATGCTCACTAAAGAGACTGAACTCATGATTGAAGCTTTGTTTTGTTACCTGATTGGTTCTGATCATTTTAAAATTTGTTATCGATTGCGTGGCCAAAGCCCACACATCGCCCACTCAGCCCCAGCCAGAGCTAACCAAGATTCTGAGCTCGGCTCTACTACAGGGCAAAGGCCGGGCTGAGGCTTAAACTGTAGCTCAATGCTCCACGCGCCACTTTTGGGTGTATATTAGTGAGTAAAACGCCCACAATTGTAACACTACCGACAAACACTCCCCACCAGCTTGGCAAATATTATTAAAAGGCTGGGTTCAGTTCGGGGATCGGTCTGAGTGATGGTACTAAGAATTTTACTGGCAAATGATGTGAGAGAAGTATTTAAAACTCCATTGGCTCTGAAAACCCCGGCTGACATTGTGAGCGTTAGAACAAAACACTATTTTGTGATTTGTTGCATTGGCGGGCCCGAAATGTACGCATTAGGTAGAGTCAGTAAAGGTTGATCTTATTATGGCTGATTGACAGATACAAGCGATTATAAATTAAACTCCTTATGGCCCAAAAACAACATCAGCAAGTTGGGAAGTGTATGGTGGTATGGTGTCATACATTCCATACACTTTCCATACATGTATCACTACTACCCATACATCCATACCAAATTTTACATTCACTCACGTACCTTTCATACCAATTATTGACGTTCTCATATACAATATAATCACACCAGATGATGTAGAGCAAAAGAGCTTCATTCACAATTCGTACGAACATATACTACCATAAAATAAACATACAGAGAACGTTCAACGTAGTAAAGGTCACTAAAACTTCAGTGAACACTGGCCGAGACTGTAGCTGCCGTCAACGAAACATCAACGAACCAGTAGTGACCAGTAATACAATATATGAGCTGCAATAACGATGTACTCTGATTAGACAGGCTTTGGTTGCGAGTTAGTAGTCTGCAAAGAACATAATAAGAAAAAGAACGGAGAAGGAGGACAGTTGCAATGTACATTTTGAGCCAAACATCGGAAGTCTGGACATGGAACAAGGTAGAAATGAGAGCAATGAACGTATAGGAGGAAACTGTAAACAGAACAAACGAGAATGCCATGAGCACATAGTTACTTGTGAAATAACTCGTCCTCACTTTTTAAAAAAAAGCTCCGTTTCACGAGTCTCGCTACCTCATGAATCAAACTTGCTGCAGCCGACTGTGATGATGATCAGGTTGCAACTGAGAAGTCGCGTTGAAAGAAAAAAGAAGCACAGTTGCTATCAGTAGTAAGTTGGCTAAGAGAGTCGAAATAAAACCAGAGGGAGAAGTGCAGGTGAAAGTGGGAGGTAAGAGCAAATAAAAAATGGTGCCGTTATTCATGTCATGGATTGTGAGAATGATCACGGGGCTCTATACAGCTCTCGGACTTCAACCTAACTTCGCGTGTCGTCTCTCAGAGACCGCTGTGAAAATATTCCACAAATACCATAATTTTGCTATCTATACCTAGTACGGTGAAGATCAGTGCTTGTATGGCACGATCACCTTGTATGGCACTCATGTAGATACTACTGTCTGCTTGCACCTAAATTTAGTGTTAAGGTGAAGTCCTACATGTCGAAGCTTTATCTCGCTCTACATGATAAATCATGTATAAGCCTTATATGATTGCTAGCAACTTAGTGGCTCATTGTACAAATGGACTGAAGGTAGTCACATACTCCCATGTAAGCCATACTTCGGATGAATTCCATACAATCAGTATGTATGGAGAATTTTCAATAAGCGCTGAAAATTGGTATGGCTGCCATACTGTCATGCCGCTCATGTGTCCCATACTTTTCCCAATTTGCTGATGAAGGTCATGTCTGGCCACAGTGGTCTGCTCACCCCATGGAAACAAAGACCAGATGTTGATCTTTCTTTTCTGAACTCTGCCTATGGACTAACTAGCTATGTAATCATTCTCATGGCAATATATGGAGAATACAGATATGATAGCACACATGATACTCTCTGTGAGCCTTATTATTTCTGTTTTTTGTTAGGATAGGGGTTAAGATTAGTGGCCTCTATGGGTTTGACCCGTGGGAATCCCCATATAACCCGGATCCGGCGGATCCATGTACCCATTCCCACGGGTCCACTGATCAGCCCGTTGTCAGGCACTATGCAGCCGTTTACAGCGGCTCCCACCGGCCCCCACCGCTGTATAGTGCCGGAAAGCGGCTTCCCGTGCATACACTTTTGCTGATTGGCAGGTCAGGTCACAGGTCACCCCTTGGGAATTTCTGGACCTGGGGTGACCTGTACCCACTCATTATTTTTGGTAGGTTTTGATTACTATCTACTGTATATACTCATTGCAATAGATAAAGTTAGTTGTAAGTACAAGTACCCCCAAGTACCCACAGGTTGACCCGCACAAATACCTGCATAACCTGGATCCGCCGGATCCAGGTACCTGTTCCCACGGGTCCGGGTGGATAGCAAGTATACCTGCCCGGAAAGATTAACTGTTTGGGCTCATCGCTTGCAGCAATGCATCCCGCAAGGCGCGCGACTCAACAACCACGCTGTTTCCAGTATCCTGCCTTGATTCAACAATACAAGTGGGTGGGGCAAAGGAATCTGGGCACGCAGAGATACCCAAATGTGATAGTAGGAGCATTGTGATGCATCAAGCGAATGCAGTTACCCTGAAATATGACCTGTAAAATCAGTGCTTACTGAAAAATGGAAAGTTTGTATGTGTGAGTCATCAAACAGGCAGGATTGCATTGAATGCATGTGAAATCAGCTGGGACAATTGAGTTGGGCTGCAGGTAGGGTGCTAGGATCTCCGCTTGCTGACAGAGACTCGAGAACAGAACCAATCCGGATGCCATGTGCTGGAGAGATGCCTACTTGTGCTTGTGTCCCAGCATCCACAACATCCTGCAACACTGGTAATATATCCGTGCTACTTGTTATACTAAGTGCATGGACTATTCATAAATATAAGTGACAGCGATGATACAGACTTGTTAGTAAGTATAGTACTTAATAGGAGTGTCTATGGGTATCCTTATTGGACAAGAATAATTGTGTTTGGGCAGATCAAGAAATTCAGATATCCACCATGATCATGATGAAAGATTGTAATTGTACAATGATCATGGAGCAAAATTTTAATTGAGTCATGATCACTATGATGGTTTGAGTTTTCCTTGTGATCACTCGGGAAATCGGTAAAGCCATCTTGAAATTTACCTTATCCCCAAACTTGATGTTACAAAGTTCAAATTTTCAATCATAGTTGTGCTCAATGTATCCCTTTTCCGAGTTCTTACGTAAGTAAACTCGGCATTTCTAGAGAGGGGATTTCAAGCCATTTTTCACCTAACTTTCTAACTTTGCGGATCTCCATTAGGAATTTTTGTGATGGTATCATATAACTTGTATTCTATTTTAATCTATTGTAATCTACCCTATTTTGTAATGTTTCACATCTGACATGTCATTTATAGTTTGAGTCGTATACTGGTACCACCAATCACCACTCGTGCACCCGCGGCTGCAGTTGGAACAGCAACAACTGCCGGGTGTTGAAAAGGACAGCCGGGGACAAGAGAGATGCATGAATGTTAATGGCAGTGTATTAGAGTATTATTAATACTATGATCAAGTAATTATTGCTATTAGTAGTTGTGCTTTGTAATTATACATTGTAAATACATTGTAGGCTGCCGTGCGACCTTTTGAAAGGCCGCCACGTGCGTACTTTTAGTACTGTTAATAATAGTTAATAGTAAATTACGTATTTGTAAGTATGTTCGCGATTATACTCGCCGAATATGGGTACTTCCGGGACCCATATTCACATTCAAGTGCCACTTGTGCGAGTGGTATACTTGTGATATAGATACACTTGTACTCAACTGTTGAATGGCAGATAAGCTCAAGTATACTCATGGTAGCCTTGGTGAATATTGACACCCAGCCATCCATTATTGTTATCCCAATTGCGGAGGAGGATCGATCCTCATCCACATAAGCAGCTTAATAGACTCTATGAGGGCAATTATTGCTGGGGCCGCATGATTAAATTGCTTACATGGATGAGGATTGATCCTCATCCACATAAGCAACTTAATAAACCAAGGGGTATTCATAATCTTAAGGCCAGACATGACCTTGTTTTTCGGCCCCCCCCCTCCCCTCGCTCCTTATATAGAAAAATTATCCCACCCTAGTAGTCGGCATCACCGGCATGTAGTATTTGTCAGCGCCGGCACTACCTGGCATGCCACACCGCCGGCAGTGTAGGCATGTTTTGACAGTTACCTATCTGTGACATGAAGATTTGAGTGGTATTATAGCTATCAGTTGCGCAGTCAACTTTTTTGGCAGCAAGTTCAGAGTCATTAGTACCATGTTCCGAGCCCATTAAGAAAAAACTTGGTTTTTGGCCTTTTCTGGCTACATTTTAGACTGGTTACACCCAAATATGTGTTAAAAGGCTACAAAAAGCCTTTGTGCATCATTTAATCACCATTAGAACACAGTTATGCAAGGTTGGAAGTTGGAACTTTTGGCCATAAGCCAACTTTAGACCCCCCCCCCCAAGGTCATGTCAGCGCTTAAATTTTTGAATACCCCTTGTAATAAACTCTATGGGTGGCACTTAAAGTACGGTGATAATTTCAGTGATCCAAATTTACAAATCCAAATAGTTATATAGTAGCCTGCCCAGGTCTGAATGCAGATCACACGTATTGGACACCTTTCCTCTTTACTAGTGCTTGCCGCGCGACCACAAGACCAGATGTCCCTGCAAAAAGGGTTGTCTATAGATCAAGAGTTGTAAGAATGAAGATGAGCTCCATAGAGAATGACATACGCATGAGAATGTGAGTGGTCTCCACCACAGATCTCTTGGGGGGTCAAGGAGACTACCAGCAATTGGATTGCCAGTAAGGACTGCTACACCGATAAAAAGACATCCGATGCCCATACGGAGGCCAACATCATTTAGCGTTGGGCTTTGCGAAAATGCAGCAACTGCCGGTGTTGCAAGAGTGAGGAATGCTCCCGATACAAAGCCATAAGCAAGTGCAAAAATTGTGACACCAGCGGTAGTTTTAGCACCAAGGAGGGCCCACACAAGTCCTCCTGATAGGAGTCCACTGGGGATAATTACTAAGGTCACGAAGGGTAAGCTCAACAGGTTGCAGTGGAAATGAGTGGCGTTGACATTACCATTGAGGGACCCATATCTGTCGGCCACAAAATTCGGAGTAAATCGTCCTAAAGTTGCTCCAGCATTTAGTAGTGGAATCTGTGGAGGTGATCATAAGTAGCATGAGTATTCCAGATACTCCAAACGTGATGACCGCCGAGACTCACAGCCCAGGTTAAGAAGTTTGGACTAACCCCGTGCTCACCGGAGAACAATTGGAGATAGAAATCTATAGCGATTATCAATCCAGCACAAGAGCAAAATGACACCAGAAATACATGGGAAGAAGATGCCCCAAAATCCCAAAAACAGGCTGTTTTGAGTCAGTAATCAAAATGGGCGGCATTGCTGGTGGACATACCTAACATTTGTTATCCAATACGGAGAATCGTGCCAAATTTGCCCATGTCAACTGGTTCTCGGCGGATTCCAACAGCTTCCAGTAATAAATAAAAGATTCAATGGATTAAATTGAAAATTGGTTACCACGTGGCTTCATGATCAAATTTGCCGTAACAAGTTGACCAAGATTAATGAATGCAACAAAACTGGTGAAGTATAAGTCCGCCTTTTTATGGGCTATAGAATGCTTACCGAACAGCCCATGGGAACCCAAGGCCAGGTTTTCCAATGACGTGGTTGAGAAGGATAGGATAGATTACTGCCCCAAGAGCACCACCTGAAAAGAAACATCTCAAAATTATCGCAATGCAATACTTCAGATAAACATGCAGACTAGCAATAAGTATTCCCATCGCGACAGCTCTCTGCTTCCGGAAATATTGGGAAACAAGCCCCAGGGAGGGTAGCAGTAGGATACCCATTGCGATACCCATACCAACTCCTTGTGATAATATTACTTGATAAAAGTGTTGTGGTTGCGCAAGAGACAGCATGAATGAGCTAAATTTCCTGTGATTTAGAATGATTCTATGGACATGAAGGGCACGGAACGGACGAGAAGAGTAAGAGAAGGCTTCCGGTGACCATTAGAGCATGGAAAAAGCCTTTATCAAAGAGCTTTCCAGAAATAGCACCAACAATGAACTGAAGAGCTAACGGGACAGATCCAATCCAGCTTATTTGTGAAGGAGTAAAATCGGACAGGAATTCCCGCTTGGACACATATGAGTACCATTTGCAATTAGTCAGCTATATGGTTAAGTACCGTGTAGAAATCCTGGTATACTGTCAAGGATCAGTTTAGCTGATATGTTGAGGACTTTTGCAAAAAAAAAAAAACCTCCAAAAGACTGGAATGTCGAGTTAATCAATTGAATGTGAGTACTCGAAGTGGGATCGGCTCGGCCTTTTACCTGAAGATTTCCAAAGGTTGCTACAAAGTTGGTTGTTAGCTATCCAAAGAAGCCAACCAGGTTTATGACATTACACATTAGTACCAAGGACCTGTAGCCGTGGTTATACGGTGTATCTGGAAAGATTGTTAAATGACTTACCCTCCTAAGACACCTAACCATCCTCGAAGAGTCCCTTCCGTGTGAGGTTCCTCAAAGTCAGAATGTTCTTCCAGTGACTTCTGCATTTCTGAGGCGGGGATTGAATGCCTTTCTGCAGACATGTTGGCCGAATGTAGGTGAGAGGGATGGGAACGGATCTGTGGGTGGTGTGGTATTGGGAGTGTTTCTTAAATGATATGCAATGAGAAAACACATGCCTGGCAAGATCCGCTTCGCCTCTCAAAACAATGGCAAGCACTCTCAGCCGGCAGTGCAGATATCAAAGGTTAGGGCAATGAGGTGGAGTAAGTACTAGATGGTACATGTCATATCAATAATCGGGTCATCTAAATCAAGGTCCACTTGATATGAATGACAGTTGGCTCACACGCGAATAGCAAGGCTGTTTAAGTTGAAAAGCATTGCGTTGGGCTTTTTTAAGGTTAAGAAAGATATGTAGCAACAACCGACAGACTCTAAGACTCACTCTCAGAGTCACGGCGTCCTGTAGTACACAGGATTCATTACGTCACAATTAGGTATTAATGTATGACTTATTTATCCCTTCAACCTGCGGGAGCGAATGACGTAATATGCTTGATGGCACACACGCTTTTTTTAGCCTTGCCTTAGCCCAATTTCAAGACGAGGTGCAACGTCAATCTGGAAAGGTCTTTGGTGTGTTCTGGCTGCATCCTTCAATGAGGCATGTCCTCATGATAGTACATACTGGTGCCGCAAAGGCAATCTATTATGTACACATGAGAGCCAATGAGGTTGAAGCTCAGTCTCAACAGACGGGTCACTCTAGCCCGATATCTATGTTGATTGGGTGAGGAGTAGAACTTTAAGCATGGAGTTTAAGCATGCTCCCCACCCGTTTAATTGTGGTACAACTTTTGAAAATAGCTTAAGGAACTTCTTTCATGATCATGCTCCACGGGCAAAGAATATTTACAGTCACCCCGCAGTAACGGTGACTCCGAGGCGACTGTGAATTTGATGAAAATTACTGCACCTTGTTGCAGTAAACTGCGAATTTATTGAGCACTTGACCCAAACTAAGAGCTCATGTGATCTTAAGCTCTAATTTGCAACATTCCAGTGACCGAGACCTGTGGGAAGTCCAAATGCAAACTCAGATTTGATCTTTTGTACAACAGAGTCTCACAGACCACTGTGGGTATCTCAAAGGTGACTGCAGGGTGACTGCAAATGTTATCAAGGTGACTGTAAATATCTCAAAGGTGACTGCAGGGTGACTGCAAAAAAACCAAAGGTGCCTGCTGGGTGACTGTAAATATTTTTCTTAACGGTGAATGCGCAAGTAACAAAGTAGCTACAGTATTTATACTATAGTAATATATTAATACAGCTATCAGAGTAAGTGGGAGTGGTTAATATTGAAGAGTTACAGATGCAAGTCTTCTCTAATTAGTCAAGGCCCCGGAAGGTCAAGGGTTGGTTGACCTGGAAACAGTTTGATGTCCTGCTGTTGTCGGTATTTAGCGTTACTATCTAAATACTAGAAAAGCCATATGTTGTAGTTATGAGTACATGTTATCGAGAAAGGTAATGGGTCATAACGGCGGGCCCTACGGATGCGAGCCTCAAATTAATTGGGTGACTGCATTTTGCCTTAGGGTGACTGCATGGTGACTGCTGGGTGACTGCTGGGTGACTGCTGGGTGACTGTTCTGGGTGACTGTTCTGGGTGACTGCAGGTGGCTGCTCCAAGGTGACTGTAAATGCTAATGGCCCATGCTCCACATCAAGAAAAAGTGCCTGAGGCAAACTAGGTTTTGCATAATTCCTGGGCTGCTTCGAGGTATTTTAGGTTTGCCTGGGCATTATACCCTGATGCAGGGATGACATATTATCCAAGAACATAAACAGCAAAAAGGCCAAGTGGAGCACATTGCTTGCGCTGATTCCTTTATGCAATGATTATATTGATTGACAACACTGGCAATGTCATGGCTTCAAGTTCATTGTATTGTTCGGAATTGTTCTATACTTCCAAGCACTGATTGCAGCCCAAATTAATCCGTAAACATAGTAGTGCTAGGGACGTTCACTCCTTACTATCACGTATCTAGTGCATATTGTCAGCCTCCTCTGTATCCGAACAGAATGCCCTCAGAGAGAATAGCACAACATAGGCACCTTTTTCCATGGTTAATGCACATGTTCGTAAGAGCAAAGCATAGTGGCTACCTACCATATAGTGATAGAGCAAACTGAAAACAGTTGACTGAACCAAATCTTTTATATTTCATGAGAGAATCAGCAGACCCACCATTTCAATAAATTCCACGGTCAAACCTGACGGGGGATCTGGAACAGTTTTGTGCATGATAGAATTGTTCTTGGAAGACATAACAATGCACAACAAGAAGGTGGTTAAAGGTAGATGTGGTTTTGAGAATATGTGATATGTGGTGGTGTGTGCGATTGATACCAATAAATGGCTTGGCTCTCATTACCGCGATTCAATTTGAAGTCCTTTTTAGCTGGGCTATTATTCACCCGAAACCATAGCGGCAATCTATCATGTTCATGATATAAATAAATGATGGCAGCAGATTGTGATGGTAAGTGAATAGGTTATGAGAAATCCGGTTATCTGTATATGCCCGATCATTTTGGCGTCGGCCAGTGAGATGTTTCTGCATGCTGGGAAAATAGAACAAATACTGTACAATTAACGACCGTAAGCTCAGTCCCCTGGAGCGCCACGGGCTAAATTTGGGTCACATCTAGTTCAAGGTCGAAATTCTAGTGTTACGTCCTAGTTCAGGGCGCCGCTCATCAGCAAAAGGCAAAGTCATGTAAGTCATGTATATTGGTAGGCAAAATGGACAATCCTGTAACACAGTGGGACATTATGTAGAAATTTTTTGTATTCTGTATCTTCATGTCAATCCATTAAACATTCTGTGAAATTTCAGCAATATGTCCATCCTGTAAATTTAGCTGGCATTCTGCAATTGTAAATACAGCCTGTATACTCATTCAAATGAGTGACAGACTAATAAAGCAACTACAGAATGAATAATCTCTTACATGGAAGCCAATCTGTGTTTGAAAGCACATACACTTACATCTGAGTACATTTATGAACAATTTGCTGCATTTAAAACATATTAAGTAACTGTAAGTAACGTCTATAATGCACCATAGCCCTCTATGTCGTATGTCTCTACATCATAATTTACAAGATCCTCCCCGTTATCTGGCCCTATATCAGGGTCGTTGTCCCCATTGTTGTCCCCGATGTCTAGTTCTTCTTCCGAATCAAATTCATATCCATAGTCGGCAAGTTCATACTCATCACTTGCTTCCCCGCCTGAGTCTGCATCCATGTTCACAACCTCACCCATTAGTATATCCTCTGAATCTGAATCGGGGCTCAGGCTCGCCTTCCTCTGGAACAACTGGAGTTTGTTGTATTTTTTGATATGCCGTACATTCGGAGCGATGGTCTAGACCAATACCCGGACAAAATCGCACCACCATATCCCTGTCAACAAATCTAATGATAGGTATAAGATTCGTAGGTTTAAAACATCGGAAAAAATGAAAGAAAAAAAAACATACATGCCAACGTCGTAGCGTTTCCAGTCCTCATCCTTCTCAGATGTTTTCCGCGGGACCAAGGGTCCCATAATTTCTTTCGTTCTTCCAAGCACAAAGGCAGGAATGAGATGTACAGCCTGGATAACAACAGCGGGGTCAACAAATCCAAACGCGCAAGACTCATCACCATCAACAAATCCAATGCGAGGGAGGCGCTTGGCCTTCCAACCAAACTTGTAAGTTGTATCCAAGTCAAACCATCGTACCCAAAGGAAGTCCATTTGGCATGGTGGTTTGTCTCGATACTTGATGTTGATGTGGTAGATACCTAGCACGCGGGCATACCAGTAAGGATGACCAGTGGATCCATCAGCAAGGACCATGATGTCAGAGTGAGTACGGGGATTCAGGGAGTCCTGGCAGCGCCTGATATCATAGGAGGTGTAGTTGATACGAAGGACTTTGTGCCGGTACATCCGATTCAAGCTAATTTTGATGGTGGCCCTATCTTTGCTACTGATATGCTCTAGTTCAGATGCACCAGAAAGTCAACAGTATAAGTGATTTAGAAGCTTTTTCAGAAATGACTGAAAACATAAATGAGCATCAACTTATGAAGATAGAAAAATCATGGCGCACTTTGGTGGCTGGATCACTATGTGTGCTATTTTCAAACTGATATATATCAGACCAATTAGAGGTGTCTGTCCACATTTTGTACCGCTTTTCAGGCTCGACAGGATGCATAGTGTCAGAGTGTTCGAATGGTACCCTTGGATCAGTGGAAGGAGAGACAGCATGACCAGTGGCATCCTCAGTTTTCTCTTTCAGGCGCCGCTGGATCTGCTTGATTATTTGAACACAGCGCTCCTGAGAGGTGACTTGGCGGGTGTAGGTAACAACCTTGTTAGTTCAGGCATAAAACCGTTTGATTCTACAATGTTCAAGTTCTCCCTGATATCCGGCATATCAGTAAATCATTAAAAAAGAAACTCAAGGTCACCGTTGCTGTGGAATAGTTGTCAGTGGTTCCGATACAGCGTATGTATTGAGCATAATAGCCCATAGCATGTATCTTGTAGGTAGAAAGATTGAATAGCTTCACATGAGACCCAGCATCATTGGTAGCCTTTCGCTTTTTACCAGAGTCCTCTGCTTTGCTTTGGCGCCGTTGTCTCGCAGTTCTCTCTTTTGGAGTCTCTTTGGTTGTGTAGGCTGGTGCAACCTTGTTCTTGAATTTACGGAGGGATTTTCCAACAAATGTGGTATGATTGTTGAGCATGTCCAATGATAGGTTAGAATGAAGGCGGAATTTTGCAAAAGCTTCGAAGGCGTTCAAGTCGAACAAGAGATCTTGAATGTCAGTAACCCGATTAGAGTAGTTTAACCAGAGGGCATTAAGATGAAATCTGGTTAAACCATCTTAAACCAGTTGGGTGAGGGTAGATGTACTGTAATCTGGTTAAACCCAGTTAAACCAGGTCAAAAATTAAGTTTAACCTGGTTAAACCAAGATAAACCTCATTCACCCCATCTGAATAAACATTTCAGTACTTGGTTAAAGTAGTATAGACATGATGCATCCTCATGATAAGGTTTTGGATTGTAGACAGCTCACAGGAATTTTCAATTTCCTTTTTTGGTATCCAAAATAGCAAGGGCAAGCCCCTGCACCCCATAGATATTCTCAACCCTAACCCTTAACTAGGTGCTTCCCATGTTTGGCAATGTCACAGACAGCTCCCCAATGTTAGGGTTAGCACTTCATGCTAACCCTAACGGGAGCTGCCTGCGACATTGCTTAATATGCCAAAAAGGAAACCGATGGTCTCCGTGAGCTGTTTACAATCCAAAAGCTTATCATCAGGACTCTTGACTTCTATAGTATTTTATCCAAGTACTAGTGTATTCTATTGAAAGAGAAGTCAATGTTTAATCAAGTTTATCCTGGTCTAACCCAGTTTGACCATGATAAAATCAATTTTTCCTCAGTTAAACCCAGTTAAACTGAGTTTAACAAGATTAAATCATGCCCAATATTATTTCACTGGTTTAAGATGGTTTAACCAAGCTCACCTTGCTTTACTGAATGTCATTGTCATAATATGGGAAAAGACCTTCAAAGACAGATAGGGAGCACTAGGAAAGGTTAAAAATAAGTGAACCATGTATCAAGAAGGTTACAAACTTGGAGAAAGTCCTCATAATCCCTGGCAGCTAAATTTCTCATCTCAGAAACATTTTTATGAATTTTTTGTATTGTATCACGTCCAAATGTTTGTATACTGTGAAAGCTTGAGGAACCATAGCAAAAATGTATCTAGTGCATAACTTGTAATAACACTTACCATTCATTCATGGTCTGGACTGAGCTACTACCAACAGAGTATAACATTCGGATCAGGTGGAGGAGAACTGCCTTCCAAGTTCCAAGGTCCACCTCATGTAGAACATCTGATGCAAGCATGTTGTAAAAGTTGACACTGTACTTCAGAAAACAATCCGAAAATGTGTTCTAAAAGTCATTGTTAAGAGTTTCACATATAAGGACCAAGCACATACTCTTTTTGGCACCCATGAAAAAGGCTGAAGAAGCATTTCAATGGCGTTACATGCAAGACTCTGGCCAGCATCAAAGATCCAGCGTCTAGCCATGTTGATTGTGCTCTGGCCCTTCTTTGAGCCTTGGCGAGCATTGGTATGTTGGCGGTGGTGATCATTGACTGTACCAAGCTGATCAAGTTGTTCTTTTGGCGTTAGACAGTGGATACAAGGAAATTTTCCCAGGTTGCGAATGGAGGCCAATAAGACCCTAGGGAGGTTTAGTGCCAAGTTATAAGAAGATAGAAAAACATACTTTTCAGGATAGTCTGCGGAATAAGTAAAAATCCTTTGAACAATTCCATCAGAGCATTCGAGAACAATACCGTTCTCATAAGCATCCATGAAATCCTTGTCGAGAATCAGATTCCAGATACCTTGCAAGAGTTCACGTCACATGTGGGTAAGAACTGCATCTGTAGGAGCTTTCCCGTAATGTTCCTTGTAGAAATCGACAAAGTCATCTTTGAGCTAGGCCAAATGTAAGTATCAAATGACAAGAAAAAGATTGAAATTCTACTCACTTTGGGAATGTACACAATATGATGAGCAAATGCCGAAGGTTTTGATCTCTCATACTTCAACTGGTTGCCAAATTACAAATAAACTGGCCACATTGACTCGCCTCCCCAGGTACCAACTTGAGTAGCATCAGACCAAAGCATCATCCCCGCAACCCCAGTAGGAATCTGGAGTGTTTCAGCTCTCTTTTTTTGCTCTTGCCCAATACAAACATGCTCATCGATGAAAGTATCTGAATTGTAAACTTTGCCATGCATCCGTATTGGCTTGTCATCAGATGAAGGATGTTCACGAAAGAGTTTGAAGGGAGTATGATGATAGGATTTGGATTCAGGAGATTGGAACACTGATTTGATAACTTCAACAGGTTTCCGGTAATAAATACCTTTGACTTCGAATACAGGTGCATCACCTTCCGCCTACTTGACCCCTACACATGGCACATGAATTTTGATCGAGCCCTGGACCCAACCATCTTCAGCCTGCAGCGGAAATGAATCATTGACATGATCATCCATCTCCCCCAGTACCTTTTTCGTACTAAAACCATCAAAGTGTTCCTGGCTAAAGTTTTCTGCAAGGATGACATTGTCTACTAAAGAGTCCAAGTCGGCAATAGACTTTGTGTGACTCCCAGTATGGAACCACTCCATCAAATGAAACACAGAGACATTTGCAAACAGAGCAAGGATGTTACAGACTTTATTCTTCACTGCAGTTCCAAAGGAAACCAAAGGATTCAATGCGTGGGGAACAAGCAAACCTGGGCCATCACAAATGTTCTCGATCAGAACCTCTTCATCTGGGATTGAGCTGGGAATTTCAGGATATGCACGAAAAAATCCAAACAAATCTGATTCTGTTAGTGTATTTTGAGCAGCAAGTTCTGGAGTGGGACTGGATTCTGGTGATGTAGAAGACACTGGTCGAGATGTGCAAGATTAGGCTCTGGAGACTCTGGGCGAGCTTCCACTTGAAAACTATTGGGCATTGCTCGAGAAAGGGTGGGAAGGAACCTTTTTCTTCCAGTTCAAGAAGGCTTTAGGGCCACAAGGGAAGATCCAGAGGTAGAAGGAGCTGCATTTAGAGGAAGATCAATCATATCTTCTTGGCCAAAGTTAACATTCTCAATTTCCGCCTGAAGAATGGGAGCCTGAAAGACTTGAGTACACATTTCTGTGCATCAGGAAAAGCCGTTTTTGCCCAGGTGACCCCAGAGTGGCCTAAAGCAAACTAGGTGACCTATGAATCCTATGGCATCCTAGGAATTTGGGCTCGTCCCTTGCCAGTCAAGGCTCTTGAGGATTCCCCAGGGTATCCTAGGGAATCCTAGGTAAAGATGTCCATGAGTCCGGATCCAGGTAAACCCGGATCCGTTGCGCAGGTACCTGTAGGCCCCAAGGGGCTACCCGTGACCCGCTATTTGGGTATTTACGTGTAGGTATGCGAAAGGTGCTAGAAAACAACCTAACAAAAACACTACCGCACCTAACCAGACTATCGATATGTAAGGGAGTGAGGGCGGGTTGTCAGAGATTCCCCGAGGGAAAGTCTTGTAATATTGGATGTACGCGCGCGACTCCTCCAGGTTCAAGACTGTAGCGCTAACGTGGGTAACTAAGCTTAGACAACTCTTAGAACTAAGTCGAGAGAAGCCTAGTTGGGGTGTACGAGTGTACGAGGGAACCAGGTGTGTATGTCCAAATCAATTAACCAAAACCAAAACCAATACAACAAAACTAAGATTCTCCTAGGCAAACTCTGGCTCTAGCTAGAATAGTAATCTCGAGGTTTGTCAACAACCCTAGGCAAACTCTGGCACTAGCTGCTGTGACGCCGTAAAGTCCTCGACCAAACTCTGGGCCAAGCTACGATATTGTGAGTGAACTGAATCACTAGGAACTTGTACCACAATCTTAGTGGCTCGTCTAACTTTGTGAAGAAGTCAACTAAGGAACCCTCACTCTGGAGCCAAATAATCCCTTACTAGAAGCTACTAGATTTGAGTTGATCTGGAGTTCGAGAGAACTCTACACACTTAAATTCGATCAAGATATAAATGGGCTTTGCGAAGCGCGTGAAGTTTATTACTTTCTTAAGATAACCAAGTCCGGAGGCGTCACGCTACTGATCCTGTGGGGACGTTCTACAGAGCACTGGTCTTAGCAGTCAAGTCGAGGGCAAGAAACTTGTCTTATTGAATAAATATGTCTGGCTTATATACTGAGTAGAGAGAGTTTAATACAAAAAATAGATGAAACAGATATGGAGAGAGACGGAAAGAGAGTGGAACAGAGGAATCTGGCTCGGAAAGGAAACTCCAGCCTATATATGGTACACACGATAAAGAAATAGTCCATTCTTGGGTATATATCAGAGGTAAAATATGATTTCGTGAGGATTAACATAGTTTTAAAGTGTTTTGATCCGAGCGAGGTTTCTCCAATTACTCCACAATTCTCCGGGGTCAGGAGTACCTTTACGCTTCATGATCACTTGCCGCCTGGTTTCCCTTGGGTGATTTTCATTCTATTCCTTGGATAGTTCTGTCCATCCTGAGTGTGATTAACATTCTCTCGAGAAGGCCTGTTGTCTAGCTTTCCAACAACACCACTTATGATAGCCTCGAGCAACTGCGCTGAGTATGTACAAGTGATTCCTGATAGTTGGCTTTAACGGATAAGACCTCCGTGTATGATTTCTAAGATCAAATGTTTCAATTTGCCAAGGCTATTCCGGCGCATAGCTTTCCATAGACCACTAAGCATGTTTCTACCGTCTTCACGGTTATAACCGGTGCCGCGAATAGACCTCTACGGTTTCCTCGGGATCGTTCTGGTCCATTGTTACGGACTGTAAAGTCCACATCTTAACATAGCTCATTGGGGGTCTTAGTGCAAGGGATGCCTTCCCTCATAATTCCTTCCCTCGAGTAACACATTAGCTTAGTACTTATCCCGCTTCGAGATGTCCTGTAGTTTAGAGAGTATACACTCTTGGGTATAACTAGATTGACGATCTAGTGTTACATCTCCGGGCAGCCCAGGTGTCCTTGCTAGCTTGGCTCTAGGCTACGCTTGTGGGTGTACCTTCACGGCTTGCTGAGTATTATTGTTAAGTTCTTTGCCTCGGCAACAGCTATCACGCTCGGGCTCCATATAACTCTCTTATTGCATTGTATAATGCGTACAAAATGTCAAAATGTACGGTTACACACCTTAGGCTGATATTAGGCCTAATATTGTGGACATCTTTGATCCTAGGAAGCCCCAGGAAAACTCCAGGACAACTTTGGGAACACCTGGGTAAACCTGGGCAGACCTAGGCTTGCCCTGGGTTTGCCTAGAATACCCTAGGAAATCCTCAAGAGCCTTGACTGGCAAGGGATGAGCCCAAATTCCTAGGATGCCATAGGATTCATAGGTCACCTAGTTTGCTTTAGGCCACTCTGGGGTCACCTAGGCAAAAATGGCTTTTCCTGATGTGAAGCCTATCGATCCAAGTACAGATGAACCAATATGGGTCATCTGTGATGCCTCCATATCAGGAGTAGGTAGGATGTACAGCCAAGGCCCTACTTGGCAGATGTGTAGACCTGCCAGATTTATGTCCCCCAAATTCATAGCTGCACAACATAATTATAGAGTCTTTGAATTGGAGACTCTTGCCATCCTTAAAGCTCTTCTCAAATGGGAAGATAAACTTCTTGGATATTGTATTCATGTGGTCACTGACCACAAAGCATTAGAATTCCTCCTTACACAAAGGAAGCTCTCAAGTCATCAAGCACGCTGGATAGAATATCTATCCAGGTTTGACTTCAATATTGTTATATCAAAGGTATAACAAACAAAGTAGCGGAAGCTACTACGAGTCCAATATGCCTAATGAACATCATGAGGCACATGAATATGTCAATGCGGATATTTGCATTGACTGAAATCTTGAAAATGTTCCGCAAGGAAGAATTGAAGAATTAGTTAGCGAGCATCTTGCTAACATGAATACTTGCCAAATTACTAGGCTTCTACAAAAGCAGAAGCCAGCAAATCCCATTGCAGAGACTGTAGAGTCTCACAACACTGAAGCAGCAGAATTACAATCTGCTGTTAAGGAAAAGGAACCAACAGTTCCTGTTCCCAATACTACTGAAGAAGATATTACTATCTTCAACTCTTGTGCAAGAGGTGAAGAACCTCTTACTAGTCACCCTGAAGGGGGTGGTTTTGTGAGGGGCGTTAAGTGTTGTTAGGCTAAGGATCCTTTATTCTTAAAGGTGCTCAATAATCCTGAGCACCATAAGCCATTCTCAGTCAAGAATGGCCTTATCTATACTGTAAACAGAGGCAAAGAAAAAGTTCTTTGCATTCCTAATGGTAAAACCGTTAAAGGACAGAGCCTGAGAGGTATAATCGCCAAACAAGCTCATGAAGTGTTAGGACACTTTGGAGGTCAAAGAACCTCCAATTACATCCATCAATGGTACTGGTGGCCAAGGGTCAACCATAACATTGAAAAACTTTGTAAGGCATGCATTGAATGTCAATGCAGCAAAACTAGTAATAGGATGCCAACTGGCCTCCTACATACACCACCAATACCCATGAGACCATGGGAATCAATTGGAATGGACTTCATGGGTCCATTCCCTGAATCACAAGGATACAACTACCTTTGGGTAGTCATCTGTCGATTAACTTCACAGGTACATGTAATACCTGTAAAGACAGCAATAACTGCAATGCAGTTATCATGGATCTACATTAAGGAGATTGTAAGACTTCACAGATTACCAAAGTCTATAGTCTCTGATAGAGACCCGAAGTTTACCTCACACTGGTGGCAGCTCAGTCACCCAACTTATTAGTCTTATTAGTCTACACTTTTGTTAAATTGACCTGACTAAAAAGAGTCAAAATCCCTGGCAAATCCAAGTTGCCTTGGTCATGTCCAGGGGGGCTTAGTCATGCCCAGGGAAGTAGGTCATGTCCAAGCAAGTAGGTCATGACCTGGTCCCCTGGGTCAAGTTGGTCATGACCAGGGGTAGAATAGGGTATGCCCTGGGAGGGATAGGATACCTTGTGGGGGGGGACCTGTTGCAAGGGGTGTGGAACATCCAGGGTAGGAGTAGGGGATGCAGTGGGAGTGACAGAGGGGGACTAGAGGGTGCTAAGGGACTCGGAGGAGTAGGGGATGCTTGGGAAGGGGTATAAAATGCTTTGGGAGAGATGTCAGCCTGCAGAGTAGAGTAAGATGCTGTGGGAGAGATGTCAGTTTGCACATGAAGTGTGGGGGAGTGTTCCAATGAGCTAATTGCAGGCACATGGGGCATTGGGGAGAGAAAAGAAGCTGCTGGCTCATGCTGACTTGAATCTGACCAAGGACAACTTGGACATGACCAGGGTTATTTGAACTTGCCGAGGGGGAGGGCTTCTAAGCTATTTCCCAAGTTCATTGGTCCATACCCCATTATTGAGGTACACAAGGACTCCTCAAATTATCGAGTAGGTCTGCCAACAGAGTTGGCTAAGCATGGAATTTATAACAATTTCCATGCAATTCTATTGCAAAAGATTCATCCGAACAGTGATGCACTCTTGCCTATGCATTCCGTTGCAGAACATACAACTTCAGAGAGCCTTCCACTGTGGAATGGCTCGTTGACAAGATAATCGACCATCATTGGAATGGTTCAAAACTCATGTTCCAAGTCAAATGGAACCTAGGCAATATCACCACCGAAACCACAATGATTGTAAGGATCTAGCAGCTCTAGACAGATATCTAGAACTACAAGCAGTAGATGACTGGTGTCATCTACCGCGAATGCAGAATTAACAGCGCTTAATTGCATAGTAACTATGCAAACTAGCGCTTAAATTCCAAGGAAGTATTACTTCCAAATTTAGGGATTGGATACTTTGATCTAAGATCAATGTATGAGTGGCTGTGTAATAATATGACTGTAGCCAATTGCCTTGCCTCGAGGATGGTTAATAACATTAGGAATGTTATCCAACTTTGCCCCAACTCTTGACCACCATGTCTTCTGGCAATGCTAAAGACAAAATGCCTGTAAAATGAGCTACAAACAGTCAGAATGCATTGCAAAGTGACGGAAACAACAACGATGGGTCAAACAACGCCATCATGCATCCACCAGAATCATGCCACTTGCCATTCCCGGCCCAGATGCAATCACATCCAGGGCCTACATTCAACATGTTGGATAATACCGCACATTCACGACTGGCTATGCCAATCAAGCACCGCAAGTAAGATGGACATTCCATCCAAACTTACATTGCATAGTGCATGGATCTGACGGGGTTAGCCCCGCATGCCCTGTACATAGGGCTTTTATCAACCACAGCCTACAAGCTGTTGGTAATGCCTATCAAAGTTGGACAGCGGCTAGTGAAGAACTGGTGCATTATCATGCACACAGTATCAATCCTCCTGCTTAAGACTCTGAATCGGCGGTCAGTCTAGCTGTGGAGCTAGGCACTGCAAAACGAGAGATCAACAGTATCAGCCATTGTCTGCGTGACATGCAGCGCAACTACGATGATCTTCTACAAGGTCACTGTGCTCTGCAAGCAGAGTACAATAGAATGCGAGATGAAGTCAAAGACCTCAGATGAGAAGATGAGAGCTCTCCTCATTATGGAGATGCAAGCCATTCCAGCAAGCGTCATTGTGTCAAATAATTGCCCTTGGAAGAGAGCAAATACCCAGCGGATGAACCCCCTGGTGACAATTCTGGGCCTATGGACCAGGATCCTCCTACTGCACCAGTTCTCCCTCATCAGAGGGAAGATAGTGGCTACTTTGTGTCTGACTGTGGGGTCAGATATGGCATTGATGCCCACAACGCCGAGGCGAATGACAATTGTTGTTTATCTATCCCAATCTCCATGTCCAATGTGCAATCTGTCCAAATGGACAAGTCGCCAAGGGCACTTACTCCAACTAATCAGTTGGAGGTAATCTTGTAAACCAACTGTGCTGAAGGTTGGAAATCACTGAGATCACAATGCGAACCAATTGTGAGCACCACGCTATATTTGACGAGCAGGAAGAGGCATACAAGAGTACAAGATAATGGTAGAGAACAACTAAGGAAAGTGTCACAGAGGTGACCAGTAATTAAAGTAGGTACACGTGACTAAGGTAACAATATGCAGTGTAGTAAACAAGAGTGTTTACACTCTCACCCATCCAAGAACAGAGATACACAGAAAGGGAAAAAAGGAACAGACAAAGATGATGAGTTTAATCAGAAGGAAGAGCCAACCAATATACATACACCCCACATGTGGAAATACATGAATACCTGTCACGTCTACAACTGAAGAAAAATCACAACCAACAGAGTGAAACCGAAAACGCAAAAAGGCACCCCACACATGGAAATACCTCAAGATGCAACCAGAAGCAACCCAAGAATGCACAAAGGAACAAAGAAACAAAAATATTAGTAAGAGTACAAACCAAAAACCCTATCATCCTCATCATCATCAATGGCTTCATTGTCAGATAGATCCAAATCATGGAAAACTGCGGTAATAGCACGAACAGCCACAGGATGAGATTGAGGGGTATGCAACCAGCCAACCAGAGAGTTATGGTAAAGATTGGAATCAGAGGTATGGTGGACAACAGGCAATGAGCCATAAACCGAACTAACAGCAGGGGGAACAGACGCGACCATATCCGAGGTCACGGAAACAGTGAACCCAAACAAGTCAAAAACATCACCAGTGCTTTCAGAAGGGAACAAGGCAGCAACAACATTTTGGGCTGAAATACCACGGGAGGGATTACCTGGACAATTGCGTGAGTAAGGATTTCCACTATGAGTCTTCCAGTCAGGGTCTTGTGGTGTACGACCACAGTTGAAACAACCACCCTTTGACCGCAGCTCATCACGCTCAGCAGCAGTGATAGGATGAGCAACAGAAGAAGCAGGTCGCGGGACACGCAGAGAAGGCAATGGCAAAGACATGGCTGGGTTAGGCGCCACAGATCCTGAAAAAGATGACTCAACTTCAAGAACAGCCCAAGTATTGATCAAGATTGAGATGAAGGCATCGAGAGTGGTGGTTTCAAGGTTGAAAGATGGAATTGCGCAAACACAAAGACAAAGGGTTGGGTGGCAACAGAATAAAAGTGCACTTTTCATGAGGAAGCCAGACACATGGAAAGGCAAATTTTTGCCATACACATTGAGCATTGCACACGAAGCCTGGAGATCAGTGAGGAATTTGGAAAAAGGACGACGGCCCTGTGCAATCGAGAAAAAAGATTGCAACACGTCAACGTTAGAGTCAGTTCCTAGGAATTGAGACTTGATGCAACCCTTGAACAATACCCAAGAAGTGTCCAGGAGGGAATCACACTCAGACCTCCAAAAGGCACTGAGTTTCATAGAACCAGCATCAAACAAATCAGCAGCACACATAACCAATGTATGGTCCTTGAGGTCCACAGATGGGTTGAACATCTTGTAAAGTTCAAGCCTATCATCACACTTTGTCAACCAAGTATGAATTGAATCTGCAGTCAGCAGTTCCGAGAGCAAAGGAAAGCTCAAAACCTTGGATGAAGACATGGAAAAATGGTGAGCAGGAGTTGGCGAGTCTGATGTGTATGAACCGATGTCTGGATGCACAGATGATGATGGCGAATCCTGGGGAGATGGGACAGATGGGACAGACATTGTTGAACAACTGCGCAATGTCGGAGCAAGAGCAGGAAGAACAGGAAGGCTCTGTTCACGCTGTGTTTGGCGAGTAGAGCGCGAAGGTGCGGGAGGCACCAGACTGAAGAAAACGATGTGGTGAAAAGATCACAAAAAAAAAGTGTAAACCAACTGTGCTGAAGGTCGGAAATCACTGAGATCACAATGCGAACCAATTGTGAGGACCACGCTATATTTGATGAGTGGGAAGAGGCATACAAGAGTACAAGATAACAGTAGAGAACAACTAAGGAAAGTGTCACAGAGGTGACCAGTAATTAAAGTAGGTACATGTGACTAAGGTAACAATATGCAGCATAGTAAACAAGAGTGTTTACAAATCTCATACCTAAGGTACCTTCGTGATCCTGTCCTTGCCCAGAGGTGTGGTGGTGTGGTGTACCCCACAGTGAACTCTGGAGGATTCAACATCTTCTTGCAAGTATAATGCGAGAGGTGAACAAGATCCCTCTATCCGAGAGATCAGAATGGCAGTGCTGCCTAGCTGCGAATTGGTTCATTGCCAATTTTGTACACAAATCAGCCATTCAAGCTCAAGAAAATCTTGAGCAAGACAATGTGGCTACTCCAAGCATGAAACCATGCAAGAATAAGAACAAAAGCAAGGGCAAAGCCCCAGCTCCCATGCAGATAGTTGTGGAAGGATCCCACAAAGCAACTGCCAACCCCAATATGTCTAGCATGTGCAACCCAATGCAGCTGTCCTCACCTGAGGAATGGGCGGCTTATCTTGCTAGCTCCTCTGAGGCTAAAACACCATTAGCTGGTGTATACTGGTGCTGCTCTGATAGAGCTATCAGTATGTGTGCTCTTCAAGGATGCCTATTGGTAATGTCTCGCAGGCCCACCATGCCTGCTAATACGCCACTTCATGTCACTGTGGGATATTATTTGTTGGCAGCTGAAGTTATACTTTGGCCAAAATATTATAACAATTTGGTCACTAGTGGCCAAATTACTATTGCTACTGAGACAACTGTCCCTCCAGTCGCGTTTGGTGACTCATTCAATGCCACCCTGTTGTCTGTGGCAAGGTTCTTTGTTGAACAAGGTCTGACTGTCACAGACATCGAGGACACAGTGTTTTACGCTGCCAACTGGGTATATTTGCATGTGCCAAGTAACTCAGACATAATATTTGCCGCTAATGCATTACATGCTAGCTTCACATCCAATGTATGCCTTCCATTAGGGTACAACAAAGACTACTGGGTCCCCGGGGTAGGAATTGTTCCTGGCCCCACACAAGTTATAAATGCAAAGATTCATAACAACACTGTCTCAAATACAGCTTCATCCAGCAACACGGGGGCATCCGCAATGACAATGTCATCTGCACCTAATGCCACCCCTGTTGTAGCCAACAATTCAGCTGGCGCTGCACCTTCTGCTGCAGCGCCCACTACACCTATGTCTGCTGAAGCCATTCAGCAGATGGATGAGACATGAGTCTCGAAGGTTATGCCAACCTTCGAGGCGCCCCGCTTTATGCCAACGCTGGAGTCTCCTCTCCATCTTTACCATCACATCGCTTCTGTGAAGCTTGTGGTGCGGGAGAGGGTGTAACGGCTATGCCGTTACTGGTACTAAGGCACTGCATCACTATTCATTTTCTATATACTGTCTACCGTACAACTTACATAAGTAAGTCTTCTTTTACACTGGTACATTACATGCTATAAAGCTTGTCATGTTCTCCTGTGTGATTTAAGCAACCCCTCCCAGAGGCCTTACAAAAGCAAGTTGCAACTAAAGATGTCCACAAGTCCAAGTGCCACCCAAGTACCCGCAGGTAGGAGCCGTGGGAATACTCGCAGGTATCACTACCCGCGGATCCGGGTATCCGTTTCCCACGGATCACAGCGGGTCACGGGTATCACTTCAAAAAAATTAAGTTACTTCCAGGTACTTGCAAGAAGCCAAAAGCACCTTGTGGGAGGGCAATAATATATTTTTTCGCACAAATAAAGGCTGAAATATACTCTCCTCTATGCAATAGACTTTGTTTGAGCAGCTCATATGTCCACCTAGCATGTAGCAAGTTATAAGTGGCTATATGCACTATAGTACACTATGATGATGAATATAGTCTCTCTTTAGCTTCTAGACTTGTATCAGTCAAGGACTACTGTTCTCTACCCACATCATGCTCTATTATATGCACTAGGCACCTATGTATGCTGTTCAAGTTGCACAAAAGTTACCCGCTGTAAACCTTGAATGTCCCCCGTAAACTTTCATTTTTTTGACCTGTAAACTTTCAACCTGGGAAACTTTCATTTTCTGCCCCCATAAACTTTCGTTTTTTGCCCCCGTAAACTTTCATTTTTTTTGACTCGTAAACTTTCAATCTGGGAAACTTTCATTTTCTGCCCCGTAAACTTTCATTTTTTTTGCCACATAAATTTATCCCCGGAAAATTTGATTTTTTGCCTGTAAACTTTTAGTGGACCCATAACATTTCAGTCTTTGATATTATCAAGTGGTTGCACTGACTTGAATTTCTACCTTGTAATCGTACTTAGGGATCTGCATCTGGTCCATATGCTTTTGAGTTATCAAGCCCTGAAGATTCATGGGTTGAGTACTTGATTGTGGTGCTGCTCAATAGTGCTCCTTGCTCTCTGCAGCATCCACTACGGTTTTGTTATATTCCCAAGGTGCTCCCCTAACTAAATTACAATTGGCTAAGGAAGAGAGGACCCTATATCATATATGTGGAATTGCTCTCTGTAGCCCCCACTACAATTTTGTTATATGCCCGGGGTGCTCGCCTAACTAGATTACACCCTTTTGGCTCAACTGGCCAAGGAACAGAGGACCCTATATCATATATGTGGAACTGCTCTCTGTATTGAATCTCCACTACAATTTTATTGTATGCCCACTACAAACTTTTGGCTCAACTGGCCAAATATGCATGGAAGCACACACACAACCGCCAGCTATACACAGATACTTTCCATGTGTACAAACATGAATGGGCCTTGGAGTTGTTGACCCAAGAAGGTAGTGTGCAGGTGCATGATCTTGTTCTTGATTCTGGTGTGAAGCCTTCTGGAATAGGCTCAAGTGCATCCAAATATTGGCTGGAGTCTATAGTAAGTGTTGTATAGGATTTTTGGGCAGTCTCAAGTGCAAAACTAGATGGATGAATAACTAGGCATCCTGTAACCACCCTTGAGCTCAATTCTGTTCAAAGTGATTTAAAAATAATACAGCTTCAACCTGGAAGGACAGTATTATACCATGATGTGGCAAACTGGCCACAGTCTGTGACCTGTCAATGACCACTGACCCTTGCCAACTCCACTCTCTTTTGTTATGCCTATGGTAATCCACTACAATGACACTCAACAACCCTCAATGACCATGAACCATTGCAGAAAATCTTCTGAGTGGCCTCTGATTCCAACCACCAACCTTCACCAGCCCTGGTCCCTCACTGCCAAGCTCATAAGCTGTGTTAGAATAAGTCCACTAAGTATACAGGTCTGCCATGTAAAGGCTGTCACTGACCATCACTGATCCTAGGCCCTCAGACTGTCTCGTACAGAATAATGAAGGCAAGTTGGAGGCTCAAATGGTCAACCTGGTTACAACTTACATCAGGAAAAGCTGTTTTTGCCTAGAACGGCAGCCAGAATCCTCACCAATGTTCACTTACATCAAGAGTCATTGGTAATTGTTACTGTGATAGATACTGCAACTGCTAGTCAGTACACTACACAGACAGTACAGATACCATATAATAAACATTACTTGTTTTTGCTTAGGTGACCCCAGATTGGCCTAAAGCAAACTAGGTGACCTATGAATCCTATGGCATCCCAGGAATTTGGGCTCATCCGTTGCCAGTCAAGGCTCTTGAGGATTCCCTAGGGTATCCTAGGCAAACCCAGGGCAAGCCTAGGTCTGCCCAGGTTTGCCCAGGTGTTCCCAAAGTTGTCCTGGAGTTTCCCTGGGGCTTCCTAGGATACCCTAGGATACCCTGGGGAATCCTCAAGAGCCTTGACTGGCAAGGGATGAGCCCAAATTCCTGGGATGCCATAGGATTCATAGGTCACCTAGTTTGCTTTAGGCCAATCTGGGGTCACCTAAGCAAAAACAAGTAATGTTTATTATATGGTATCTGTACTGTCTGTGTAGTGTACTGACTAGCAGTTGCAGTATCTATCACAGTAACAATTACCAATGACTCTTGATGTAACTGAACATTGGTGAGGATTCTGGCTGCCGTTGGTTTGACACTTGCACAAGTCAATGTTGTCAATGCTGTCAGCAAATATTGGTGTGTACTGGGACTTCCAGCGTTTTGTGAAGCTGTTGGACTGACTGTCACTGTTTTGCAGTCTAATCTGTCACATAGCATCACTCGCGATGCACTTACTCTGAGTGCGTTGTAAATAATTTTCCTGGGCTCGTTTCGTGTATCAAATGCCTGGTGCCTCAATTCCAAGTATCAGACTATAAAGATGCACTTCCCTGGGTGCCAATCACTTTGTCATATGCTCCGATGAACACCTAGTAGGGGGCAAATATGTATATTACTCTGAGTGTATGAGATGCTTGGAAAGTGTGTGAAACAGTTTCATTTTGGCACTGGGTAGAGTCAGAAGATTGACAAGATGTTGTATCCTGAGTTCCTCCTCTGCTGATTGGTTTTGGTGGCACATTACTTGCTGCACTCCAGGAAAAGGGATGCAGTGGATCTGGTTAAAGCAAGCCTGGTGTAGATGGCACACAAGTCTCCCACAAGATACAATTCCACACTGCTCTTGAAGGGCATGATCAGCGACAACACCAATACCAGAGATTGTCAGCGAGAGTCAGCAGCAGGGGCCAGCCACAGCCCACCAGCACTTGAGCCCAGCGGCCGCCGACAATTGCCAATGGTCATTGATGACCAGGATTGACTTTTCCTGGTCCACATATAAAACTCTGGAAGGAGTGTGGTTTAGAGAGGTGTAGTGTGTGTTGTGCGCATTTTCAGCCATCATGTGACTTGGCTTTGTTTTCCGGTCATCCGGCCCAAACAGAGTTTAACGTTTTCAGCATGTAGACAAAGGATTACGGCACGTGATGTAATTTTACCTGGCATTTCAAGGGGGAACCTTTTAAGTTTTGCCAAAAATTGAAAGTTTATGTAGGAACTTTTTAAATTTTATCCCAAAATTCAAAGTTTTACAGGGGGGACCTTTTAAGTTTTCCGGAAAATTCAAAGTTTACGGGGGAACTTTATAAAGTTTTCCGGGAAATTCAAAGTTTTACGGGGGACATTTTGAAGTTTTCTGGGAACACCAAAGTTTACAGGGGGAGGCATTTTAAAGTTTTCCGGGCAAGTGAAAGTTTACGGGGGGCCTAATTTTTGTGCAACTTGAACAGCATACCTACTGAGCATCTCACACTCATACCTTGCATGTAGTAACCATTTTATTATTAGTGTAAGTACTAAATACTTGCAAATACTCACAAGTATCTTGTGTTGGCTGGGATCCACAAGTACCCACAAGTACTTGTGTTAAACTACCTGCGGATCCGGGTATCCGTCTCCCACGGATAAACACGGGTCACGGGTAGCCCCTTGAGGCCCACAAGTACCCATGCAACAGATCCGGGTACTACTTGACCCGGACTTGTGGACATCTTTAGGACTCGCAACCCATTCCCTGGCTTTAGCCATGCAATTAGTAAAAGGACCACTGCGAGCGTAGCCTAACTGTAGTTAAATGAATGATGAATAATAACTATGGAAACAAGCTCAAATAAAGCACTTACAAACTGAACCAGCTCATGCTGGGTGTCGACGCTTGCAAGAACCTGAGCAAATACATCTAACATATCTTCTTCACCCTTATAGTCCTTAACCAAGTCTTGAAGAATGTCCATGTTCTACCTGTGTTTGTCAGAAGGCAACGGCTGCTGAGATGAATAGTGAGACAGCAAGTCCTGGGCGTAAAGTGCTTTTTGGTGATCTTGCCACCATGTCAGCGAGTCGGCAGCATCAGCGCATCTGAAGAGATGCTAGAACGGGAGCAAGAACTGGGGAAACTTGCCAGACCAAGGCGCTGGCGTGGCCTGTGTATTGACTTCTTTGAAGGCATCAAAAGTGGAGAGGACACTTGAACCTAAGTTAATTGTAAGATTGTATGAATGTGTATACCAGGGGAGAAATACCTACCTGGTTCAGCAGTAAATCCACATCCATATCATCAGTGTCATTGTCTTGGCCAGCAACAACACCAGCAGGATCATTGTTGTTGTTGTTGTTGTCTTTGTTGCCACGCCTCTGGCTCTGACGGTGCTCATCATCAGAGCCACCACCTGAAGTCATACATAGATATAAGGTCAATAGTAAAGGAATAGAGAGGTACATACCTTCAAATGTGTCCTTGAACAGGAGAGCATCTGGGTTCTTGTCAAGAGGACCATCCAAATCATCCCCGTCAAGGGGACCACCCAGCTCTTGGTCATTTTCAAAGCCCTGCCAGGGCTTTCCCTCCTCACAAGAGAAGAAACAGGACATTGGTGATGGCCACCAAGTCCATCAAGGTCTTCTGTTGTCATCGTCTTTGTCATCTTTGCCTTGAGCCTTGCGCATGGCCCTAGTGCTCATTGAATGACTAGATATGGTAGTAGTTACCTTCATCTTTGGCTTGTTGAGCCTTTTTTTGAGCATCCTTCTGTTGTTGGAGCACCAGGGCCTTGAGGTTGACCTCATTCTTCTTGGCAGGAGCTCTGGGGGTAGGAGCCTTAGGACCATCCGACTGTGCCGCCGCTCTCCTCGTTTTTGGTCCAGAATTGGCGGCTGTGGCAGCAGCTCTGGTGTTCTTGATGCCTTAAAAAAGAGAAAAAGAAGGTGTAAAAAAAGTTAGCAAAGAGAAATGAGCTGCAATGCAAAGACAAGAACTCACTTTGAGAAGTAGCATTGGCAGTAGCAGCTTTAAGAAAGGATAAGCAGAGGAACTAAACCCTAGGGAAAAAAAGAACTTACCAGGAATTTTGAGTAGGTTGTGAGATGCAAAGAGCAGTTGTAAAAAAGAGCAAAAAAAGAGTAGAGGCAAGAAAGAGTCCAGGGTCACAGACGCACCTTTTATATGCCACCTCTTGGCAGCCAGATTGGTATCATTCTCATGTCTTGTGAAGTTGTGAAACACAATAATATTAAGAAGTAGAATTTAAAAAATACATGATTACAAAAAGTTGAGGGCAACACCATCCATCAGATCACAAGGTCAGGCCCTCTGGACATGGCCACAAAGCAAGAACATCATACTTAAAGTCAAAGGAAATGAGGCGTGATGGGAGCCCGTCTAAAGAAATTAGCAAATGCATAGATGTAGTACAAAGCAAGGTAGTATCCAGTGTTTTTCAGCTCCCGTGTTGCACAAACATGACTAGAACCCAACCTCTCCCCATCTCGGATGGTCTCCTTAGGCATGCAGGCATCTGAATGAGTCCATCCCCACATGACTTGGGAGAACACACGGAGAGCTGCCTGGCAAACATGTGCATCTTGATGGCCAAAGGCAGGGAAACCATTGCTAAAGAGAGCATCTTCAATGATGAGAATCCTATCGGCACGGCTGGACAAATCATATTCATTTTCAAATTCACCATCTTCTTCTGTGTCTTGTTGAGGTACTAACTTGTACAAGAACTTGTCCAAAAGAAGAAACTCTTGTTTGAAGGAGATGTTGTAGATCTCACAGAGTATCTGTCTTTGTGCATCGTCAGGAAGGCGATCCGAGTAGATGAATTCTTTCCAGTGGGCATCAACTTGTTCAACATCAGAAAAAGTACTGTTATGACCCGGATCTAAATCCTATACACCCAATCTTTTTTCTTCTGTAACCAACTATGAACACTATCATTAATACTTCTACTTAACATTTTACATTCATTAGTTATTCAACACCATTTGGGTTAATGCTGCACACATTCTTCCAGAACACCAGAATGATCTTTAACAGTCACTGCACAGTCTGCACAGTCATGACATCATTCTAGCTCCACAACTATGATGTCATCTTGCTACTCCACAATCATGATGTCATTCCATTGCTCCGCAGTTATGATATCACATCACTGCTCCACAGCTATGACATCATTGTATAGCCTCTTTACATCAATGACTCAATATCAGTCATTGCACAGCCAGATATCTGAGTCAACTACGGTTCCGCATACATGACTCAATATTAGTCATTGCACAGCATTACATAGTCAGACTGACTCATCCGCAGTATTTCCGCAGTTATGACTCAAATCTAGTCATTCCGCAGCATTTCCTAACTAGTACACATTGCACAGTATATAAGTAGTCTAGATTTACCAATGTACGTTAGACGTATTATTTTCTTAAATCCAAACCCCCACTTGTTTGCTGTTATCACTTGTGTGAATCACCAGACCAACTCATTGTATATTGTTGAGCTATCTCCAAGTTACAATACACATTTATACATCTTGTTGAGCTAACTCCAAGTTGTATCCACTAACATTCACCTGTTGAGCTATCTCCTAGTGAATACTTCTTTAATTGCCACTTGTTGAGCTATCTCCGAGTTGCAACTTCCTATTACTTGTTGAGCTATCTCCAAGTATTAGACATCACACTCACTATTACTTGTTGAGCTATCTCCGAGTACTAGACACCACACTCACTATTACTTGTTGAGCTATCTCCGAGTACTAGACACCACACTCACTACTACTTGTTGAGCCATCTCCGAGTACTAGTTCTGATTCATATTACTGCTTGTTGAGCTATCTCCGAGGGTAATCTTATTATTATTATTTGTCGAGCTATCTCCAAATAATAACTTCTGTGAGTTTTGTATTACAAACTAGTTACTAACTTTACTTGAGCCTAGTTGTTTGAGTATATATTTTTTGCCTAGCGGTTTCAACGAACGGAAAGGCTTGCTCTATAATCTCATTAATTTCTCTTATCATTTTTACTGCCAAGTTACGTACTGTGAAGGTTTGGACAAGACTATTGATCGAGTCATAACAAGTACCTATGAACTTGAGCCAACTCAGGTGAGCCTCAGGTCAACCAAGTTAGCTTAGGTTATCTTAAGTTGACTTGAGTTGAATTAAGTCAAGTTAAGAGTAACTTAAGTCAACTCAAGCCAAAAAAATCTCTGAACCTTGCACTGCGGCGTTTACCCGATAATCCGGCCTGGAAAACATTGAGAAAATGGATTAAGTGTCAATACTCTTGGCTATTCCTGAGTGGAAATTTCTGAATAAGTACCAAAGCATTCTGTAATTATTACTCTAGACATAGTCAAGGATTTTTTAAACTAGTTCTTGCACAATCTTGAGATTATTACTTTAAATAAGTCTAGCTGGAAAACTATGAGTATCCCACCCCAGATTATCTTGTAAGATTTCTTCATAAAATGACATAGATTATAGCAAGAATATTTAGAATAATCTTCACATAAATCTAGATTATTACTACCAATGTTACCTAGAGCTTAGCCAGAGAATACCATGGGATTTTTGAAAAAAAATCATATAGTGGTAAGGGCCAGAAATTTGAAGATTTTATTGGAATAATCTGCGCGTGGAAAACATGAGGTTTTTTAAAATAAACTGGCTCGGATTATGCGTACCGGACGTCGAGATATCTAGACATCAAGACATCGATGATGTCTGGACGCCGTGATGTGCTACTGTTGGAACATCTTGGACATCTTGGACATCAGGATGTGTGACGGGTGAGGAGAATCGGGATGTCGGAATTGACAGGGGATTGAAGGGCTTTTGTACATAGATATAATTATCAAGCTCCTATCTATTTTCCGTTTGATGCTGTAAGGTAAACACCCTTCAATCGCAACATCCCGACAACCCGACTCTCCCATACCATATAGCAGATGTCATACATCCCGACCTCCAAGACATTTTGACTGCAAAACATCCCGACGTCTCGATATCCGGTATGTATAATCTGAGCCAGTTCATTTTGAAAAACCTCATGTTTTCCACGCACAGATTATTCCAACAAAGTCTTTGATTTTCCGACCCGTGTTACTAGATGAATGTTTCCAATAATCTCATGGTAATCTCATGGTAATCTCTGGGTGAAATTGGCGGAAATAGTGTAGATTTATGTGCAGATTGTTCTGAATATTCTTACTATAATGTATGTCACTTTATGAAGAAATTTCATAATATATTCTGGGGTAGGATACTCATAGTTTTCCACAGGGAGTTTCTCAAAGTAATAATCTCAAACTTGTGCAAGAGCTAGTTTGAAAAATCTGTGAGTATGCCTACAGTAATAACCACTGAATGTGTTTGTACTTATTCAGAAAATTCCGTTCAGGAGTACCCGAGAGTATTGACACTTAATCCTTGCATTTTCTCAAAGTTTTCCGGGCTGGATTATCGGGTAAACCCCGCAGTGTTGGATCAAGTCACTTAAGTTGCCTCAAGTCAACTTGGGATTCACTTCAAGTTAACTTCAGGTTAACTTTGGATTAACTTGAGTAGATTTGTCAACTTGAGGCTTGACAAATCTACTCAAGTTAATCCAAAGTTACTCAAGTTAATCCAAAGTTAACCTGAAGTTAACCTGAAGTGAATCCCAAGTTGACTTGAGGCAACTTAAGTGACTTGATCCAAGGTTCAGAGATTTTTTTGGCTTGAGTTGACTTAAGTTACTCTTAACTTGACTTAATTCAACTCAAGTCAACTTAAGATAACCTAAGCTAACTTGGTTGACCTGAGGCTCACCTGGGTTGGCTTGAGTCCATAGGTACTTTTCCTGATGAAGATGAGAGCTCCCCTTGTTGCTGCTGGCAAGGATGGCATTTAAATGACCAGTGCAAATGGTGAAGTTCGACGTGTCCATCCCATCCTTGCCAGTTATGTTGCCGACCTCCCAGAACAATGCCTGGTAGTCTGCTGCAAGTACGGAACATGTCCTAAATGTAGAGTGTCTTCAGACAAACTAGGCGAGAAGGCTCCCTCTGAGAGGAGAATGCAGACATGGATGTTGGGGGTGATGAGCAAGGCACGTGAATCTGCTACATCAGGTGCTCAATACTTTGAGACCTGTATGAACCAAGATGTTTCTGGTTATGTCTATCGCCCTTTCTGGGATGAGTTACCCCTCACCAATATCCACCTCAGCATTACTCCTGATGTCCACCATCAGCTATATCAAAGTGTCCTCAGACACTTCATCACTTGGTGTCAAAAGGTCCTCAAGGATGACAAACTTGACTGTTGCATCTGCTGCTTACCTCCGTTGTCTGGTGTCTGTCACTTTTAAAAGGTATCTCAACTCTTACTCAGATTAGCGGTTCTGAGGACAAGAACATAGGCAAAATTCTTTTGGGATGCCTTCTTGGGTCCAATATGCCCAATGGTGCCTTGACTGCTGTTCATGCAATTCTTGATTTCATATATCTTGCCCAGTACTCCCATCATGACAATGCTACCCTTGAATACATGCAGGATGCCCTTAATACCTGGCATAAGCATAGAGATTGCTTTATTGCCTTGGAGATTTGCAAGCACCTAAAAATTCCAAAATTGCACTCACTTCAACACTACATCCAATCCATACACTTATTTGGCACTACTGATAATTACAAACACTGAGATGTTCGAACATCTCCATATTGATTTTGCAAAGAAAGGTTGGAGAGCATCTAATAAACGGGATGAGTTTCCCCAAATGACATGCTGGCTTTCTCAACAGGAGAATGTGCAGCCATTCAATCATGAGCTTTCTTGGATCTTAGATCAACAAGCTCTTGCCGCATCATCTTTTTCTACAACCTCTTCTCCTCCCTTGTCTAAGCCATCTCCTCCACTCTCTATTCTCCTTCCCAAAGTCCCCACTGCTCCCAACAAACAACTTCAAGCCATCAAAAAAACACATCATGTCCCGTTATTCTCACAGCATCTCAAAATGCTTAAGGGCCTGTTTGGCAACACAAATCTGGATTTTGTGTGATTTTGCCAGAGGCAAGATCTTGAAGACTTATATAAAATGTTCGGATCAGCTGGCCGGTTGCGATGACTCTGGAAATGTCATAAAATGACATAACTCCTGCCCTGACATGTTGGACATTCCTCTCGCTGTCCCGCAAGTCGTCCTGACCACTCTCAACAATGCCACCCAGTGACCAACATGTTCTGGTCATCATCTTTCAAGTTTGATGTAATTGTATATTATTGTTAAAGTGATTTTATTCCTCTATATTGTCTAAGCAAGTGAAACCTAAAGTAAAAACTACATTTGAGAGCGGCGGGCATGTCTGAGCATTGAGTGGGGTGTTGACCTCAATGTGGAAGAAATGTCTGACAGGCTGTGACACCACACGCGTTTACACGGAGCGCTCAACTGGCTGATCCGAGTAATACTTACAAATGCTTGATGGCTTTTTTATATGGTGGCAATACCTGGCAAAATCCCAACAAAATCTGAGATTCATGTTGCCGAACAGGCCCTAAACCTGAAGCAACTAATGCTACAGTTCAAGCAGCTGTGACCCAGGATTTACCCTTTCAATGTTTGGATATTTATTACTTGTTCAAATTTGCGCCAGAGCAACTGGAAGAAGGTGTCAATATGAAGGACATCGTAAAAGCTTCACCATTAAATGGTGGTAGGTTCAACACAGTAATTTTTTTAAACCAGCAATGAGGCTGAAAGTGTTGGCCTTGAAGGTGAGTGATGTATATTAATATTAATTGATTTTATGTCAATAACTATTGTCTATTCTCCAGGTACTCGAATAGGACGTGTCAAGATTGTTTTTCATCTACCTACTGATTTATGTCTTATTGGCTCCCATAAGAGACCAGTGCCCAAGGTCTGGCCCCGAACTGCTCTTGCCTACATTCAATGGTTTACTGCACCAACGTTATCGGCAAATGCACACACCACTCACAACATGGCCTCTGTACAAAAACCTAAGCCAAATCGTTCTGATAACTCACCTCCTTGGTCAATTATACCATTGTCCAACATACGCCATGTCGTAGGTATGGGGACTCGGAGCCGTGAGGCTCCCTCAGGAGATTGGGAATACGAGTGCTCTCTATCACTATGTACTACTTGGCCTTTGTACCAGGCCTTATATACTACAGTACGGGTACTACTAGATATATCTACCGGGTCTGTAAGTAGCTGAGTAAGTAAATCAGTAAGCAACATCGGAGGAATATCAGTGCCGGATTGACATGACATCATCGTCGGATCGGTAGCTAAAACACGCCAGTCTTGTATGCTTATAACAGATTTCCGTAAAGCCAAAGCTTCATCTTTAATCTCTTCACAAGTTTTAGACACAGTTAATACATTTTTAGTAAATAATTGGTTATTTGTTTATACATACAAAACTATATACAAAGATCAGTAGTAATTCTAGTAGCAGTGAAGCGTTGGAGCGTTGTGAGACTTACTTGATTATGATGGTGTGAGATTACTTGGGTTTGGCCTTTGGCATAATGATTACTTGAGTTAGAGATGTCCACGAGTCCAGGTCTTCCAGGTACTTGCAGGTAAGACCCATGGGAAAACCCGCAAGTATGTGACTCACGGATCATAGGATCTGTTTCCCACAGGTCTGGTGCATGTCACAAGTCAGACCTTGGGAAATTTCGGCTGACCCGCAATGTAACACTTCCGTGGGTCGATCCATTGACCTCGCGGAAAAATGGAACTAGCGGGGCTCGCACCCGCGCCTGCCGTGCTAACTACTACACTATAGTCCCGTGTTACCGTAGTGTTTTCTAGGGACTAATGCCCAGAGTAGCCGGGTTAACACCTAACCCTGAGGATCTATCAACGGCCGGACTACGGGCCGTTACACACTCATATTGATTGTCTGAACCATTCTTGATGATTGTCCAGTTTACTCAAAAAGATTGTCTTATACCTTCATATTGACTGTCTGAACCAATCTTATTGATTGTCTAAATCACTTTTAAAGATTGTCTGAAGAACTCTAAACCACTTTTGATGATTGTCTGAACCACTCTTACTGATTGTCAAAACCTTTCAATATGATAGTATGAACCAGTCTAAATGATTGTCAAAAACACTCCAAATGATGGTATGAAACACTCAAATTGACTGTTCAGGACACTCAATATGATTGTTTTGGGAAATGGGCTGGATTGTTATGAGACAATCATTAGGATTGTTCAGCAATCACTCTGAGTGCCTAGAACAATCATTTTGACTGTCTTGGACACTCTTTCTAAGTGTCTTGGACAATCATTCTGAGTGTGTGTAATACTCATTTGGGGTGTCCTACACCATTGCTCTGGTGGTTTCCAAGTGCTTCTAAAGGGTCTTTCATAGCAATATAAGTATATTTACTACCTATATCTACAAAAACTTGACCTGGTAGCTTGTTTGCACCCCAATGCTCACTCGAAAATAAGACAAATACACTTTGGAAAGAACACCCACCCCCTCTTTACACTTGAACATTTGCTCCTGGCTACATCTAAAAGAAAGATCCATAGTCTCAAAAGCGAAAGAAGGACATGCTTACCTACAAGAGGCTAGGTTGGGGGTGCAGTGGGAAACAGTTGGGGTGAGCAAGGCAAAGAAACAACTTATCTTGATATGGTAACTAGTCATTACAGCGTATACTTGAAAACTGGTCACAAGGCATCGGACCGTTACTTTCCGAGCGCCCAAGTAGAACAACCATGGAGAAGCAAATAAATAGGAACCGACCAGGATAGAAAGAGTGCGCAGAACTTACCGCTTGAACAATGGATCATGCGGGATGTTGCGGGTGTGGACGGTGTGTTCATCATCCGGGGGACCGTGTCAGTAGGAGAGAAATCGGGACTAGTGATTGTGAATATAGTCCCTCTTTAGCTTCTAGACTTGTATCAGTCAAGGACTACTGTTCCCTGCCCAATCATGCTCTATTCTATGCACTAGGCACCTACTGAGTATCTCACACTCATACCTTGCATGTAGTAACCATTTTATAACTATTGTAAGTACTAAATACTTGTGAGTACCTGTGCTGG
The DNA here is from genome assembly GCA_015501585.1 of Rhodocollybia butyracea. Classification (NCBI taxonomy): domain Eukaryota; kingdom Fungi; phylum Basidiomycota; class Agaricomycetes; order Agaricales; family Omphalotaceae; genus Rhodocollybia; species Rhodocollybia butyracea. Next base: position 56,759 of record JADNRY010000262.1, read on the forward strand.
CTGGGATCCGCAAGTACCCACAAGTACTTGTGTTAAACTACCTGCGGATCCGGGTATCCCGTTTCCCACGGATCCATACGGGTCACGGGTAGCCCCTTGAGGCCCACAAGTACCCGTGCAACAGATCCGGGTACTACTTGACCCGGACTCGTGGACATCTTTACTTTGAGAGGATTTTCATAAAGAAATTTTTCTGTTGGAATTATCTGTGATGTCATGGCGTTTTACAGAAATCGTATGACATCATTGGGCATATGTATCTTCGGCCAAAGCAACTCATCGCACAGTGGTTGTGGAATGTATAACCCCCTCAGTCCTCAGAAGTGTACGAGACAAATGACTTGAATTAAATCAACTAAATACCTGTGGAACGTATAAGTAAGTCTACGTGTATAACTTGTCATATGTATCCGGAGCCGTGAGGTTCCCGCAGGAGATTGGAGATATGAGTGCTCTACTATATGCTCTACTAGTATACTACTTGGCCTTTGTACCAAACTTTATATACTACAGTACAGGTACTACTAGATATATCTACCGGGTCTGTAAGTAGCTGAGTAAGTAAATCAGTAAGCAACGTCGGAGGAATATCAGTGCCGGATTGACATGATGTCATCATCGGCGCGGCAACTACAACGTAAGTACTTACTGTAGCGGCCAAAATTAACCGAACAGAGGGTTTCTCTATATTGTGAGCACTTGGAGATCTCAAAAAAAGTGGTGATCTGGAGTTTTTAGACCTTGTGAGTTCATATCTGAAGTCAGTTTGTTACCATATCTGGTAAATCCAAAGATATAGACCATTTTGTTGCAAAATTCCCAGGGGTGCTCTCCAAATATTGATGTTTGGGAAAATTGGACAACACCATTGAAATCTGCATGAAATATAGTGTTGATTTCCATTTTATTTTATGAAAATTGGTCTGTGCAATGCTATACTATCTTCCTTTGAAAAGTCCCATTTTTGCCAATTTTAGTTTTTACTTATATTGCAGGGTGCTTTGTAGTAACCTCAGACTGTTCACTTATCTCTGAGGTGACTAGGGGTAATACTTGTGCTAACAAGGTCTGTAGCTTAAGCTAATGTTAATTGAACTATCAACTCATTACATGGCAATTATGTTGTCCGATGCAGCCTCAGGCACCGCCCATGCTCTATTGGGTCATGTATGGACCAGGGATACCTATTACCCTAACATCAGTCACAATGATCGTCAGAAATCTGTCACACTCCAAATGATTGCTCAAATAGGTGTTAATTTATTCAATCCTCAAAAACATGACTGTCTTTAAGAGTAGGTGCTCTAAATGCTTGTCTTAATTCTTGGCACTCTAAATAATTTTGGACACTCTAAATGATTGTCTCAGACAATCAAATTGACTGTTTTTACTTCCTGTAGTGCTAAGCAAGATTTGAACTTGTTTGCGGAGCTTCCGTTTCATAATATTTCACTACAGGATGATCTCGTTGACCGCATCCAGTCTATCATTGTATGGTCCGCCCTTTTGTGATATTTTCTCTTACTTCAGGTTCTTAGACTTGCCACCATTCAGCCCATATGCATTGTTGTTTCGCAGCCAATTGCAAGTTGGGGATCTGATGAATCGGTGTCTATATTTTTAAATTAGTGACATTTGGAACATCATTTGTCAAATTCTTACCTGGATTATTTCACCGTCGTCTTGCACCACAGGCCATCAAAGGTGAATACTGCTGGCATGGGTACCGGATAAACTGACAGCGGTGTAGATACCAGAAGGTTCTGGGAATGGTGTAATTGACCTCCATTGAACACCACATTACTATCTAGGCTGGGCTATAGAAAGCGATAATCTCTATAAGGCATATCCAGATTATTGCAGAGGTTCCTTTTCCAATTTCTGGAATGCTTGTGTCATGTATCCATGGAATGAAAAGCTTGGTGGCATCTATGTATCTGAAAGGCATGTACAGAGTCGGTTCATCTTATTAACTTGGAAGTATCAGCCATGTACAAGCTTGCCAGCCGCAATGTGCTTGGTGATACGGCCCAGAATTGTTTGGGCATAAACATGCAGTATATGTGTGTTTTTGGCACCAAGTCATGCTGTATTAGACATATGCACTGTACAAAGTATTCCAGAATCCGCCGTTACCGCGCGGCATCATTAAAAGACACAGATGTTAATTGTTGATGACATAAAAACTGAGTCTCGGCAACAGAACACAGTTGTAATCAATGATAGTGCAAAGAATACTGAAACCCACCACAAATATGACTTATATTCAGACTATTGAAGCAATCCAAAGGGATTTTATTACAACTAGAAGACTACTAGACAGAAGGAACAAATATCAACGTTAAACGGTCCAAGCGGGACTTCCCATCAGAAATTGATGTGAGGAGATTAATACATCGCCGACCCCGAGGAGATTGATGCAAGGAGATTGATGTGCCGAGGTTCCGGGATCATTCCAAGATCATGCCGCGGCATCCCGCAAATTTAAGACAGCGCGTGAAATAAATATTTCATGAGCTATTTATTGAATAACAAGAGCATATGTACTCCCGCACAACTCGTATGGTGTATTTACACTGTGCTATTGAAATACAGTATATAAGAAGGTGTTCCAGACGAAATGGAGGCAAGCACTTTCCTCCCCCCATTCCTGTTACAGGGTTGGTGTGGTTGGTTTGTGTCTTCTAGTGACAAGTGCACATTAAACAAGAGTACAAGTTAAATGAAATAAGAAAGTATAAAGAAAGAAAACCAAAGTCCTCAGCTACTACCTTATGCTCCAGAAAGTTAGGGCCTGTTCGGCAACACGAATCTCAGATTTTGTTTGGATTTTGCCAGGTATTGCCACCATATAAAAAAGCCATCAAGCATTTGTAAGTATTACTCGGATCAGCCAGTTGAGCGCTCCGTGTAAACGCGCATGCTGTCACAGCCTGTCAGACATTTCTTCCATGTTGAGGTCAACACCCCGCTCGATGCTCAGACATGCCCGCCGCTCTCATATGTAGTTTTTACTTTAGGTTTCACTTGCTTAGACAATATAGAGGAACAAAATCGCTTTAACAATAATATACAATTACATTAAACTTGAAAGATGATGACCAGAACATGTTGGTCACTGGGTGGCATCATTGAGAGTGGTCGGGATGACTTGCGGGACAGCGAGAGGAACGTCCGACATGTCAGGGCAGGAGTTATGTCATTTTATGACATTTCCAGAGTCATGGCGACCGGCCAGCTGATCCGAACATTTTATATAAGTCTTCAAAATCTTGCCTCTGGCAAAATCACACAAAATCCAGATTCGTGTTGCCGAACAGGCCCTTAATAGCAGTGAGAGTGTTGTGAGTAGCGCATACTCTCTCTGTCAATTGTACTTTTAGTGTAAAGTCCAAGTTCAGTCAATTGAAAGATAAAGATTAAAGCATGCCCGAGTTTGTTAGAATCTCGAGACAGAAAAACTATCACAACCTTGCAAATATGATGCTGATGTATGTACTTGCAATAAGAATTCTGACTTGTTCAATGATAACCCCCTTGAACTCAGGTTAGTCTTTGGTGTGTATTGGTGTTGGTGTGAGGTATTCAGCTTCATAGTAGCATTTTATGCATAGCCCAGAGTCGGCATATCATTGGCCAGGGTAAGTCTTTATTTCTCATAATCTGTTATCATTATTTACCTTTTACTTTTCCAAGTTTCTGCTGATGACCAAAATTCAGAAGTCAATTTGGCAGACATGCCCCAATTGGATTGGAGTTAATTAGAATGTAATTAGTGGAAATGGTGAATATACATGTGCATAATGTACCCTAGAAGATGGAGTCCATATGGTAATTCTATAGGTATTGTTCATAGGTACTGCAAGGCAGCATACAAGCTATGTATTATAAGACTAATAGCGAATGGCATAATTGACTACATCTACAGTGGCGGCGCTTAATAATGGAATACTGTAGTAGATTTACCCATAATTTGCTTTTATCTCACTCAAAACCACATGAAATTGTTAGGTCCAAATTGTGAAAATAATCTATGGTATGGAAAGACTCTAATACAAAACTCAAACCAGAGGGACCGTTCGATGGGTCTCATTCAGGGTAAGCAGCTGTCACATCACCTGAGAGTCACTGCATCCCTATTCTGGATGCCGGATCTCCCGAATGATTCTAAAATAGAATAAAATTGATTACATGTAGCATTGAAGACTTGAAGTTGTTGGTCAAGCACTGTAATTTAAGCTCGCTTGCCAAGGTTGAGTCTGCCTATGGGAGACAAGTCAAGCACTGTCAGGAAACTGAGCCTGTACAGAACAAATGGGCTGTCCAAAATCGCAAAAGCTTACAAGGAGCAAATGGTGCCGCATGAGCCTATCCGACCATACACTAGCCCGCAGCCGGACCTCATGCCTTGCAGTGAGCCATGTCCTGCCGTGTCGGTTTGCCGAATGGGAGATTTTCAAAGCCAATCGTTAGTTTGTTAGATTGAAAATGGTACAAAATAGGTAAAAGGTCAGTATTATAGTACCTATACCTGGATGCTCCGTAGTCCTGACCGCTTCTGCCCTTGCAGCTAGTAATATACAGTCCTACTTATAACTTAAAGCATTGGGCGGCAGCATCATCCGCTCTTGCTGTTCCAATGTAGTATCACAACTGACTCACCTGTAACATATTATGTTATGTTCCTGGATCAGAATGAGACCCATCAAACCCGGCCTCACTCAAACCATTACCAAATATGGTAATTCTATTAATATTGCCAGACACTGGAAATTTTCTGCAGGCCCGTATCTCAGGGAGGAGACACATCAGGCAAAGCTGTTTTTGCCTAGGTGACCCCAGAGTGGCCTAAAGCAAACTAGGTGACCTATGAACCCTATGGCATCCTAGGAATTTGGGGTCATCCCTTGCCAGTCAAGGCTCTGGAGGATTCCCTAGGGTATCCTAGGCAGTTTAGGCAAATGCCATAGGATTCATAGGTCACCTAGTTTGCTTTAGGCCACTCTGGGGTCACCTAGGCAAAAATGGCTTTTCCTGATGCACCCAATTCAAAAGTAGTGAAGGGTGGCCTAGTCTGTTTTTAAAGGGGCATTGGCCTACAATGACAATTTTCTCCTAAATTACATTTTCCCTTGTTTATTTCTGGGTGGATCTCAAAATTCTTGCAATATTTAATAAAATAGTCTATATTGCCACAACCCCAGTATTTAATGGCATTTGGAAATGTGCATCGGATTCTTGAGATAGTATAGATTATTTCCACAACTTGGACCTAAGAATTTGCTTTGACTTTGAGAGACATACAAGGACTTCGTTGCATTGCATCATTAAGCGCCGCCACTGTATACAAACCTGCATCGAGGCTGCGTCTAGTGTTTGAGGGTGAGTTTCAACATAGCATATATCGACAGTTCATCAATCAAATAGCAAGTGCATCTAGTCAACTCACATTACTGATTAGATATGACTCATAAGCGGTAATCTCGTTTCAACATTGTGTATTTGCCAGTCCGGGTTCCCAGTACCTGCCGGTTTTTGAAAAGTTTTGGAAGGTTGACCTGTGACCGGATGTAACCCATGGGATTCCGGTACCGGGACTCGCCGGTCACAGGCTACCAGGTATTCCCACGGGTTGCACCGGCCGGTACCGGAATGTGACTGGGACTCATGTCTATCCTTACACAGTGTAGAGAAACAGGCTCTGTTTGGTTAATTTTGGCCGCTACAGTAAAACTAGACTTACTAGTTTGGGATGCCTCTATAATGGATCTATCAAACTCTGGATGCAACCTAGTGTAACGTAGTGTTTTTCCATGCAGTGGCTGCATCCACTTGTGGGTGCCTCTAGTGGATCAAGATCACATGGTTGCATCCACTAAATAGTAGAACTTGTTGAAAAAAATTGCACAAAGTCAGTAACATAGAACAACGAGTACAGCGCTAATTTAAGCGCCCAAGAGTTGCTCAACATACTATCATTGTAAGTCTTTATTATATTATCATTTGTACTGACAAGGATGATCACTGACAAGTCATTTACTTTTGGGATGCATCCATCACACTGGGGGCATTTACCTTGGCATGTGAGTTGGCATGTGGATTTTTTGGTCAACTCAAACACGTAAATTTTTGGATCGCTGAACCAAAGATCAGATCCGAGATCAAAAACTTCTGCCGAATTGCCACCAAAGTCAGCACTTTGAGAGTATACTGCTAATAGGCTGCTAGTCAAAGGATGTAAAAGTAGTAGGTAGCTGGTGTATATAATGCTTGGTGGTGGGCCCGCTACAAGCTAGTGCCCCCCAGGCCCCAGCTTGGCTGGAGCTACCCTCAGGGCTCAGAGGGGGGCAGCAAAGGGGCATAATCTTAAAAACTCAATTCTGACTCAATTTCTCACCTTTTTGTGGTCTAAATGTAGTTGACATGCCCAAAAATTGCCAGGCAACTGTAAATATCGAACCTTTCTTTGAAAACCATAAGCGCCTTAATCACTGGCAATCGCACCTTACGACGTTTAACATGCCAACTCACATGCCAAGGTAAATGCCCCGGTGTCAGAGAATGGTATCCTATTTTGAAAGTGAAAACAAGGAGAAAGAAATTATGGGGCAACTCAAGGTAAGCCTCCTCTTGCACGGGCCCTACCTACCCCTTTACCTACTAACCTTCCTTCAGAGCACAAAAGTTGGTGGCTGCTTTCTTTCAACCGTGCCTTCTAATCTTAGATTCACAGAAGCTGAAATTAAAGTTTCCCCTCTCACGCATAGGTTATGATTTTCTTTCCAAAGAAACTAAGCCCGACAGCCGCAGACGCCAGGCAAGACTCCTGCGGTAGGTCCAACTCCTTCTTGTTTAAGAAATATCCCAAATAGGTCAATCCGTAGAAGCGAACTTTGAAACCACTAAAAACCCGGTTGTGCTTGATTAAGCCTCCTGTGGTTAATCTCTTCTATTCTGGTGGAAAGAGCTTGGCGCTAATCTAGGTCACGCTAAATGCTCTTAGTGCAGCTCTTTTAAGATAACTACCGGCGTACTCTACCTCCAAAGCTTCTCTATTTACCAGTCTCACAGGTATGGTAGTTATCTAGTATGTTTATCTAGTATATGAGACTGGTTTGCATTACAGTGAATTTCTGAGGACATACGGGTTTTAAAATTGCCATAGGCAGAGCGAAAGTTGAGAGAGGCAACGACAGAACTGACATACACTGCAATGCAGAGAATTAACTCTTAGAAACAAGATTAGTGCCAGGATCACACACATTTGGTAATTGCTTGATGGAAAGCTTGCCAATATGTGTGGTGTGGTGACACGACACTCTTTTACATGTATTAATGCTACAAAACGATGATGTAAAACGGAGAACTTACAATACAGACAGACATAATTTGACAAATCCTAATTGACGTCGATCAACGGCAGACCTTGAGACGAAAAGTCGGGGCTCACGCCGTCAGAAAACCACTCGCACCAGTGTAGCAAATGAGGCTATTAATCATGACACATGGCCTAAACAAAGTCAGCCCAATCATTGGAAGTATTTTGAGGACATACGGTTTTACTTCTTTCCGCATGTTGCATACTAGGTGATGAATAAAAACTGGCGCTGATCAGAGTGTCGCACAATGCGTGTATGCTTTGAGTAACAGGCGTTGCTACCTTGCTCAACAACGTTTGTGAATGGACGAAAAGTCTAGAGTAGATACATGAGTCCTGAAGCTGTCTTCTGAAGATCTTCCTACAATTCGGTTTTGTAATCTTAACCAAGACTCTTTGAGTGATGTGGGCACTTTTGATAGACTGAATACTTACTGATATCAACACAAAAAACGGCTACGGAAACCATAAACTGCATAGACGCATTCAGCAACGCAACATGTGTGAATCTTTCTACTTACAATTCCAATAGCCATCACTTTCTGGGACACTGGACGGCTTGAGTGATAAGGATAACAAGACGATAATAAATATAGATCTCACATTGGAAGAGTTGGAATGCAAAATAGCTAAATGTCATATAAACATATCACACAGATATGCCGATGGTTCGAGGAATCATACCTTTGCGCAATCAGAGTGACCGTAACTACTATCTCGCTCTCGAGCTATCAATACAAAGGGTCAGCTGAGAGCGACGGCCTACAACGTTAACCATCATAGATAGTATCACTCACAGCAAAGCTCCTAGGGTGATCATGAGTTTTAGACTGGAAAGATTAAGAGTTATACATACTGTTGGATGACAGTGTCTGCTTCGACGTCGTCAAAATCATAAACAACAAGGGTATATATTGATTGCGCAACAAGAATTGTGGTGAAGGTGTCAAGTGCCCTGGGCGGGCATCAGTGCTAGCTTGAATATAAGTTTAAGCACAAACCAGAGAATTGTCACCTTGATTTTGAACAGTCTAGTTAGCTGATTGAGGCTCCTAGGTCACACAGAACCATACCATTAACTTGAGTACGACATGATCCTTTGGATAGGATTTGTAGTAAAAATAAAGCTGCGAAATAGTAAACCCATAAAGTCTGTAATCTGGACCTTCAGTAGCTGTGCACTCTCATAGCGGAGCACGAACGTTGTAGCAAAGCCGAAACCAACGAAGATAGCTGGGAGTCTTTCCTTTACACCAGGAATAAGTGAGAGTGCTACCGGTAGATCTAGAGGTGGTTGTGTCGTTGACATAGTATGCTGATATGGGTCCAGTCAAGCTTGGTGTATATAAGCTGTTATTTCATCGTACGACCGCAATCATCAGATTTCTGGTTGATGCGTTCCCGTGATAGGTCCTGAGCACATCCTAGGATAAAGTTTGAGATGAAAGTGTCAGTGTTTGCCGGTGTTATGACAGCTTGTGCAGCATTGATTAATTGATATGTAATTGCGGACAGCTACACTCATCTCTGTCGTGAGCGCTCTCCAGCGACTTGATCCCTGGGCAGTGATATCGACATGTATTATGATTTAAATTGTAGCATGATATTTTACAAAAGATATGATCAAAATGAATGAGCATCCTCATGTTTTGGCCAACGCATATCGATAATTAAAAATCCCAGTAAGTCACAAGACATCACAAGACATCACTTTCTCATGGATCACAAACGTGGGTGGTTGGTGGATGGTGGATGAGATGTTGTCAAGGCATCGACATAATAACATCATGATATCATTAACTGCTACAGCATTCTGATTCCTTTCACAAAGCTCCTGATACCAGTATTGCCACGGGCCATTAGCATTTACCGTAACCCCGCCGTAACGGTCACGGCAAGGTGACGGCGGGTGACGGAGAATGTCTTCAAGGTTACGGTACTTTCTTTGAGGGTCACGGCACTTCACAAATTCTGTAATTTACATTGCATGTCTGGAGTTGTGGAGTACATCTCCTGTATATTTCTCTTGTATTTTTACGCTGTACAAGCCGGTGGCATAGCTATTTGTACAAGTTGAGGACCTTTTTCCAACAATCTTGTAAATAAGACACCATAGTTTAAAGTCATTACGGACCACCACCACTTTCACGATTCAAAGTTAGCCACTGGAGCAGCATATTTATTGTCTAGATAAATTTACTAAGACAGTCCTCCCACGAGAATAGTCAAAACGAGCAGCAATGGAAATATTATCATCCAACTTGTAGATTAAATCCTCCGTAGTTCTTAGAGTCAAAGAATAGGCTGTAGCAGAGAAGTGAGAATACCGGCGAAAGGGATCATACAAATGCTTTTGCAGTCGTTCGTAAGGTCTCACATGAAGGCAAAGAACGGTACCTTCTGCAGTTGGCTTGTTTTCAATCCACTGAATTTGTCCTGCCACTGCCGTCTGGTTCGGAGAAGTTCGTGTTGCGGATCAATGACATCATACTTCCGGATCATACTCTTATGTTCCGTCCTTGCTTACTCATCGTATCCTCTATCTTTGTAAGTAGTACTCGAAGTATGTAGAACCTTCGAGGAGCGCACTAATAATAACAATATTCTCTACTTTCATAGCCTAGTATAACAATAGGTTATGGGCCCTGGCCCCGACTGATCTCTCAAACACATATTCTCGGCTCCTTATCGCTCTCGTCCTTCTAATCTCGTTTTATCAACAAGTCTACATACGACATGTCAGACTCATCAGCCGCCGGCAGCGCGTACCGTATTCAGCATCTTTCAGGTGTCGAAAATTACTCCACCTGGAAAATTAAAATGCTCGACATACTCACCGATTTAGGCCTCGAGGATTATGCCCTCGGCACGGCCGCTAAACCAAATGCACCCGACTCAGACCCCACAGTCTTAGCTTGGGCCAAGAAGGACCGACAAGCACTTTCCGCCATCCGACTCAGGGTTGGCGACGACCCGCTTGTATATATTTCTGATGCCGGGACATCACACAGTGCATGGAGCACTCTAGACAACATGTACCAGCCCCAAGGACCTACTGGCATTGTTATAGCTCGACGAAAGCTATTCCGTGCACAATGCCAGGATGGAGAAGATATTTCGGAGCATATCAAAACCATGACCCGATATAGAAAAGAACTCACCAGTCTCAATTCTAAATTGACTGATGACGAATTTTCTATTACACTGCTTACTTCACTCCCAGACTCATAGAACAATTTTATTCAGGGAATCAACACCACTTCCCTCCCCGACTCCAACAAGCTCGTGGCGCGGATTTTAGAACAATCCCGCACCCAGCATGCCAAGCCGAACTCTGATGATGTTGCGCTTGCCGCCAACAGATTCAAACGGCAGTCTCACGGCACTACATCTCCATCAAATCAAGGCTGTCATAATTGCGGCCGGATCGGGCACTTCCAGAATGAATGCCGCGATGCCGCCGCCGGAAAAACATACACGCCACAGCAGAAGAAGCAGAACTACCAGCGTTCCTTGCGGAACCGCTCCCAGAACCCAAACCATGCTCACGTCACACAGGAAGAGTCACCCGCTATCAATTCCGACTCTAATTTTGCATTCATGAGTCAATACTCAGGAGATAAAGATTTACCTCCTGATACATGGTTGATAGACTCTGCCTGTACCAAGCACATCATTCGCAATAAATCATACTTTTCTGCTTATGTTGAAACACCTCGTCACACTGTCAAAGGGTTTGGCAGTACACCAGTCATTGGACAAGGCTCAGCAACCATTGCCAGCCACCTGGGCAAACATGCCTTCAATATTACATTGAAGAATGCTTTGCATGTACCTGAGGCACCTGTCAATCTAATCAGTGTTGGATGCATTACCCAAGCTGGTTTTACAGTCAAGTTCACAGATAAGTATGCATCTGTTTACACCCCAGGACCTTCACCACACGAAATAATACGTGGGAAGCGCATTGGCAAGTTATTTGCCATCACAGTCACTCACAGCTCAACTAGGTCATCACCTAGTAGTAAACCACCTATCAGATCTCCTCCCTCTAAGCCTACTTCTTTGGCACCTACACCCACTCTTGCATTGGGCCCCTCACAGCCTGCTGCTCAATCCTGGAAGGAATGGCACAAAGCCTTTGGTCATATTACACCAAAGTCTATCAAACTACTCGAGGACAAAGGCATGGTCACTGGCATGGTAGTTGATCATGAGAGTCCACTTACCTTTGAGTGTGAAGCCTTCACACGTGCCAAGCAGCATGTGCAACCATTTCCTCCTGAAGCCAAAAGGAAATACACAGAAATTGGTGAAATGACTTTCACTGATGTTTGGGGACCTGCACGTACCACTGGTATCAATCAAGAAAGATACTTTGTGTCATTTACTGATGGCGCATCCCGCCGTACAGTAATCTACTTTATGAAACAGAAATCCAAGGTGGAGGACAAGATCAAACATTATGTTGCCTACATATTCACCCAAACTGGCAAACACTGTAAAGCATTCCGCTTTGACAATGGTGGGGAATATATTTCAGGCAAAGTCAAACAATACCTTTCATCACAAGGTATTCGCTGTGAATACACCGCTGCACACTCACCCCAACAAAATGGAGTTGCAGAAAGGCTCAACCGTACCATCATAGAGCATGCAAGAGCTATGCTTGCAGAATACAACTTACCACTATTTTTGTGGCCAGAGGCAGTAGCTTATGCTGTCTACCTGAAGAATCGCTCACCAACACGAGCATTGGAGGAATATATCACTCCAGATGAGGCATTCTGGAAGAGGAAACCAGATGTCAGCACTTTGCGAGAATTTGGGAGTAAATGTTGGGTACTCCGCCAGGATGGTCAAAATCAGAAACTTGCATCAAAATCTCGCCCATTTCACTTCACTGGACTTTCCGACGAATCCCGCGCATGGCGCTACTACAACCCAGAGTCCCGGAAAATTCAGACTTCATGAAACATTATTTTTGGATTTGACGAAAATCCCAAATCCGAGTCATCAGATATCCCTGTGTCGGCACTTGAGGGGGAGCAGAATACAGCAGAAAAAATCAAAACACCTCAGTCCAAGTCGCCAACACATGGTAACAACACAGAAGAACCTTTGGAAACACCTGACCCTCCATCTGAACCAGTTTCGGCACCAGAGGCTACTTAGCCACCTGTCCCTAATTTACCCAAACCAGCACCTCCACTCAGATCCTCTATTCCCAGATCTGCTAAATCCACTCCTATTAATTACAGGCTCTTGCACAATCCAGATTCACGCTCACCTCAGAAGCCAGATGCATGGAAAACTAGGGTACCTACCATTGACCCTAACTCAGAGCCAGACACTGCAGCATTTGCCTCTGCTGCAATGCAAGATCCATTGGCTAATGAACCACTCACTATTGCTGAGGCAAAGTCACGCCCTGATTGGCCAAAGTGAAAGGAAGCAATGGATGCCGAAATTACACAACTCAATCAGCTTGATACTTACAAGCTCACACCATGTCCAGCAGACAGGACTCCTATTGCTAATAAATGGGTATTTCGCGTCAAGCGTGATGATAAAGGGAATATCACTCGCTACAAGGCCCGCCTAGTCGCCAAAGGATTTTCTCAAATCCCAGGCATTGATTATGACGAAACATTTGCACCAGTAGTGCGCATGGAGACTGTCAGACTGCTCATTGCACTTGCAGCTCGCTACAACCTCAAAGCTCATGTAGTCGATGTCATTGGAGCTTACCTCAATGGTAAACTCAATGAAGACATATATATGCTACAGCCTGAGGGCTACACAGATGGAACAACTCGAGTATGTAAACTCAAAAGGTCACTTTATGGCTTGAAGCAAGCCGGCAGGGTTTGGAACTTAACCCTTGACTCAAGCTTCAAGAAACTCAACTTCACCCGTCTCCTGTCAGACCAGTGTGTCTACATACGGAGATCTGATGAAGGCATTATTATCATTGCAGTACATGTGGATGATATGTCTATCTTCACATCCAGTGACAAGCTCATGTCAGAAATAGAATCCGAACTCTCCTCTGAATTCTCGATCCAGAAATTAGGTGAATTACGCCAACTACTGGGTATGGAAATTCATCGAGATGACACCTCTATTATTATCACACAAACACAGTACCTCATCCTTAACGCTGCTGCGCAGCAATCCCCGACTACAAGGCAAATGTACTTGGGGTCACATCTTGCCCCTTCATCTTTTGTTCACCTTATATTATTTGCTGTTAATCTAGTACTTGCTTACTCTTATTTCTGCTACTGACTATGCTTAACTGATCATTAACTTTCATTATCTTTCACTAGCGCTTGATTGACTTCGTTTGAGCAATGTTTGAGTGCAGATAAATGATATGATCCAACAGATGATAAAGTCATGTTCGCGTCATGTGCACAGGGAGTGAACAAATTCCAGTACTTCTCACAGTTCCAAAGAGAGACTTGGCCCCTGTTATGGATTGCTAACCAGCTGTGGGCACTATTCAAGAAAAATCACTGTGTGATTAGTTGAAAAAGCAGCCGTGTTGAGGAGGTGACGCTGGGATTTATTGAGCAAGGTGCAAAGAAACAAGAGTACAGGAGTAGATAGAAAATAGGAATAGGAAGCAGGAAATGGTTGAAAAACTATAAGTGGGACTCCTAGACACAACTTAAAGAGCTGCTATGATAATTACTGGCAGAGCAATAATCAAGAAACTGTAAGGAATATTGTCAAACAGATGATATGCATGATATGAGAACATACCTGGCAGAGTTAGGATAGAGAGAAGTCAGTTTGTCACTCTACCTGTGGATAAATATGCTACAACTTCACTTGTGAGTGTGGGCCATCGCGCTAAGCGCATGGCAGGTACGAGTCCTGATGTTTTATTATTGCCATTTTACAAGCGCAGAAACGTTTCATTAGAATTCAACAAGACAAGCAAAAACTACCTTTGGAGTCCACAGGCATGCATTGAGCTGAAATGTTGATATAATAGTGGACAAAGTCAAGGCTTGAGCTTGAGCAGTATCTGGTGAAAACTTAAAAGATATGAAATGGAGTCGGATCCATTGGAGAATGTGAGTGAGACAGAAGGCTTGGGACATCAATGTTCAACGTTCAACATTGATACTTAGATTCTTTTATGTTACTTGTGTTTGGGTTTGAAGACTTGACTTTCTTGCACTTCAAAGGTTTTTGTATTGTCAGCACAACACTGCTTTTTGTTGAAGTCTTTTATACATTGCCTTTTATACATTGCCTAAAACACTATGAGATGTGATTGGCGAGTGAAAGATAAGAGCATACAGCTCAGCTTTCCTGGTACCCTTGATGTTAAATGTTGAAAGGTTGAAACTTGAAGCTCAAACATCGAGAATATTGAGAGGTTGAGTCATCGATCACAGTGTGCAAATGAGAAATTGTGCTATAACTTCTTATAAGTGGTGTCTGAATGGGACAAGATAGGAAGCAAGTGACTTTTCCTCTTCATCAGAGCCTTGTTCAACTTGTACAAATTGAGTGACAATAGAAAATTGAAATACTCGTAGAAGAAGAATTACACACAAGCAGTAGACCTACTTTGAGTCTTGACACCACCAAAACAAGCCTGTAAATCCACAGTTTCTGGTCAACAAACAGAATGAAAGAAACAGGTTTTCAGCAAAGTGGTCAATTGACGAGATTTTAACGGGATTAACAACAGAAGCTAAGCCAAAGGCAATGAATTTGAATGAAAGAAAAAATTGATTTGTACTGTGAAGCACGTGACGCACGCTTTGATGCTCCAAATATATCGAAATGAAATCGTTTTTGGGTCAACCCGATTAGGATGAAATCAGGCTTAATTGGGACAAATTCCCATGCAAAACCCGCCATAAGGACGAGCCTTCATTTCATTCAGGACTCGTAAAATGTCCAAGTGAGCACTTCAGGCACCCCTTTCAATGCCCCAACTTAGGGCCAATTTTTCATCAAATATTGACCTCCTGGAGCAGGCAGTACCGGGCATTTACCGACCTTGGTACTACCAAGGCCCACGTGCCAGGGGTCCTGGTCTGGTACTACCACCTTGGTACTACCGGATTGAATTTTTCAAATCTCTTTTCTGGAGCCCAGAGCCATCCCCTTCAACCCTACCAGTCATACCTTAAACTAGACTATTCATTGGGCATGCCACATCATTTGCGTGCCAAATAGGCTCACAGCTTGATCACTGATGGTTGCATGATTCCTGCTGCCTGCAGCCAGAGCCCACCACCGCCAGGATATTTTTTCTGCAACAGATTGATAACCTGAAACCTTGGTTGCCCTTCTCTTCTATGTGTTGGACACGATGGAATCAGCTAAGCAATTGATTTGCTTGCCGAAGTTTCTCTTGTGGTGTCGGTTGTTTGTTTTCCCCCGGAGTGCACACCATGCGGGATATTTATCTATTTATCCTTGTGTTTTACTTTATGTTTTATGTATATTACTCCGTATATTTCTCCGTAGCTGTAGTCTATTTAAGGTAGCTTACAGTATGATTTTCCCCTGCGCGTTTGCTAGGGCTTCTTGCTATTAGACCGGAGTGAACGTTGAGCTTATTCGACACCTTCTTTAATTCACTCCAACACTATGACTGTGTACATATAGTACATTTATTTACAGGTTTTAAATGTTTCTATAACAATACATAATAAATATTGCAAGATGGGTGGGTAGAAAGACAGTGCTGTATGCTCTTTCTATGACCCCTCTTATTGTTCTTTGAAGTAGATCTCCCCTGATAGTTGGAACTTGAGCTGGGAAGAATACCTTTTATTCAAAGTTAACTAATTAAAACCAAAGTCTCATTGTTACCAAACCATGGAAGAAGGAATTTCACTTTGGTCTATGAATGTTACATGCCTACTTCAGTCAAGCTGAAGTTAAATAAATAGGAATGGTGTATGTAGGGCTTTGTGGATGTTATCTGTACAGTATTATTACTGAATAAATAACTATTACAACTGTTTTTGGATTCTAATAGCTCTGTAATATGAAGTCTTGGCACTACTGGGTCTTGTACTACCGGTCTGCCAACATGTTATGGACGTTTTGTCAATTACTAATATTTATTAACTTGAGTGCTAAATAAATGAATCTGGTTTGGGACCATGAATCCATGCTAATGTTAAGTTTGCTACTCCCAAGAGCTTGGTATTACCGAGCTTGGTACTGCCGAGTTTGGTACTACCAATTTTGTACTACCGAGTTTGGTACTACCAGGGCTTGGTATTACCGAGTTTGGTACTACCAGTCTTGGAAGACCTGGGTATAATATTACTGTCTCGGTTCAGTGGTTCCAATAGCATGACCTGCATCAAGGAGTGGATGCCATTGTGAACATTGGACAGGGAACAAAGGCTGGGTGTCTTCTGCACAACTCTAGTAGTGATAGCCTATACATGTACTTTCAAATTCCAATAACCTCAGATAATGTTCAAGCTATTACCTATATACAAATTAATTTACATACACATATGTTATGTAGGGTGGGTGACAATTTACCTTACCTTATTTAAACTCCGCTACCTTACAGCTACCTTATGTATTGAAACTACCTTAACCTACCTTTAAGGTACTTAAAGGACCTTATTGAACAAATTACCTTATTTGACCCCATTACCTGATTTTACTTCCACTTGGAAGCTAGACCTCACAATTAAGTACACCAAATTACACCAAATACTTGCCAATGTTGACTATGATAACACCCTACTGTTTATACCCAGTCTGCTAGTGCATCACAAAAATTTAATCTGGCAGCAGGAATCATCATGTAGCAGTCAGATAATGATCAGGCTGTGAGCCTATTTAGCAGGCAAACAATGCCCAATGCATAGTCTAGTGCAAGGGATGACTGGTAGGGGTTGAAGGGGATGGCTCTGGGCTCCAGAAAAGAGATTTGAAAATTTCAATCCGGTAGTACCGAGGTGGTAGTACCAGACCAGGACCCAGGGCCCAGGTACCAGACCGTGGTACTACCAATCCGGTAATACCAAGGTCGGTAAATGCCCGGTACTGCCTGCCCCAGGGGTCAATATTTGATGAAAAATTGGCCCTAAGTTGGGAGATTGAAAGGGGTGACTGAAGTGAAGTGAGAGGCCCAGAGGATGGGTCCAGGCTGGTGACAATAAGCCTGGAGACTCCTGGAGAACACCCAGAGAATTGTCTGGACAAATCTGGGGAAGAACTCACCAGAAGAACATCCTCTGATAGAGGGAGTATAGTGCCGTCATTGAAGGAACACAGAATGGCCCAAGCGCTCCTCCCTCAACCTTGCCTCAACCACGTCAATAAATTGTGCCGCATGGAAATTTCAGCAGATACAGCATGTAGCAAGCCACCTCCAACACTGCTCCGATCATGCTACTGCCCCAGCTTAGTATTGGACTCTGTTGCTCTTGAAATGTTTTATGCTTGCATTCTTCACTCTCATGTATCAGTTATATCCCAATGTACATCAGACTTCTTGATGTATCATCACCCTTAGTTTTGCTCTCGAGATGCACTCCACTGAGACATTTATGAGTTGCATCCCATCATGTGCCAGACTTATTGTTGTACTCATTGCTTGCTGTTGAGGAACTGTTGCGTCATTTTAAACTTGGTGGTTAATCTAGCTAGTGTCCTAGGTAATTGAATGCATATATGTAAGTGTTAGAGCTTACTCCGTACATATACATATTGGGACTAATATACGCAGCTTTGACCATCCCTATTCTGTATATGTGCTTACTTTATACTATACAGCTGGTACTTAGTCACGTAGAGTGGCATATACGACTCCCTCAGTTGCTTTCCTAACAACTGAGGTGAGACCATTTTCTTTATATTTAGTTTATCCACTTACTGACATACATACAGTTGAACTTACCTTAACAGGTATATAATATAGTTGCTTTCCTAACAACTGAGTTGAACTTACCTTAACAGATTATAAGACTCGGGCTCTAACAGCGCAAATATCGAGAAAAACATATTATCAAAAGTATATTGTCCAGTGCGAAAATGTCGTCAGGAAATCTACTAAACATACCAAGACTCCCAGACGAGAAACAGCTCGTTGGCCAAGAAAACTGGAGGCCATTCAAAAGAGAAATTTTATTTGCTATCCAATCAAAAGGCTTGACTGGCTATCTCGATGGGACTATCGCTAGACCAACCCCTGTGGCTACCTACCCTGGACCAATCTACACGCCCCAGCAGACGCCACTGTTCAGCCCAGTTCCCCAGTACAAGGAGTGGGAAGCCCGTGACAGGCTCGTTGCTGGAGCAATTGTGTCAAACGTGGTTGACCCCACCAGCCTTGGAATTGATGAGACAAAGAGGGCCTCCAAAATCTGGAAGAACCTCATTAAGCAGTTTGAGAAGAAAGATGAACAACATATCCACTTTGCAGATACAGCTCTCTGTTCTGAGAGATTTGACCCGCTCAAACAGACCATGGAAGCCCACAAAAAGAAGATGCGAAACCTCCTGAAAAAGGTCCATGACCTAGGAGGAGTATTCCCAACGCACAGTTCTGTCTCATTCTTATCTCATCCATGCCTAGCGACTGGAAGCGAGATGTCTGCATTGTCCCAGGAACGTCCAGTGCAGACATGTTCACATACCTTCATACTCTCTGGCTTCAGAAGGAAGAGGAGAGATTGGAGGAGGAATGAGAGACCAAGAAGGTCAAGGCATTCATGGCCGCCCGTCCTCAGGGTAACTACCAACAGCGCACTGGAGACAGGCCACATCCACCTGCCACAACTGTGGAAAGCCTGGACACATGGCTAGGAAATGCTGGGTGAAAGGCGGCGGTATGGAAGGCCAAGGACCGAAACAGGGACAGTCAAACAAGGGAAAGACCGAACTGAATGCGAAAGTAGTAGCAATGGAGGACACCAAGTCTGATGCCAGCACACCTATGGCTACCTACGTCCTATTGGCAAATGCCATGAACCCCTTGAGTATGTCTAAATCCATCCAAGAGCTTGAACCAATCACTGACTCTGAGGCTAGACTGTATAATCCTGTTCTAAAGGTCACAGGTCAGCGAAAGGGGGGAGAGCATGGATGTAGATAAAGACATACTTAGTTATACAATTGTCAGCTCTAAAGATTGTACTGTCTGCAAGGGAACTATGTCCCTATACTCACCTCCCGCTCCTATAACACAAACTTTTCTTGACTCCGGCATGTCAGAGCACCGTTGGGTGCACAAATCAGACTTTATTGAGTATACTGAGGTACAAGGCAGAGAGGCAATAGCGCCATATTGGGCGATGTGGGGAGATTCGAAATACAAGGAGTTGGGACAGTACAATTTGTCATGCGCATAGGCGAGAACGAAAGGACCATAAAACTCCAGGGCGTAAAACACACTCCATCATTCACACACAACCTGATATCACTCTCAACATTAGACCACAAAGGAATGAGAGGAGAGTGGGGAGGCGGCATAATGACTGTAAAGTCGCCCAAAGGGGAGGTCATTATACAGGGGCACAGCAAAGCAAAGATGTATGAGGTGGAGATCCTAGAGTCAGGGAGTGTAAACATCAACTACTCGCGTGCAAGAGATAAACCAGCCAACTTACTTACTTGGCATAGACGGCTAGGCCACATTGCAATCCAGCACATACTACAGTGCATGACCAGTTGGAATCTTGTTGACAGTCTGAATATTATAAAAAGCGAGGTGGAGGGGATGTGCAAAGATTGCCTATATGGGAAGGCAAAGAGACAGCCCTTTGATGAGGTACTCATGCACGAGACCAAGGTACTCAAGCGCGTACACATTGACATGTTCAGGCCAGCGAGAACACAAACCAGAGGAGGATGCAGCTACCTTCTGCTCTGCATGGACGGGAAGTCATTGTTCCATTTACCGTTCTACTTGAATAATAAATGCAAGGAGACAGGGTTGAAGTGCCTACACAAGTACCGCATTATGGCGGAGAAGCAGACAGGGAAGAAGCTGAGAACCATATGCATAGATGGCAGTGGAGAGTTGAATAATGGAGCAGTAGATGAATACTGCACTGAAAATGGCATCCTTATTGAGAAGGTACCACACGATTCATCTGCGGCAAATGGAGTGGCTGAGTGAGCGTTCAGGACTGTAATGGAGGGACACACACATTGCTTGAGGGTTCAGGCTTTCCATATTACTTCTGGGCGAAGCGTCGGCGATGTTCATTTACATGGATAATTTTGTCCCATCAGCAAGATACCCAGACCTTGTACCTGTTGAGCAATGGACAAGCAAGAGACAGGACATATCACACCTGAGGCCCTTTGGGTGCAATTGCTGGGCGACATTACCACAAAGAACTGATGGGAAGCTTGGAAGGCAAGCGGTCAAAGGCAGACTACTGGGATATCTGGGAAGACAGGGGTACAGGATCTGGGTTCCAGAAATGAAAAACCATCGAAGAAAGTCATGATGTGGTTTTTGAGGAAGGGACACCACACCATACACATATGCCAACAGCTCAGGGTGATCAAGATGTAATTGAAGATAACGAGATAATCAAACAATTGGACCCAATCGACCCTGTGTCTAAGCTTAAACCCTGAATACAACACCCGCAGCTATGCCAAATGTGGACACACCACGGATGCACAGTGAGCCACTCAAACCTGCCGAACCTGATAACCTTGGTGCAGCACCCAACTGCAGAACACCATACAACCACCAGAGCCAGTCCGCCATAGTGCATGCGGCCATATCCCATCACATAGACTCATCAAGAGTGGAGAATATGAGGAGCAAGAAGAGAAAGCGAGGGTGGAGGGAGAAGCATGGACTAACGAGGCAGTGGCAGAGGAACAGCCACTGGCACTTATCTCCAAAAGCCCATACTCCTTTGCCATGACATCAGGCGAACTCTGGGTGCCGACCTCATACAAACAGGCGATGAAGCGGCCAGACCTCTGGAGGGAGCCAATGGAGAGGGAGTACAGGACATTAATGGTGAAGGACTGCTGGGAGCTTGTACCTCTTCCCCCGGATGCAAATCTGACTGGCGGCAGGTGGACCTATGCAATAAAATTCAACGCTGAAGGGAATCTGCTAAAGCGAAAAGCGAGGTATGTTGCTCAGGGCTACACACAAATACAGGGTCAGGACTATGATAAGACATATGGTGGAGTACGCGTATGGAGTCTGTCCGACTGGTCTTGGCAATCATCACAGTTCTGAAGCTGTCTATCTTCCAGGTGGACTTCACTGCAGCGTTCCTCAATAGTCCAATCATGCACAAAGTCTACATGAAACAACCAGAAGGGTTTGTTAAGCCCGGAACAGAGCACCTTGTGTGTAAACTGAAAAAGTCAATATACGGCACAATGCAGGGGAGCCATGACTGGCAGGCGACACTAGTGGAGGGCTACAGGAACAATGGGTATACAACTTCACAGGTGGACCCATGTATCAGATTTTGACAAGTCGGGGATGAGTATACCATAACAAGCACATACGGGGACAACATATGTGGAGGATCTTCTACCGAGGCAGGACGCGATAAAGCAGTTGAGGACCTAGGAAGTCAATGGGTCGCAAATGAGGTGAGGATGGAGGTACTGCTTGGAATGACAATCAGACAGAACCTGATAACCAAAGCAATTACACTCTCACAAAGGAGGTATTTCGAACGCATGCTCAAGCACTTTGGATTCCAGGATGTACGACGACGGAATACTCCCCTCCCACCGAATGTCAAACTAATAGAAGCACCGAACCCATTGCCAGAGGAAGAACGACAGTTTATGGAAGACAAGCCCTACCGCGCCTTCATTGGATCTAGTATGTGGGGCCAGGTATGTACCCGACCCGACATGGCATACGCAGCAGGGCTGCTAGCAAAGTACCAACTAAACCCAGGTTGCAACACTGGGAATGTGTCGTGTGGCTAGCGGGGTACATAGCAAACACACTTGACTATGACATCATCTATGGGTGCCCAGAGCCATTAGAGGACAAGCCAGGCACAGGCCTCAAACCACATGGGTTTGTAGACTCTGACCACGGCAGGTGCAGGGACACATCCAGGTCGACCTCCGGATATGTCTTCTTCATGGCAGGTGGCCCCGTATCCTGGAGTTTGAAAAGACAAGCAACAGTAGCCCTTTCGATGACCAAGGCTGAGTACATTGTGCTGTCCTGTGCCACACAACAGGCAATCTGGCTGAAATTGTTCTTATCCGAGGTGAAGCAGGAGGGTCCAATTGATATGCAAGGCGATAACTTCGGGTCAGTGTGCTTGACAGAGAACCCCAACCGGCACGCACTGGTCAAACACATCGAGATGAGGCACCACTACATGCGAGAGAAGGTGGCGAGTGGGGAGGTGATGGTAACGAGGATTCGATTGGGCGAAAATGTGGCAGACGTGTTCACCAAGGCACTGAGCGGCCCAACCCACTCCACGCTGGTATCACTTCTTGGGATAGACCATACAGAGTAGGGGGGGTGTTAGAGCTTACTCTGTAGTATACATATTGGGACTAATATACGCAGCTTTGACCATCCCTATTCCATATACGCCATGCTTACTTTATACTATACAGCTGGTACTTAGTCACGTAGAGCGGCATATACGACTCCCTCAGTTGCTTTCCTAACAACTGAGGTGAGACCGTTTTCTTTATATTTAGTTTATCCACTTACTGACATACATACAGCTGAACTTACCTTAACAGGTATATAATATAGTTACTTTCCTAACAACTGAGTTGAACTTACCTTAACAGTAAGACCAGTGTTCTACTTAAGGGATAAGGCTTAAGTGGGAAGGCCTCAAGTTAAGGCCTTAACATAAGGCTTTAAGAATTTCCAAGGATATCTTAAGGTCTTAAGGCCTTACAGAGTCTTAAAAGGATGGTACTGCATTGGCCAGGAGAGTCAACTAGTACCAACAGCTGATCTCAACTGGAGCAGTTGGAAGATAAGAAGAGCAAAGTGGGTACATGATGTTTGTGAAGTGAGAACAGGGAGATAATGAGTTGCTTGAGTATCAGGCACCACTTCACCAATCACACCATTGTGCTAGTATGTCTTCAGATATTTTACATTTGATCACTCCTGCTAAACTTTTTGTGAGTTATTGAAGTGAGTGCAAAGGTCAAGGAGGGTTATTATAAAATAGGCAGTGCTTGTGGAAGGTCTGATTCACGTTGAGAAGGATACTATACTTGACAATGGTGCCATTGGAGACTATTTGGAGTTACTGATGGCTTGATGGTGACCAGGTATACCAGAAATGATGCTTGTAGCCAATTTGTAGCACAAATTCACTTGTGGCTGGCCAAAATTAATAAAATAGATTACAAGTCTTAATTAAGGGCTTAAATAGACCTAAGCCTTCAAGGTCTGGGATTCCGGGTTTACGGCCTTAATGTAGAACACTGTGTAAGACAGTAAAACAACCAAAACCTAGTGCTGAGGTATTTAAAGTACTTCCAATAGAGTATAATTTGTCTGAAGGCACTGGTACAACCGGGCAACTACCTGCCACAATAAGTGGGATAAGATACTGCTAAGCCAAGAAACAGTTGTAATCATACAGTAGTAGAGAGTTATGAATCACTCTAATGTCGTAGGTATCCGGCGCAGTGGGGACTCGGAGCCGTGAGGCTCCCTCAGGAGATTGGGGATATAAGTGCTCTATTGCTCTATATTACTTGGCATTCATACCTGGCCTTATATACTACAGTACGGGTACTCTACGAGGTGTCTACCGGGTCTGTAAGTATTAGTAAGTATCTTGGTAAGTAAATCAGTAAGCAACGTCGGAGGAATATCAGTGCCGGATTGACATGATGTCATCGGCTCGGCGAACTACAACATCTAAGGCTAAGTATAATCATTTACTTAAACATGTAGAAGTTGACAGGATAATGGATTGCAATGCTGCTCATTAGAGAGTTGATCTACATACACTGATTGTTTAAGAAATGGCATTGATTCCCTAGAAAAGCAGGAATACTCGGGAGAGTCGGAACGACGGAAGTAGAGTAAGCGCGCAAGCGCTTACTCGGCATGGCTCAACTTGAAAACCTATTAATATTGGCTGGGTTTATCACAAATGGAGAGCTCGTTCCGGATATATCCCAGAAAGGGATATTCCTGTCAATTACATATGCCGAGCGGTTTGATTCAAGACCGCTCACAAGAGTGAATTATAAATATTGTGAAAGCAAGCTCAAAAGAGGGGAAGTACGAGGAACAGAAGAATTGCCATGCCTTGGCGATGCCGGTAGGTCATATGCGCCCGCATAGCCTAATTGGGCATGAGCCTCCCGGCAGTGATCCGAAACATTCATGGTTATGATGGAGATCATCGAAAAACAGACCAGCCGGCATAGCGGCTCGACATGAAACAACTGGCACGGCGGCTGAAGATCAGGTGGGAAAGAACTACCCGATCTGGCGGTTTTTGAAGAATCCAACACTCAATTGGCACCTACAAGACCCTCCTTCCCTTCGGTCAGAGTCGGGGATCCCGTAAGTCGCGTTCAAAGACAGGAAGTGTTGTCCAATACAGATCACATGACCGAACTTCCAGTTATTACCTTGTAAAAATTTCGCTCGAAAATTTTAATTAATCACGAGCAAAATAGATAAGTAATCTCATTGCTTTTTCGAGCGAAATATACAATAGATTACTGGCGAAATTTCAAAAGAAAAAGACAATCAATTACAATGTATTTTTCATAAGATTTTTCAACCGTAATTCTTATTGAAAAAGGTAAGTAATTACAACAATACTTTCGGCGATAATTGAGCCCGATATTTTTTGACGCTGGCGCAGTGAAATGAAAACTGTTGGTACGATCCGCTATCATCCACTCTGGTCCGAAAAATTGTACACTTGGCTAAAGTCAATATGCTCAGAATGGTTGGGAGTGTGCCATAGTGGTTTTGACTGATTTGAGTCGCTACAAGCAGGTTAACCACTGTTGTAAATCTGCTCAGATCGGACCAGTGACTCGACCAGAGAATTTTCAGGTCAATTGCCTTATATGGCATACATTTCCATAGATACGACGTAATACACATTACAGTAGTCAATACACAAAAGTAATACTGTCCATTCTTCGTCACATCCTTCCGTTTGCCTTTCCTACTACTACTAGAAAATAGTTAGACAGGGAGCTAAAGAAGGAATGAATGAAACCTACCAGCGACTTTCGTACTGCTAACGATGCCCTGCATTCAATTCGGCACACATATATCCCTCGTGAACCTAGTACAATGATGACAACGCCTATCAAGAGATTCAAGTGAGTAAAAATTCAACAGATAGATATCAAAACGTACTTTGCGTTAGGATATGCGGTGGATTTTCGTACGGTATCGATGTCAATGAGAAGCTGGCCAATAGAACAAGTCAGCACATACATCAAAAGAATAAAAGGACACGTACAGTACTTCCGCTCGTGCATAGAGAGATGGGTTCGTGCAAGGGAATTTGACAGTAGTGGTGGTGGTACAAGAGAGAGAGAGACTTCGACACGTCACGCGTATCGACTTTCCCCAAATCCTTCCTAAGCTTCCTTCCTTCCCCAATTTTTTGACTTGTCAAATTCCCCAAATCTTTAGCTAGTCTAGTCGAGTCGGGCGTGTGGCTTTGGCCAACTCTGACGCGACGACAAAGTCCGTTGCATGCTTGAATTGTCGGAATTGTTGGCAATGTTTGTCGTTTCGTTGACTCTGACGTCGGTAGTCGAGCTCGGTCAAAGAAAAGCTGGGAAAAGCAGCTCTCGTCAGATGAGATGTATGAAAAAGTTGATTTGATCCGTTCCAGTCCGTTTTCGCCATCCGGACTTTTGACTGGGCTTCATCAACGGGTTCTTGACTGTGATAGACAGTGTAGACAATTTGTACGGCTGGCACGGGCGCAGAGGCGTCTCTGGATCCGGTGTTGGTAAACCATAGTGCAGAGTAGGTGTTTTTGTGTCTATTGTTAGCCATTTTTTGGTGATTGGATTCGTTGGACTGGCGCGTTGTAGAGATCTAAGAGAAGATGTACTAGGGAGAAGGGTGACACGGAGAGAAAAATCAAGAGTTATGAATGGCATGACTCCAATTCAACAGGATGGCGTGAGCGCCAACAGCCACCGGCGTTTACTATCAAATTGATAACTCATGTGCTGAAAGTTCCTTTTACTCATTTCTCCGTGAATAAGCTTGAAGAGCTTCAAAGCTTCAGGGTAATGCATAGCATGGCAGTACTGTTTCAGGACAACATGACAAGTCTGCAAATCTTGTAGGACTTTGCCAAGTTGAAGAACCAATCGACCGCGTCATGTCTATCGACGGCGCGTTGGGTGTTCTCCGCACTGGGTGTCCGCGAGCCTACGAACAACGGACAACCAGTACTGTTCGAGAGGTACTCTCAATTGTCGTCACCTGCTATGCATATGATAATCCTCGCGGTCTCGCTAACATGTTCACGAAACTGGCTGAGGAGAGAAAAATGATGAGCGAGAACGATCTTGATGGGCTCATGGACAGATCCTACAAAGGTCAAAAACATGGACCTGGTTTATTGTCCTGTTGAACTGGCAAAAGTGGGTATGAGAGGGATGTATACATTAATGAACCTCATGGATAACGGCGTATTTGTTTATCCTGAGGAGGCGCAGTTGATGGTACCGGTGTTGGAGAAGGTGCTTACAGTTACAGAAGACAATGTGGACGATGATATGGTTGGTCAGAAGGATTGCGTTCAGCAGCTCAGGAACTTGTTTGCGAAATGTTGTGAGGGTACTTATATCAGGGGATAAAGTATATCTGATTGAGAACTGTCTCAGCGGATAAGGGTTATCTCTTTGGAGTTGGAGAGTGATTTAGCATTGGTATGGAACAAGGTATGGTGTTTGTCATGGTGGTTAAGCAAAGGAATGGATGGAGAACATTAAACTAATGCTTGGTGTACCATAACCTCACTGCCCTGTTTGTCTTGTGGATCTAAGTTCCTGTATCACTCATCTACATGTTCCCGGAATGATCCTGCATCCAGAATATTTGTAACCTCACTAGGCCCTTTGGTCCTGTGGATAGAAGTTTCCCTATGCTCATCTAGTTCCCAGGATGATCGTAGGATATGTAGGTCTGCAGACAGCCTTTGAGCCTCGTTGAGTGTCAAGAAATCAAAGAGACAAGCACCGAGCGTGTAATTGTGGTTCTCCCAGGCACTCAATTAATCTATCTTATCTCATCTGAATTGGGCAGCATTTTCTGTTGGCCTTGGTGAAACCATTAATGCTTAAGCGCTTATCGGTGATGTTCTACACCCGTTTATGGTGCCTGCCTGTGAACAAACCTATAAATTGGGCCCAGGGCTTGCTCTCTCTAGTCATTGACCAAACAGAAATCCTTTCAGTACATTTCATCAAGAGATACTGGCTATGCTACTGAATTCACACATTGAACAGGTATCAGACTATTATCATGCGACTCCTTCGGACCACTGGTACAGACCAGAGCTCATCTACGTTGATGAGAAGAAGCAACCGAGATATGCGATCCTCTCACAGTCTGGGGAGACGAAGAGGTGACGTTCCAGGATATGCAAGATTCTTTGAAGAGAAAGGGGATGAAAGGGTGGTCTAAGCTTGTGGGAGCATGCAAACAGGCGTGCAAGGAGGATTGGGAGTACATCTGGATTGACACCTGCTGCATTGATAAATCCAGCAGTTCTGAGCTCTCGGAAGCCATCAATTTGATGTACAGATACTACCGCCAAGCACAAGTCTGCTATGCCTACCTGGCGGATATGCGGAGTGACCATCTCGGCCGGTCTTCAAGTTGAACTTCCGGAGGTGGACGAGAGGTTGGACATTGCAGGAGTTGATAGCACCGGAGACAGTTTTCT
This sequence comes from Rhodocollybia butyracea, assembly GCA_015501585.1. Classification (NCBI taxonomy): domain Eukaryota; kingdom Fungi; phylum Basidiomycota; class Agaricomycetes; order Agaricales; family Omphalotaceae; genus Rhodocollybia; species Rhodocollybia butyracea. The sequence goes on from JADNRY010000262.1 coordinate 85,043, forward strand.
TCTTCACAAACAAATGGGAGAAGACTGGAACAAAGGCAAGCCTGCAGAGACTATTACAGCTATTACTGGCTGGGGCCGATCTGAAGCAAAGCAGTATCGCAGCAAGAATGTCTTGGGCTGCTAGAAGGATGACAACACGCGTAGAAGACAGGGCATATTCGCTGATGGGAATCTTTGGTGTTTACATGCCGCCGATCTACGGCGAAGGAGAGCATGCATTATCAGGCTACAGGAGGAGATTATAAAGGTGTCCCATGATCACACGATCTTTGCCTGGAAAGACTGGCGGCCAACTAACAGCGGGATACTTGCCACCAGTCCAGATGTGTTTGAAGGAAGTGGTGAGTATATGCCCTTCCAGTCCAACAACCAACGGCTGTTTTCAATCACCAATATGGGCTTACTACTCCACCTTCTTCTTCTGCCTGTCATCGATATCGATGACGAGCCACAATCGCGGAAAAAGCCACAGTTTCTGGCTCTTTTGAACTGTGAATCAAAGACGTCAAAGCATCTGGCCATATTCACGGGTAAAGTCAAATGAAGGTAATTACAAGAGGGTTCAATCAAGTGAGCTTGTTGAAGGTGATGAAATATGGGACATGTGTGAAAAATTTGAGGGGAGCCCACAGGAACTATCGTTCAGGGTGTGAGATCCTCCCTATTTAGGAAGTAATCACTTCTATCCTGACCAAATAGCAGTCGTCTTTTCTGGTGGTCAGGAAATTAGGCCCATTAGAGTAAACTCCTCTGATGCAGGCCTCCATGTCTCTAAAATCACTGCTCCTGCGGATCATTGCTTCACACATGATATTTCGCTTTTTTTGGATTTGCCCCACACCTTCCTCTTCATGCATGACCCGACCCACCGCTGTTTGTTGTTGTAGCTGAACACGGCTGGTTGGACCTTCTTCTCGATTTCAAAACGTACGAGCCCAATCTCGAGGACATTCGACGGTCTTACGGCAATCGCCAGAAGCTTGACAGAGTATCAAAATATCTGACAGATAATGTTGCCATCCTTGTTGAGACACGTCGCCAGTACCAGAATGAACGCATCCGCTATGTGCTCAATGTCTGTGTCATCAATGTAGCTCCAGCTGTTCTTCCGATCCAGTATGCTTTCAGTGTATCCTTCTCCAGTGCGAACAACACTGGTTTCTCTATAGTGGAATCATACCCTGATGATGCCTGGGAGGAATGGGACAAGGATACTATGAATCTTTTGTTGGATGATGTCAGTGACACAGGCATTCTCTGTTTTCGACATGAGCAGGATTGGAAAAGATTTGCAGTTACATTTGGATTCCACGACAAAACCGTATGGTCAGATGTTTGCTTTCTGAAGGACACAGAGTACAAAGAGACCGCAAGGGATATCTGCAGCTCATACCGTGATAATCAGAAGTGAAGTGCACGTAGTCTAGGCAAACTATTTGCTCATGACAAAGTTGCTTTTAATTCCTCAGCAGGGGACAAAACAGAATTGACTGTAGCTGTTTGTTCATATCCACTTCAAAACTCTCATAACCAGTACAATTCTGAGATTAACATTTACTAGAAAGTTCCAACCAGGTTGACACAGTGGTCCTTTGCACACTCAACTACTCACGCCAGACCCAAGTAGAAAAGATCGCTGTATAAACTACAAATGTAGCTGGCTATGTAGGTCATAAGTACACATAGCAGAAAAGCTAGAGATAGAATATATACCCAAGAAAGTAGCAAAGCCAATACTGTGAGGTTTCCAAAGGGATATCAGGAATGGTACAAAAGAAAGGATTCAGAGTAATCAACTACATCTCTGCTACCATGCCTCTCGCTGCCTGTCCGCCTGCCCATTGAGCATACTGTGCGAAGACAACGGGACTTGAGCAAAGTAAGGCGAAGGTTACCAAGGAATGTGGATGTACATGTGCTTGTGTGTCTTTGACAAGTGCATTTGTCTTTGTTTATGTCTGTGTTAGGAAGGTGTATGGATGTGATGTACCGTACCCACTGGCATCCGCAGGATACCAGGAATATCTCGAGAACTTCAAGTGTTCATGAATGGGAGTCAGCATTCTGACGGTGTCCTTCCATCGATACCCGACAAGTTCTGGCC
>JADNRY010000263.1:0-86429 GCA_015501585.1 Rhodocollybia butyracea
CATGAGGTTTTCTGTGGAATGAAGGACAGTAGGAAGTTTATTATTGGCGTCCTTAGAACGACCTGTGGTGACGAGATATGCATAGCATCCTTTCTTGCAGAAGGTGCCTCCGATGAACTCGAGATAAACCGTTTTCCTGGGGTCATCAGCATACCCCAGCGGCGGGTCAAAGACATCTTGAAGCTCAGGTTCTTTTTTTGGGGTCAAGCGCCGGGAGCTGATATAGATACTTCATACTCTTCGCACCCTCATCTTCCAATTTCGGCCCCATGAGAGTAATGAAGTTATTAATGCGGGTCTCTAGTGGTTTACCATCTGCATAGAGCACTGTCACTCTATACAGGATCTAGTTTTGGGAAAGTTAGAACTACGATAGATGTGTCACGTGGTATGTCTTACCGACGTTGGCGCTGTTGCCGTTGGCGCAGCAAACGTGGAGGAAATGAGTACCATGAGGGGGATGAAACTCAGCCAGTGATGTGCTATGAGCATCGAGGGAGATAATCGGATACTGATGTGTGAGAGGAGGAGATCCTAGAGACAAAGCAACGCGAGAGCTGAGAGAGTGAACTGAACCAGCAGCTGGGAAGGAGGAGCGCTGGGAAGAGATGCTGGCGACAAGGCGATGCAAGAAGAGCGAACTGAACCAGCAGCCGGGGAAAATTAGAGAAAATTTCACTCTTTCGTTTGATTTAAATCCTCGATGCACTGGATATGCGTATATGGTGAGTTGGCGCAGAAAGATCTTCTTATCTAGTATTGCCAATTTACGCAACACCAAGTCTACGATTAATGACTCTCAGGCCTCAGGCCTCAGGTTCGAGCTCGTAATCATCGACCATGAGGCGTTTGAAGACCCGACACCCAGTCGAGATACTCGTAGCAAAGGGCCTCCCGCAGGCGGAGCCGGTTGGGAGTTCATATCATCTGCTGAAGCCTGACACATAGTACATAGTTTGCGGAGAGCGGGTCAGAAGACGGAAGACACGATTTCTTCGACGGCGCGCCAGTCTACCTACCTCTTCGTGGGTCCGCTGTTCCGCTGTGGCCTGTGCATGTGGGACCCGTCCTATGGCGGAGCCGAGTATAAATCTAGGGAAGAACCTGCATCAAACCACCAATCCGCCAACACTGGCAAATAAATTTCGTTGGATGTAACTTTGTAGTACTAGTAACTGGAGTACTAGTGAATAGTTACTGTGAAGTAACAAAGATTACTGCTTATCTTCGAATGTGTCTGCCCAAGGGTCATAGCCTGGCTAGCCGTCTTAATAGTTCACGAAGAAACTCGTAAAAATGCCTACTAGTCACGAGCGTCGGCGCCAGATGTCAGTGTCACCATGTCTTCAACGCAATTTTCTACTGAAATCCAAACTACAATCAGCCCGCACAGCCAAGAGCCCTACACTACCCGGATATATCCCTCTATCACTGAACTAGACGCTACAATCGCAAAGGTTGCCGCGGCACAGAAGCAATGGGCAAAAGTATCGTTAGATCAGAGAATCCAGATTGCTACCAAGTTTGTTGTAGGTCTCGAATCACAATCAACCAGAAGAAACAGTACATAACGACTCTTTGCCAGGAAATCTTTACTTCTCTCGCTTCCTCGCCCTCGTCGCCTCTGTTTACCGAGCTGACGATGCAAATGGGCCGACCGATCGCCCAGACGAAATCAGAAATCAACGGTTTTCTAGGTGATTCGTCTTCGTCTAGTAGTTCACCTTCAGTTTCTCAGCTTATCAGATCGCGCAAAGTACATGATCTCGATAGCCAAATCGTCGTTGCAAGATATACCTATCGTTGAGCAAGACACTGGGAAAGATAAACCGGGCTTCAAGAGATTTATCAGGAGAACACCATTAGGCGTAGTATTAGTTATTGCGCCGTGGAAGTAAGCCTATAGATCCTTCTTTTCAACGATCCAAGGACAGCTAATACTCTTATCATTTTAGCTTCCTTATCTAACCTCCATAAACTCTGTCCTCCCCGCACTCATCTCCGGAAACACTGTCCTCCTCAAGCCATCCCCACAAACGCCACTGACTGCCGAACGATTTGCTGCTGCGCTTATCGAGGCTGGTGTGCCGGAAGATGTTATTCAAGTCGTGCATCTCACGCCGGAACTGACGCAGCACGCGGTTGAGGATAAGAGAGTGGATTTTGTTAGCTTTACGGGGAGTGTTGTCGGAGGCAAGAAGGTCGAGGAGGCAGCTGTTAGGGCGAATGGATTCAAGGGTGTTGCGTTGGAGGTAAGCGCGATATGCGATCTTCCAAGATCATTTTTCTAATACAGATATAGCTTGGAGGAAAGGACCCGGCGTACGTCCGCTCAGATGCGGATTTGGACTATACGGCGGCGGAGCTGGTGGATGGTGCGTACTTGTTGTCTCCCCTATATTCTACACGCTTCTTTCTATCTCTTTCGCCGACTCGATCTGCGCTGTCGTGCGTAGCTACATTCACCATCTGTATCCCGCCTTCGCATCTTCCTTTTTCGCTTTGTTATTATCCAAACTAACATGATGTTCCTATTTAGGTGCATTCTTCAACTCAGGACAAAGCTGCTGTGCTGTCGAGGTACTTTCGCTGCCTCAAATTCTTATCAAATCCTCACATACGATGACCACCAGCGTATATACGTCCACGAATCGATATATGAGCCGTTCGTGGAAAAGTATGTCGATATCGTCAAGGTAAACATACTACCACTCTGTTTACCCTCTCTTCCCTTCGAACTGAGTTTTTACCCATAATGCAGAAGTACAAACTCGGCGACCCGACAGACACCAGCACGAATCTCGGTCCTGTCGTTTCGCTCGCCGCGGCGGAAAGGATCAGAAAACAGGTCGATGATGCGGTGAACAAGGGGCGAAGCGTTTGATTAAGGAGGGCGAGTTCAAGGAAGAAAAAATGTGGGTGTTCCTTCGTTTATTTGCTTTCTAGGCCAAAATGCTGATATGATCTTTCGTTTTTTTACAGCGGAACGACATACGTTGCGCCGCAAGTCTTGATAGATGTCGATCACTGTAAGTCCTTTCCAAATTTCCATTCCATTACGTATGCTTTCCCCATCTTAATACCCCCCGTCTCTAGCCATGAACCTCATGACGGAAGAAACCTTCGGGCCCGTCATAGGCATCCAAAAAGTCTCTTCCGACGACGAAGCCATCAAGCTGATGAACGACTCTCCGTACGGGCTGACCGCATCCGTGTGGACTGCAGCGGAGCACAACCCCGCGTCGGAAGCCGCGTTCATGAATATCGTTGACCAAGTTGAGACAGGAACTGTTTTCTTGAATAGGTGTGATTTCTTGGATCCTGCGCTTGCGTGGACGGGGGTGAAGGATTCGGGGAGAGGGATCAGTTTGTCCAAGTTTGGTGAGTGTTTTCGTTATTGAATTCATTAGAAGATTAGAAGTGGAGTGGTTAATTGTTGCTGTTGGCCTCTGGTGGGTTTGTTGACGCTCGAGGCGTCAAGGTTGTTCCTGCTTGATTGGTCTCTTTGATGTTCGACGGACATGGACGTTATACGATTATGCGATCCCTTTTCTTCTAGGCTACGACCAGCTCACGCGAGCGAAGAGCGTTCATATGAAGATCAAGACTGCGTGAGGATGAGGAATCGGGGGATGAATAACAACAATCTTGTATTCTATTTTGACAACCCTGTCATGTCGGTGACTGTGTAGCACCATAGCATGGACAGTTTCGGCTTTTACAATCATGACCAGTTCCTGTTGATTTTCACCAGCTTTCATTCCATAAGTGATCGAGGACAGACTCTCAGCACCTAACCCATAATGCCCTCAGTTTATCAAGTACAATCGGCAATGCTGGACTTCGGGAATATGATGTACTTCGCGCCATCGGTCTGTCTCTATCACAATCGAGAGTTAGTTGCCCTATAAATTGACTTTGCCGATCATCGGCTCAGGGTTGACGGTGATCAACTCCAGAATTTCTCGGAGACCTTCCGAATAGCATAACCATATCCTAAAATTAGTACTTTGAATTGTGATGAGTTCATTGTTCACCTAGACTCAAGATTGAGGCCTGGCAACCTTCCTCTGGGAGACGAGACAGTTGGAAATCAACTGGTCTATTTATGCACATGACTTTGTGCCAGGATTTCAAGTTGAGGATCTTTTTATTTGAGGCCTTCTGTCTGGTTTTATGGTCCTGGTAAAAACCTCAAATCCCAAGTGTTGGATCCATTGAGAGAGTGGATGAACTATGTGCAATTCAATTCACTCCTAAAGCCTGCATACTTCGTTTAAGTTACCAGTAACTCTACTACATTATGACCGTTTGAAATCCAGTCCCTTAGAGTGTGAGGGGGTAATGCTCAGCTCTAGGCCCAAATTTTTGTGTTACACCATAGTTTACGCATTGTAGGCACTGAAATTGCATTAAGCATAAAAAATCAGGTTTGATGTGTTATGACCTGATTTTTTGCAGTTCAGCCCGCTGCCATGCTGCATTATGTGTTACTATGGATCTGGAATTTTACAAGTTCAGAGAGGGGCTGCAATACAGAGTATCCATCCAACAAGCAGATTGCCACAAGTCCTAACTAGGTACCTGTACCTAGTTAATGGTGCACAAGACTTCAAGCCCCAGGGTATTGTCAGTGCATCAAAATTAGGGATCCGCACCGTAACCGTATAATACGGTTGACGGTACGGTTACGGGGGTAGCCGTAACCGTACCGTAGAGCTGCTGAGCGTCAGCTATACGGTACGGCTTTGGTACGGGATCCATACCGTATAGACCCGTCAAAGACGGCCGTATACGGCTATGATGCGGCCGTATTTTATTGCCGATGTACTGCAGCATCTTCTCTCACCTTTATGCTCACTTTGTTCACTCTCCTGGTCCAGTCTATTTAAAAAATACAACCTAGTCCATAATCCAGCTTTCATGTCACTAGTACCTGCATGTAATACATAGCATGAAAGTGTAGACAGTAATCAACTTCACTGTACTTCCGATGATGAGCTGGAGCGATATTTTGATGCACCACGCCCAAGGTGGCTGTAATATTCTCGGAAGACTGAGCCTCCACAATTGTACCAAATGCCGGCAATTTCATGGAGATTCCACATACTGATACATATTGCTGTCAAGCGCATTTTTTTCAGGCGGATACCATATCTTTTCTTCATAGTCACTTGAGGCCGGAGATAATTCAAGAGGCCCTTATTCAAAACAAAGATCAGCTCAGGCTTCGAAGAAAAGGACTTGAGAATGCTCCAAAGGCTAGTATAGGTGCATAGACATATCGTCTAATACATTGTGATTTTTATGGCCGTATAATACGGCCGTAAACCGTATTTTTACCTGTACCGTACCGTAAGACATTTCTCAAGTGCATATACGGTACGGTTACGGTACTATCAGGTACCGTATGGAACCGTAAGCTGTACGGCCGTAACCGTATACGGTACGGTGCGGATCCCTAATCAAAATGTTTTCTGTAAAGCATTACCTATTCAAAGTAATTGCATGAGGCCAAAGCGAGTCATATCCTCAGCCGAATCAGCGTATCAGAAATAGCAAGCCAATCAGCGATGACTGATGTCAGAGTACACAAATGGCAGTTGGAGCACTAGCCCAAACGGAATAGTATTTAAATGATAATAGGTACATAGAACAATCGAAGTATCTTCGAGTCTTTATGCCCTATTTACAGCTTCATTTACAGTTTACAAGCTATACTTACTGCAGATAATTATTCTTGTCACTTACACTGTTCCAGACTCCAGTTACGGGTCGCACTCACACTCTCGTCGCTATTCGTCACACTGCTTGCGCCTCGCCGGTTCCTCTGGCCCCTTTCAATTATTTTACACTTCCAAATACTACACCGCTCCTCACTCCCCTTACACTTCACACTCTCCTCACACCAGGACCCTCCTTTCTCGTCGTTTCACTAAACACTCTTACAGGTGACAGTGCAATGCTTTTTGGATGCTTTGGTAATAAGTACTACAATATTTTGACTGGCTATCAACACTTAATATTTAGCATGGTTTATGATCAAACTTCATCCATCCACAGCCTGGATGGGGGCCTCATTGATGCTTCTTTTACACTAATTTGGACCAAGTTGATCGTATGGGTGTCAAAAGTAACATTAACAAAAAATTCCCAACACTGACAGTGCATGCAACTATACATACCCAGTCTCCTTCTGTACTACTTATGCTTGTGTTTTAATGGTTATGGCCGGAAGGGCATCAGCAAAACATGGACAAGCTGGCGCTGTTATCAGGCACTGTACAGCCGTTTCCAGCGGCCCCCAGCGCTGGATAGTGCTGGAAAGCGGCATCCCGTGCACCCTGATGCAACCTCAAGTATGCTAACTCCGTACCAAGAGCTGAGATTTGAGGTCTAATTCCTAAAGACAGACTATGAATTTTGTCTTCGCTTACTGTGTTATCCAAGTCTACATTTCCCTTTTCTCAATACATAAATAATTTCCGGGGGGCCTCCGGGAAGTTTGGAAACGATCACCGTCAACCCTGAGCCGATGATCGGCAAAGTCAAATTTTAGGGCAACTAACTCTCGATTGCGATATGTCTCAAACTCGAGGTATATTACGATTTTCGCCTTGTTATTGCAACAAGTATAACTCGGCATCCGAAGGTGATGCTGGTATGACCTAGAGGTGATGCTTTTAGCCTGAGGAGGAAGGATCGCCCATAAACGAAGGTCATGGTTGGGGGCTTTCATTTCACATACCTTATGCGAAGGCTTTAAGTATAACCTCAGTCATTGTTTTCCTACATACTTTTTCAATTTTCAATGTAAGCTGCCTGATCAGCGTGGACCCTTCCACCTTCCCACTGAACGCACTGGAAATGGAATTCGGCTTCCAACTCTCTCACAAGAAAGTGCTCCACAAATGCTGTTTCAAGTAATTGGAAGCCACTATCTAGAGATATTGAATCCAGTTGAATCTCACACGAACTGATGATAATTGCTCTTCACCAACCTCATCCATTCACCAGTTCTTTTCAAAAAAAAAATACCAGTCACTTTAACACCCATATCCAGCCCATAGCCCACCGCGAGGGTCGAACTCGCAGCCTTCAGATCCACTTGTAAAAGTCTGACGCTCTATCCGATTGAGCTAGGCGGGCCTTATTTTGATCCCATACTTAAAGACCTTATACGTAGCGGGTGGGAAGTTATATTCATTTCTCACTCTTGGAACGACTGAAAGCATACTAGTAGTCTAGGTCAGCTGAGACGGGAGGATCGGAAGCTCGAACTAAAGGACAACATGCTTTCTGCAAGTGTAATGTAACAGTCGGACGATTGAGCGAGCCGGGCGTTACTTACTTCGACACCCTACTTGGAAGCTAGAGCTGAAGGGCAGCCTACTTCGCTGCAAATGTTATAGACATACTTTTTTGTTCGAAAGTGTCATTATATGCAGTTCAATTTCTGGTCCAGCCTTCCCTATAATCTGACCAGCATCAGAAAAAGTGCATATAATGCATTACCTCACGAGTGCCAGGCTAATACATGTGGTGACTGCCTGAGTTTCGCCCTGAGCTCAGGTCGTGAGGATCCCGTAATTACGTGCTGTTTGGGTATTGGCACTTGTGCGTCGAGATACTAGACTCGGACCGGCCTTCCCTCTTGCGTAGCAACAGCCAGAAAGGAGAAATCATTAGAACCGGGTGCGTATTTGAGCAAATACTGTCACTAGTTGAAATCGGGAAAAAACAGCACACGGAAGCCATACACATTATATAGTCCCAAAAAGAAGTAAAAATATTGATGTCAAGTCTCCAGTTCCTTTCGGATGCAGCTGAGCTCCTCGCACTCCTTCTCCCCACACTACGGCGCGTTCTATAAACGGCGCGCGAAAAAGTCAGCGACAGTGTTCCTGCGCGTCAAGAGTAGCTGTGAAAAGATGAGCGAGGACAGGAGTAGTGGCTCAGGTGCATACCGCGTTCCACAAACACTACGCGAAAGCCATCCATCATGATACCTACCTCAGCTGGAAGATTATGTTGTACCTGGAGGTCAAGCTTGGTGTGCCTGAGCGAGTGCCAAGAAGTTATAGCAACATACCTTGATAAGCATGGCGCGGCCACTCTCTTGCTTCGTAGGTTTGTACTGATGGGCCTTAACAAGGTCTGCACAATGGCTAGCGAGTACTGTTGGTTCTATAACTTGAAGACTGACCCATTTTGACGCCTCGTCCCGGCCGACTTCGAAACTCAATAGATTCCGGCCTTGGGGGAAGCAGGACCAATTTTCTAGAGTCGCGCTCAGCGACCGTAAACTGACGTCCAGAGCATGAAGGACATTTCTAGCTATTACAATCCAATAACCGATTGATTGTACTGCGTATGCTTCTGTTGTGATAGCGTCAGTGATATTCCGCTCGAAGGATGGTAGCGCTGAAACAATGGATGAAGGCAAAGGATCGTCTAAGATTCCTCGCCGAGCTAGTTCATCTTCGAATGTGTCGATTATACGAGATGGAAAATCTTTTGCAGACACATCAGGTTTGGCGTAAAAATTCGGAAGAATCTGGAGCGTGGCGCACTGAGTATGGAGCAATAGACACTTTTGTTGTGGATATGTTTTCCAGTCCAGGACCTTGGGCAGGAGAGTATTGAAGGAAGTCTTCCCAGGTTTGCATGTATTGATATCGGAATTGAGGAAATAATTGAGGAAATAATTGAGAGAGAGGGGCTCTCTGAGTCACATGATGCCGAGGTTGAAATATAAAGGAGGAAACATAAGATGTACTCAAGGGCTTATCCATACTATCTACAGACTACGAGCCCAATGCCTTTCGGGAAAAGTTATCAGATTTGAACTTCAATCAGGATAATTCATTACCACAGGTCAAAGCTGTATATATCGAACAATAACGGGAACTCTTATTTTAGAACTCTTTAAACAAGTACATCAAACGATTTCACGATTATGGGTATGATCTTCAGTAAAATACAATCACAAACTAGGCAAGGCACAGTTAAGAGCACCGTTCTGGCATCTAATACACAGAAGGAACAAAAAAGTCAGTGTTGTTCCAAGATAACGCATCGAGGAACTCACGCCCAAGATCCCGAGTTGTAGCAGCAAAGATCACCCGAAGAGCCTGGAATAAAGGTTATTATATACTATCGGGATTTTGCGATAATGGTACTCACACTAGATTGGTAGAAAGATGAGGGAAATTGAGATGACTGAGGACATCCAAATGAAAGTTACCAAGACTCACACTGGTATCGCCCTCTCCAGCACCTATTCATACAGCGTAAGTGTTCATACTTGTTTCATATTGGACTACATGTTGACTTACAGGGAGTTGGAAGGGCACAGAGAAGCCCAGCACCTTGGCATCTGGTACAAAACACCAAAGTCAGCGACTCCGATCGCATATATGTTCATCATAATAATGATTCATCGTAATACTCACTCCCAGGCCCCCGTGTTATAGCAGCAAAGCTGGTCCGAATAGCCTAAAGATTAGGTTAGCCTTGTGCTCTGGTATAGTATCCGCACAAATGGTACTCACACTAATGATATGCATAACGCGGAGCAGTCAGTAGTTATACATACACAACTATAAAAACATCCTCACGCTATGGGAGTCGTTTTCTCCTTTGCCTAGTAATCGTCAATCGTAAATATCTCATCGTGTCTCATATTGGTTCAAAGAGACTTACAGGCAGTAGCGCTAACGCTCGCAACCGTGAAAGTGCTGAGCAACAATGCAGAGAATACAGTGGAGAGAGTGAGTTTCGAAAACATTATGAGCAGGTATTCGCAGGTAGGGGCTTCTCGAATTTAACGTCAAGGGAAGTGCCTTTTATGTTATTTTATACTTCATAGGACAGGGTGGAGCCTGTCAAGAATCTTGACGAGTAGCATTGGTGTTCACTTGTTAATTCAAGGTCCTCCCGATGAGGGTACGGTTATGTCGAATATGCATATGTGCTAGTACCATACGTATCTCCTTCTTGCAATGTGAAACTTGAAGTGCTGTATAACACTGCGCTCGACGGATATTCAACTGTCGTACGTACCAATATACTTCACTGAATATCAGGACCCTCGAAAGGTACGGAGTCCGGACTGTCTGCGTCTGGACCTTCCGGCTGGTGAGATTGTAGTGGATCGATATCAGCGCAGATTTAGTGAGAGTTAATAAGGAGAAGAGTTGAGCGAGACTTCTCACCTGGCGCGTTTCAGATTTCCAAAGCTCCCTCCCCTTCCCCAGGGCCACTGTACGACAGAAAATAATCGTCAAAGACGGACGATGTACTTGTAGCACGGGTTCCTAGATTCTCGCAATGAAGATAAATGCCGAACGTATTATAATGCGTAATACTGCTCTATACACATATACGGATGTCAGCCTGCCGCCTGCGGTGACTGCTCGCCACAGACACTAGAGGTGACGGGGCGGGAATTTGATTTCTATTGAATCAGGTACTAAGATACTTTCCTTGTTCAATAGTGGGGCCCTAGTTCTCTCTGGAGCTGCGCGGCAACTAATCCAGGGATCGTATTATCCTTTCGCTAGAAACCTTTAGCATCTCATTCTGAAAGATCACGCTCAACTTTAGTACTTTAGACCCAGATACAAAACGATACGCTTGAATCCACATACCCAGATCTATCGTTCACCGTCTTTCTCAACTGATCCGGAAGTCCCGAAGTATTCAGCCTGAACGCGCGAGCGCGCGATGCACTTCAAGGCGTTCTATGTAGGTACCGTACGAAAGCAACGGAGCGGTCTCCCGCTTCGAATCGATCGCGAGTCTAGATACGGCTGAATCTGTGTTCACTCTGATAGAAACAATTATACCTTCTTCCTTTTTAGGATACAGATGAATATCAACTTGTAAACTTGTAAACAATGTTGTGTAAGTGCGATCTTCAAGAATAATTTAGTGACACACTATTCCTAGCTTGAAGAAGTCTTGATAACACTAGGTGGGGCGATGACTCCTGGCTGTATTTTGTTGGGGTGAATCTCGGGATCCTCAGAATACGCGGAACGACCTAGTGTTATTTGGCTGTTTGGAGAAATGATGAGAGGGACCCAGATTACGGAGGTATACATTCATCTGAGAATGGAATCATCGCAAGGATTGAAACTCACTGTATTTCCCGATTGCGTGCCTCAGATGGCGATATAAGTAGCGATATAAGTCATCGGCAACATAGCCTACGACAGCGTTTTCAGTGCGGATGCCTATTGGCTTCGGTAGCGAACTCGGAGATATAGTCGTCAATAATGACAAGAGCGATAGATTTCACATTTCTTGAAGTCATTTGCTGCTTCAACCTCTTGCCTACACTTGGGCCGTTTCTACGAGCGACATCCAACAGGATTTATGCTAGAAAGAACAACGTTAACGTTTTTTGAATCTGATATTGTAACCCACGACAGCCTTTCCAGTAGGATCTCCATTCGACTAATCTTTTAATCTTTCCATTTACTCGCGGAAACGGCACTTTCTCAGTTCATGGTGTTGAACAGAGCAACCGGACCGTCAAGCGCCCATCGTCTTTCAACTTGAACGAACGGCGTGGCACTTATCCTCCTCCTCCTGGGATAGCATCTTCTGATCTCAAAGTGCTTTCAAGTCATAACCCGTACTCGGAAATTTCCCAAGAAGTCCTCCTACACCAGATAGCGCTGCGAAACCTTCATACACTCCTAGGACGGTCTAATACTGCGTGTTCTGATTTTTACAACTTCCATTTGCCATTTGGGCTGTTTTCGCCTCTCGACAGATGCTTGCAAGATTCATAGGTTTTACCGTTTTCCAATTGCGATAAATTCAGCCTCAGGCGTCCGCGTCAGATCCAGAAACGAAACAGCGTTGGAGTAATGGGCGTCAAATTACAGCCAGGTCAATGACAATCGGTTGGATGGACTCTGTTGGAACGTCTGGACTCTGAGGTCATCGAGTTGGTCGGGACTATAGGAATGCGCTAGAGATAGTTGCAATCGTACTGTCGTTCGTCCTCTTTATTTCTGCCTACTCAAATTCCTGTTACTATTCCATGACTCCTCTCAAGCTTTTGAATGGCCCGAAGACCTGAACCTGATTTGAACGTGGGCTGACAGGATGAAGAAAAGCGTTAGTTGGATCAATCCCGTCATGCGCAAGAGCTCGAACCATTGAAGGGTGCTGATAGGGAGGTGCTGGTGCCAGTGAACGTTGGGCTACTCGTATACTACGTCAATGAACTTAACCCGTCTTCTAGATCTGGGGATCTGAGAGACACCCGAGTCTCGCGTGTAAAATCATTTGAATATCCAATATCCACGTCGTTAGGTTCGTTCAGAGGACCTTCAAAACATAAAAGGTGGAACGCAAGAGATTCAATAGCCCACCGCGAGGGTTGAACTCCCAGCCTTTAGATTATGCTCTCCAGAGCATCGCTCTATCCGATTGAGCTGGCCATATGGGCAAATGCAGTCCCCACATTCGCGCCATATGGTGTTGAATGTTATAAAAGACTGGACATAGTAGTCACAATTGTCATTTTCTAATCACTGTGTACTAATCTGGGTCAGAATACTCGTTTGGACCATCATGCATCAAGGCTCTTGGCTGAGCATATACCACTGAGTTCTACATTTACTACTTGCACATGCAAGGTTAGAGGATTGTTGGAGGACGACACTTGAGGGCTCAAGAGAACGTTAAATTGGACATGTCAATTGTAGCTTACCTACCTACCTACTGGGATATATTGTATAGCTATCACAACACACTGGTCTTACTCCAGATTTTGGCCTGATAATCCCTCCAAGCTTGACACAACAACGGGTCATCCCAACGTAAGCTGTCTCTTTTGATAATGCTGGCCGATTCATGGATAACTGCTGTTTCCCTCTTACCTTGTGGATGTGGAGCCGCGAGGATCCTAAGCCTTTGTTTCACAGAAGCGCCCCGGCTATCTAATGACATTTCCTGCTCTGACACTTCCCAAGTCCGCTTTAGCGCTTGCTGCTGCAGATAGATCGTTAAAACAAGGGGACTGGAAAGATCCGGAAAGCGCACCCATTGTGTATCAATGCGATTGACAACCACGCACCTCTCGTCATCCTCGCCAACAGAGTAGTGGTATAGTCCAAGTTTCTGAGCAATCGATTGCACGACCTGGTACTGTGGCGGTGTTGGCGTCGAACACACCAGCACGTCGCGCGTATGGTCACTCTTGAATAAGAAAATCTTGTTATAAGTATCGAGAGTCGAGGGTTGATTGAGATCCAATTCAGTGACCGATACCTCGTTAGATGGAGGCTCAGGAGGAATCTGTGGTGCAGCAGGGAGTGTTAAGGGCAAAGCCACGGCGTTGTGGAGAGATGCAGTAAAAATATGACGAGAAGAATGATGTGGCTGCTGGTGGTGGCGCGAACCGGACGCGAAGGATCGTTGTACATGTGGTGTAAAGCTAGCGGAGCGGTCAGTTGGACCAGTGGGAGCGACCCCACCACCGTGTTCTGCATTTATTCCCGTGGGATTCTACCATGGAAAACATTAGTCGCCGCTGAGCATATGAATGGTGCAACAGTTCAAACCTTTGGCGTTGGGCTAATTTCACGCTATAATGAAGTCGGGACAGTCAGTAAGATATACAGTTTCAACAGAGGGAAGAAATGTGTAGTACTTGTACTGAACCTCGAAGCGAGATGTCATGCGGGCTGGTAATTAAATCTAATATTCTCTGTGCACTAGGTCGATCGCTGTTTTTTTCTGACCAACACTGCTCCAACATCGAATGCATTGACTCGAAAGCAGATTCTAGTGGGATTGCTTGTGCAGGAAGCAAAGGCCTTTCCCCTCCTAAGACCTTCATCGCAACAGTGATATCTTGAGAAAGATGCGAGAATGGTGGTTTCCCAGTCAAGATCTACAAAAATGTGTCAGAGATTGTGAATTTGACCCGTTTGATAGACTTACCTCGACTACTGTACACCCAAATGCATAAATATCTCGCGGTATCAACATTCCGGCTCCCGCCACAGTATAAGAAGGAGGATTGATGAATTCTGGTGCTAACCAACGAAGCCAACCTTGAGTGGAAGCGGTTTGTGTGGGATTCATAGATTGTGTATCCAAAACAGATAGGCCAAAGTCAGCGAGGCAGCAGGAACGACAATCGTCGGGGATCAAGATGTTGGCCTGCCAATTGATGAGTGAGGATCGACAAGTAAGATGGTTGACAAACCCCTTTGATGTCACCGTGAGCAACAGGCGGATCGAGTCCGTGCAAGTATACAAGGCCTTCAGCGATTTGAGCGGTCTATAATTCATCGTTTATGAGTATGTTTATGCGGATGAACAGGCACATACATGTTTCAATTTCGTATCCAAATTCAGTGGATTTTTCTGAGCATATGAGATGATATCACCGTTGAACATCCAAGGAGAAATAATACAGAAGCTAGGCGAAAAGATTTCGGTATTCACACCAAGGAAAGGGAGGATTTTCGGATGATTAAGCTGCCGCCACAACAGAACTTCTTTACTTAGTGCCTGAAAGTAAATCCTCAGTATTTGTTGCAGATAGTGCAGGTCCAGTTGACATACCTTGAGCAGAGTTTCCCTCTCCGACCCTTCCTGAAAATACCGCAAAACCTTCATGCACACTCGTCGGTTATCCCAGCGTCCAATCCAAACATCCTGCCAGAAATGACATGAGTAACCAGAATACCGTTCTAACAACAGAATTCGTACAGCGAAACCCCCACCTTTCACCGCACGCTTACTCTCGCAGACCAGACCGTCAAGAATCATTGAAGGTGGAAGAACTCCATACTGGCGATTCAAACGGCGCATGAGTTTCAAACATCTCTTCCATTTCTTCCTGAATTGATAGTCATTTGTATTACGCGCGCGGTCAAGCTCCTGTGTCGCATCATGAACATGAATCCATACTAGTAAAGCAAACGAGCAGGGTACCGTTTGTAACAGCTCCATCGCCCCCAACGATTCCTCTGGATTTAAAGTCGGAACGAAGGTATTGAAGTCTTTCTCTGAGTCATCGTGGCCATTGGCTTCTATCAAAGAAAGAATCCGGGTACTGGTCTTGGTAGATAGAGTTGGTGGCATTCTCAGAGAAAGCTGAACAGCAAAGGGCTATATATATATCGAATATCTCCCAGTATACTGGGCGCCTGAGGGACCAAAGGTGACATTCTGAGGCAAGGTAGGCTACAGTGGGCATCAAAATTCGAAGCTGCTCAGCTGTCCATAATAAATCCATGTCTACACACGCAAAATCAATGGCATTCAAGCACTGAAAAGAGCAAGGTGTATTGATGCATACATTAAACATGCTCGCACATTCAAAGAGCGATTTTTTGCTCCCTAAACTTGTCGCGCCATTACCAACTTACCAGTCCCCAGGGGGGTTTACAGTCCGACTAATCCTTTTCATATCTTCCTGGTGGAATTTGACTTGTCCAAACTCTGGCGAGCTTTTTTTTCGTTAGACAGTGACGGATTCCCAATACGGAACTGAATGTATGCCAGTGTTTGGAGGTGTATAGCTCCCGTCTTACCCTCAAAGACTAATAGTTGCTCCGAACAATCCAAGGACTATGTCTCAACCCCTTAATGAAGCATGAAAGGTTGTGAATTTCGAGACGGAGAAATGTCACGAGAGCGTCACTCGGATAGCTGTGAGGGGGCGCGGGACTGTTGTGCACCGAACTTTTTTCCTTTTAGGCACGACTAAATATCAAGGAAATACTTAACGTGGCTAAGACAGCGTTTTTCTGATATCGAGGATATACCCTGTTCTTCCGCTTCCGAACCTCAGTTGTGTCTGGTTACCTGCAGATTCACCCTGGGACCTAGGTTACTGTTGGTAGTAATTGCGTTGCGAAACCTAGGACGGTCCAATACAACTACTTCGGCAAGTGTCTGGCCTCAGAAGCAAAAGACCTGATCACCAACTGTTGACTGACTCCATCCGACTGGTTCACCTGGCTCTAGTTTTACAGCAACCTTGTTCTACGCTCTTCTGGCAGGCGAGGTGATACAAAACATAGTCATCATTTAGTGCGGAAAAGGTAAAGGTGTAAGAGAGCTATACCGTACTTAATATCAGAGAGGCTACTATGGCAGAAACTACTAGTCGATACCGACATCGGCTATGATCATTGGGCTAAAAGCGTACGAGGAAATTGCCCATGCCTATAACTTGCTGACAAGCTGGATAACATACCAAGGCCGTCAGTGAACAAACAAAACAAACCCAATTTCCAGGTCAAGTAGCCGAAGTCCCTTCACCTGCAGGAACAACAAGAGTCGGGCTGAGGTGGGCCTGCGGGAAGCGCTTGGTGAGGACCTGCATGATGAAGGAGATGGGGGTGACATTAGTTACGTCGGCAAATTCGGTGGCACCAGAGCTACTAGTGAGGATCCCAGCAACACGTCCGAAAATATCAGCAACGCAAGACCCAGAGTCCCCTTTAGCAGAGAATGCGCCCGATTCCTGATTTGTTGCAATCACTGGCCACTCCTTCAACTCCCAGTACTCGCCAGCTAGGCAAGTGCGGGTGAAAGACGAAACATTGTTGGCTTTGCCAAACGTGATACCAGTCTTCCCGCCGTTCTTGAAAACGATAAAGCATGGTCCGCCGTCAGCATCGCCGTCAGCATCGCGCATTGGCGGATTGAACAGAGCGTCCTCAGGGACCTGGTCTTCAAGCTTCACGAGACGGTTGCCAGGTACTTTGAAAGAAGGGGGGCTGGAAGAATGCAGATGGACCTTTTGGGTGAGTTCTAGAGGATTATATTTCTTCCCAAGGTTTACAGTATTGCCCAAAAAGTTTTCGGCGTCGAGCATACCCGGGTCGATCTTGATGACGGCGAGATCTAGAGTGTAGCGACCGGGTTCGGTGGAGGGAATGATAGGAGGAGCCCAGACAAGTTCCCCAAATACACGGTTCTCTGCCCCCTCCCAGTGAGTGGCGATGTCCTTCCGCAAGAGGTTGAGTTGCTCCAACTCCGTCTTTTCCATCTGCATATTTTTCTCTTCCAATATGCGTGCTTCCACCCACACAAAGTCATTCTTGTCCTTCATTAACCAAATCCGGTCCTGAATATCTTCGATCACGGACTCTTTTTCTTTAATCTCTCTGTCAAAGGCGGCGAGATTCTCATCGAAGGAGGAGGTCCCATGGATCACTACTTGTAGTTTGTTGTCGTTTGTTCGTTTGTATTCCTCGTTATCGTCCTGACCAAGGGGAAGGACAACGTGCCGGGCAGTAACAAGGTAGATGTTACTGTCGTTGCCGCCAGCACTGAAATAGAACCCTCCTGTTCCCTCGTCCCAGAGCCTATCTTTAGTGGAGATAGGGCTGCCAAGGGTTGCCGTGTATGAGCTGCGGATGGTGAAAGTCGCATGATTGAAGTGGACAAGATTAAGGAACTTATTGCCTATCTGTCTCATAACACGAGACTCCCTAATCTCTACACGGCAGTCTTCGATATGCCATTGACCAATGATGCCTTGGAGGATCCTGTGTGCGACATTACTGCCTTCTTCATAGCTGAGTGCCCCGAACTCGACACCGATCCAGACAGTTGCCAGACCAGAGGACTCGTCTCCGACTTTGGCAATAGTGAGGGCATCCAGACTTGTCCAATTTACATGCATCGTGTTTAGGCCCTCGCAAATACTGGTTGCTAGACCCTTGTCCCAAACACTAGCAAGAGAATGGTCACCTAAGGCCCTTATCTCTTTGAGTACAGCGCTATGACCAGAATCTGGCCACCACCTATCCTCCCAGCCCCATTGGTCCTCCATCTGGCCACCGGATGGAGAATCTATAGTGCTAGGATGAGTGGTAGCAATCAGGCGTGGGTTAGAAGGCAAGCCTTTGTAATAGCTCTCAGAAATATCATCGGTTACTACGAACGGGGTAAGTTCCATCGTAGGAGATTTAGAGGTGACAGCATTAGGGAGGTTACTGCCTGTCCGTCTCATAACGCGGGACTCCCTAATCTCTACGCGGCAGTCTGGGATATGCCATTCGTCGGGGGTGTATTTGAGGATGCTGTGTGCGACGTTACTGCCTTCTTCATAGCTGAGCGCCCCAGACTCGACGCCAATCCAAACAGTGGCCGGGCCAGAGGACTCTTCTCTGCTTCCGCTTCCCGGGCCGACGTGAAAAATCAAATCTCGAAGTTGTACGTGTTGAGGAAACTGATGCTGGGAAAGGAGGGACGATGCGGGATTGGATTTTCCAAGCGCCGAGGCAAGATTTCAGAATATACTGGGAAGGTGAGTCACCTATCCCTCTTTCCAAGGTTAGATATCGTAGATCCTCATCCAACGCGCTCTGATAATCGGGAACGATAGCTCTTCCGACGACATAACTTCCCACCTCACACCACTGGCCTCAGTCGCTGTATATTGCAGCATCCGTCGTCTGAATAAGCTTTTATGCATTTCGTCAGTCTTCCTAATCCGCGAATTCATTCGTGACGACAACGGGAGCTAAAAGACGGTACAAAATCGAGGATATCGATATCGTTTTTTGTTGGTCCGGAATACATACCGATTCCCAGTTTCATTCATCGCGACACAACACCTTCCAGCTCCGATATCCTATGACGCAAGCTCGAAGCCCCCAACCGCGTTGTATCTGCCCCCTGCATAAACACATGCTATACGCGTATAACCCTACCTTCGTTCAGTCATGTCCCTTCGCTATCGCAGACGTCCAGTACCTGGCTTACCCTCGCATGGTCTAATCGAGTCCAATTCTCTCCTTCTCCCGAGACATGGCTGCAGTTTGAAAAAGAGTGTATACAGAGCATTGAATGACGGGTCGTGAGGCCTTGAGGTTTTGTCTTTGTACACCACGCTGGAGACTAGTGAGGAAGATTATCCTGCTGGTTTAAAAGAAGCGATAGTCGCCGCTAAGCTGGAATGGCGGTCTTTGTTGTGACGGAAGAAGCAGAAGATGAGTTGGAGAGGTAGAAGGGTGCCGGTGAATGGTGATAGTCGTTCATAATTGACTCGTGTATCAGGCCGATGTTATTGGGGTCAAGAAATGTATATGCTTGTCTAATGATTCAACACACAATTAGGTACTTGGTAGAAAAGGTATTTTGTGCCACGCCAGTACAGTTGAGTTTCTGTCGCTGAATAGTATCTGGAATTTGCCCATGAGTTGAACACAATAACGGCCGGAAACGTAAGATAAATGGATAATAAATGGATATCGGGCTCTAGAGCTCTAGAGTTATAGCAGACCAGCGAGGAAGGACAAGAGAGTCATGAAGGAACGAGTCGTTGGTCCGTGCGTGGGTTTTGACTCAATTACATGTGGTCAAAGTGGTCAAAGCAGGGTTTCTGTTCTCGACGCTCGGATGATGTATCTCAAAATCACAACGCTTCAAAGGCTTCTTCAAGATCACACTCCTCAGAATCTATTACGCTTGGCTTTAGCACATTGGCGACACATTGCCCATACTGATAACGGTCGCGATACATTGAAAACAACTGTCATCCAAAGACAAGAAGGAAGAGCATCGATGAAAATGAGTAAGCGTCAAGAAACAAAGATAAATGCGTCGTGCTTGAGCTTGCTGCATCTGTTACTGTACTCTAAAATTGTGGCTCACGTCTCTTTGGGGTTCAAGTGTTATGGATGACTTTGAACATGGCCCCTCCGCATACCTAGGTAAGTAGAGGGTTGCTTTGATATACGTTGATTCCACCAGTCTTACTGGACACTCCTACCTTCAACCTCTGTCAGTGCTCTTTTTGTACCCTGAAATGCTAGTGAACGTCTCGAGCCCTGGCCAATATTCGTTTGTTTTTTTCTGTCTCTGTACCGTTCTCATGCTCTACTTCCTAAATTATATAGGGTATGGCGTACGTCTTTTTCCTTGATGAGTTTTCATCCTGACACGCTTCTCCCTTGAAATCCGGATACAGTTCATACAGTAACAGGCTCTGACAGGCTCTGACTCGGATACGATAGGCAGTGGTTGTGAGAGCAGAGTATCGCTTGGCTGTGCCAACAGGACAGGCTTCAAGAAAAGCCTCTAAAGCCTTCTAAAGCTTGGTGTTTGTTGTTTCATAAATTGGATATGTAAATCTTTCTGTGACAACTCATCATATATTCAGATATTCAGATATAAATCAAACGAAGGAGAAAACCTTCCCCAGCTGCTGGTTCAGCTCACTCCTCTCGCGCCGCTCCGCCGTTAGCACTTCCCAACGCTCCTCTCACACAACAGCATCCGATTATCTCCCTCGATGCTCATAACACATCATTGGTTGGGTTTCATCCTCCTCGCGGTCCTCGTTTCCCCAGCATGTGCTGCGCCCATGCAGGTAAGAGATACGTGATACATCTAGTATCCTGGTTAATAACTTTCCCAAAACTAGAGCACTACTGCTGAGCATTCAGCGACCGTGGTAAGTCATACATGATGCGTCTATTCTGGTTACTAACGTTCCCGGGACTAGGGACATTCCAGTCATAGTACGACAACGGTGGTAAGATATAATGACAGTTCTATCCTCGTTACTAACTTTCCGAAAACTAGGGACAATCCATTACCGTCAAGTATAAAGTGACTGTGTTGGGTGAAGATGGTAACGCTTTAGAAAAGGTCCCGAGACTCACGGGCTTGCGCGTTGAGAAAATCATCAGAGACATAGGGAAGAAACTAGGAGATGACCCGGAACATAGCGAAATACACCCTCAGAGCTTGCGGGATGACACGCTAGTATTCAACGACTGGGGAATGATCTATTTCCAGCTGGAGGGAGCCAAATTCTGTGTCGGGATATGTTATGGATATACCGTGAAAGCAAGCAAAAGATACCCCCAGCTGGTTGGTGGAGTTGTCACCCAGGTTACCCAGGGCCGATGTGTCATAGTCCATAAACCCTTGCCAAAAGACAGGGGTAGTATTAACATCGCAAACTTCGTGGCAATCCAGCAAAGGTGGCAAAATGAATTTCTGGAATTTCTGAAGACACTTGTGTTGTTAGGACGTTGGGCTTCCTGTCAGGTTGTCAAAGAGGGTACGCAGGATGCGAAGGACGCCTACGCCGCATTAGCTGCAGCCGAGAGATTAGCCGCAGCCGAGTCTATGGCGATTCTCAGCTCCGGACTTCTATCGTGAAAAAGTTTCCTTATGATCCATTCAACCTATGTCTACTTGTAATTCAAGTAAATCATTTCTCCTACTTGACCATGGAAAGTTGACGCTTATATTCGAGACTCCGAGTCCCAAAAATCTTCCCTTTCTCCTCGTATGTACCTCCTGGTCTGTTTATTTTTCTGATTTGACCACGGATATGACAGAAGCTGACAGAAGACGAGTATATTTACCGATAACTATCAAAGATGCCATCATTTTACAGGGTCCTCCGGATGGTTTGCTGTCCGGCTCAGGTCCGGCTGGAGGGGGAGAGGGTTGGTCGCTCCGACATACAGTCCCTTCGATGCAGAACAAAGGAGTGTGGAGGAGCCAAGTGTAGAGGAACCACCGGGATTGTCAGCCACAACCTGCCACAACACGGAAACCACTGCCATCAAAGTCTCCGTATCAGAGATTGATGCTCTCCAAGGTCAGGGAGTTGGTGTTTCGTAAATTGGCAATATCATACTGATTGCTTTGAAGATATAAATGAAACGAAATAGCAAATTCTTCCCCAGCTGCTGGTTCAGCTCACTCGTCTCGCGCCGCTTTGTCGCTAGCATCTCTTCCCAACGCTCCTCTCATACAACAACACCTTATCATCTCCCTCGATGCTCCTAACACAAACGCACCACTGGCTGGGTTTTGTCCTCCTCGCGGTGCTCATTTTCCCAGCGTGTGCTGCGCCAATGCAGGTAAGTACAGGACACATCTATCCAACTGGTTACTAACTTTCCCAAAACTAGAGTACTGTAGAGCATTCAGCGACCGTGGTAAGAGATACATGATGCATCTATTCTGGTTACTGACTTTCCCAATTCCCAAAACTAGGGACAATCCATTACTGCCGAGCATTCAGCGACCGGGTTAAGACATGCTGTCTATAAGGTGACAGCGGTCGACGAAAAGGGCAACGATGTATTAAAGGTCTCAAAAGGAGCGCTCGTCCGCATTGAGGGTTTAATTTATGCCTTGGGGGAGCAATTGGGAGATGATGAAAGTAGGGAAGGGAAGGTAATAATACACCACAGCGTGGAGGATGCCGAGCTACCAGAACTCGACAAGTACAAACTGTCTCTTTTCAAGCTGAGCGGGGGCAAATTCTGTGATGGTGATCACGCTGCCGCACCATGCTATGGATTTGTCGTCACCCTCTCGAAAGGAAGTCAAGCGACGACTGGTGCAATTATTACCCAGAAATCCCCGGAAACCCACCGTCGATATGCCGAAGTCGTTAAACCCTTGACTGATACCCAGAGCTCCGGGAAGATTAACGGCCCGAAACGCCGGGACAACTGGCTTCGCGAGTTCTTGACGGAGCTTAAGCCGATAATGGAATGGGTGAAGGCGATGGCTCTATACAAGGACCCTGGGCCTTCCAAGATTGTAGAAGAGGCTGCGAAGTTTAACGCTGAAAAGGCTGTGAATAAAGCTTTATATGCAGAGGTTGCCAAAAAGGCTGCGGCCAAGGCTCAAACGCGTCTCCCATACATCACAAACCCGCCAGTACACTCGTTAAATTCAAAGTTTCGTCACAACGAGCCGCCCCTTCATGCGATTCCATAAATCATTCTCCAGTCAAAGTACACATTTACACTTAGGTTTTACCAAAATTGAATCTTCCGAGTCTCCTGATCCCTACCTCCTTGTTTGGTTTTTCTTCTGATTTGACCACCCGTGACAGAACATCAAAGCACAGTGTGAGGATATATATACTGATAGCTGCTGTAACCACATAGAAGAGGGCTTCCATACTGCCAAGAGAGGCAGGACATAAGGGCAATGGTCCGTGCGTGGAAACACGTCTGGTCAAAGCAGAAACTTCCTATTCTCGAACGGACACCTTGCGAGCAACTGCTTCATTGGCGACAGATCGGCATAGGGGATCAAACGTGTACGAAGACCAGGCGAGCGCAAACACTACCGAAAAACGCGTCGTACTAAAACATGAAACTTCTTCGCCAAGTTCATAGCTTCCAAATACCAAATACCACGCGAACCGTTCATCAAAACTGCGTCCAAAATCTAAACCCATGTTTGGGTATTCATCGAAGCCACCCACAGCCAGGAGAAATATAAAAGGACAAGGAATTTCGTTCAATGCACTACCCCCGCACTTTTATCATCGAGCTACCTTTGCAATCATTCACATTGACAGCTCTTGTACAACTCCATCTAACTCTCCTTTTGCCCAAGTACGTTTCCTCCTTTTTGTTCTTTTGCTTTCCTGTACCAACCACTGTTTTCCCCTTTCTCAGTGGATCTTTCCAAGCTTCCTGCACCCTTCGCAGCCTCCGGTCTCTTCGAATGATGTTATCTTCTCTTCGTCTGATGGAGGAACGTTCGACGGCCCAAGATCTTCTCTTGCCGAATTCCCGTGCTCATTTCCTCGTAGACACAAAGCTACTACAACATCCTCCTATCTCACCCACGCCTCATTGCTCCCACTCATCCAAGCCCCGTCGAGCCTCCAAAAGAAGTGCCCTTACAACAATATATATGCTAGGCCCCTCTGACCCCCCTGCCTTCAGATTTACGTTGTGAAAACATTAGATTGACCTGTTCCGCAGATGCCCTCTTCAATTCGCCAATACTTGACGCTGCTGGCGAGCCATGTTCGATTGATTATCTTCGAGAGATGCGTGAAGGTTGATACCACTTTCACCTGTACCTATTTTGCTGGCTGGTTCAGGTTGCCGATGGAGTGGCAAATTGATTCCAACTGATAAGGAATCGGGTGTGTTTTCTGCCACAGGGTACTCGAGATCGTGCGTCGCTGATGCGTATGGTTGTCATGCGCCTGGTGGGAATCTGGTTACTTGACTTCGCAATCACGTTCGTTTTGTTACTTTTCTTCCTATTGCCTCTACACGCTGATGTCCTTTTATCACTGTCTAGCTTTTCAGAGACTTTAAGGGTAGTCGTGCAGGTCTTTGGCTTCGTTGTGGCTGATGCGATAGTTCTATCGAGGTGATCTGCAATATGGGCGGATGGGTGTTGGGCTCGCTATCTCTAAGCTTTGTAGTTATCAGCGATTGAACAGTATTATACTAGAATTGACTCACCCACGATCGGTTCCTGCAACCTAGTAGTTCGGAGAAATGAGAACAGACTTCATATGGGCGAAGCCACTGGTTTCGGACCGGCCAGGTAGCCTTAAAAACTCAAGACGGGCAATTTGACGCACAAAATGTCTAATCAACAAGGCGCCGTTTTGTTTGCCGTTGAAGTTAACATGTGGTTAGGCGAACACGGGAGTTGTCCTGAAGACAGCGACAACTCCCTGAATAGAGTAGATTAGCACGGAGCTAGGTAGTACAGAATACATGTTTAAAGAAAAGGGTGTAGGAGGGCGGGTAGCGCAAAAGACAAAACGGCTAGTGTAGATATTATCACTGTATAGTTCGCAGGCTAGTTAGAAATATAAGGAAAACTTGAAAAGTAGAAAGTAATACCTGAGGACTCGCAGGCAAGTTAGACAGGGAGGAAAACTTGCAAGTCTACTGCGGCCCTCAGGTTTATAAGTACATGATTGATAGACAGGGGTCAGGAGAAATAGCAGAAAGGGCCGGAGCCGGAAGGGATAGAGAATATCCGAGTGCCGGAGCACTAGTTCGAACCGATGGAAAGGAGAGCGGGGTCTGAGGCGCGCGGAGCATACACTGACCATCGGTGAGTGAGGAATTGGGTAGTAGGCTTAGACCACTTACCTCGTTGATTAGATTTTTATAAAGATCATATTTTTAAATCCAACTAATCAACAAGGCGCCGTTTTGTTTGCCGTTGAAGTTAACGTGTGGTTAGGCGAACACGGGAGTTGTCCTGAAGACAGCGACAACTCCCTGAATAGAGTAGATTAGCATGGAGCTAGGTATAGAGGTATAGGAACTGAGAGCTTGAACAGATGTGATGGTGGCGAGTGGTAATGGATAGGTGATTAGTTGTCGCGCTTGCTGAAGAGGAGTGCGGTAAGCAATACTGGATGGTTCCGAATATAAAGCTTGAAGGCAGCAGAGGCCCATCGTCCTGTAGCTTGAATGAGCTCAGCGGGAGTTCCCAGCTGTGCGAGAAAAATTGCACCACCTGAACGAAGGGAGTGGCCTCCGATGTTGTCGCTGACATATTTCCGGAGACGTCGGAGGAACCAAGAGTGTGTTGGGATGGAGCCATCCGACTTAACCCAGAGATGCGGTAAAGCTGGAAAACACTCGTCTCGTGCAGCAACATATTTTTTCATAATCTTGGTGGGGCAATCAGTTTCGTCTCTCGCTAGAATCATGATCTTGCATCCATCAAATGTACGATCTGCCTTGTGGGTGGGTAGAGTGAATTCGATGTGATTGTCATCGGCGGTGTAGGATGAGCGTAGACAGACCTTACGAAAGGTGCGGAGTGATTTGTTGTCAGGCCACACTAATTCGCCTAGGCGCATGAGAGCGAAAAATCCGATGAATAATATAGCAAGAAAGAGGAGATCATCATAAGACGATGAGTCATGTAACTTGCCATGAATTTCTGTAAGTTCGGTTCGGTGGAGAGGACGTTTCCGGGTGGTCGGAGATGCATGTCTTTTTGCGCAACCACATAATGTTTTCTTGACTAGAGGATGGCCGCGAGATTGGCGGACTTCTGGGTAGAAAGGCTCGAGCTGATTGCAGATACCTGAAAGATAGCTGGGGACAGATTTTGGGATGAAATGGTGCATGTAGACGATGTAGAATGATAGTGTTTCGGGAGTGGGTTCCACTGAGTGGTCGTGGTTCCGACAGAAGGTGACATACAATTGAAGTGCAGAGCTGTAAGATGCACATGAAGAAGGCTCGAGTGTATAACCCAGAGCGATGTTGTGTTCATGCAACAGACGCGCATGGCTCCAGACAGGGCGGATCGGCTGTCTGGAGGAAGCGGGTGGGAGATTCATTTTTTAGCTGCCCCCAGCAGCAATTGAGGGGGTTGAAAAGGTGTAATTATCATGGAGGGAGAAAGTTCGTACACTTTCTCATTGTTGAAGCGGGAGAGAGCATCAGCGATAGAGTTTAATTCACCGGGGATGTGGCCGATGCGGAACTGAATGCCGGCATTAAGGGCGTGTTCGACGGTGGTGATAAGAAGCGAATTGTACTCTTCTTTAGCTTTCAAGGAGTTGAAGACGTCGACTGTATTAGTGTTGTCCATGAAGACGAAAATGCGTTTCAGAGGAGGGTTAGAGAACTCAATGGCGTATAGAATGGCAGAGACAACGGTGAGTGCTTCAAAATAGAAAATGGGGTTTTTGGACTCATCAGGGATGCGATATTGATATCCTAGGACAGTTTCCCCGGATTTCACCCAGAAGCCCATACCGGACAGACAAGCGTCTGTGTACAACACAAGATCAGCTTCGTCGGGTCCCCATTCTTCAGATTCCAGCAATCGAATGCCACTAGAATTCTTGATGTGAGTACTAACCCATTCAAGCTGTTGGCAAACAGCGTTATTGATCCAGATCCGCTTATCAGGTTGGTCCTTGCCCGACATTTTCTCGTACAACGCAGAAAGGCCAGGGCGAAGGAGTGGGTAAACGTTCAATGCCCAATTTACCCAACCACCAATTTGCTGAAATTCCCGCAGTTCCCAGCGTTTCCCGGGCACGGCAAATTCGCGTAAAGCAGCTAGGAGATCTGAGCGCGAGTCTTCAGGCATGGTGATGGTCATGGCGTTGGGGTCAACTTCAAAACCAATGATGAGGAGGGTATAGCCCCACAACTGTTTAGGTTCATCATGTGGTATACCGAGTTTATCCCAGAGTAGCAGGAGCTGAGTCTGTTTTCTAGGGAAGGATTTGTTATATGGAGGGTAGAACTCAAAGTTATCATCAAATTCCCAGCTGAAAGCATCATCCACATAACCGAAAATATCTGATAGCAGTAGGACAAATATTGCGATCCAGAGGACTAGGGCAAAGAAGTTACCCCATATCCCACCAGCACCTCGATTACCAAAGTTATTGCAGTGATCAGTATGGAATAGGTTATCAATCTTAACGACTTGACGTATCTGCCAGTGGGGATCCATAGGAAGTCGTCGGTAAGCCTGAGAGACATCAGACTTGAACACAACAAGTTGACGGTCTCGACCGTACAGGCAGCAAACGCGGAGTAAAGCAGTTCCAAGATCGCAGAGATTGTCAAGTTTAACAGAGACATACTTCCGGTCAATTAGCGAGTTGGGAGAGAACGGTCCAGCACTGTGGTGGACAGTAAGACGCAGTTTATCCAAATGGGGCTTGGGAACAACAACAACAGGTATTGACTGCATTCCTGGGAGTAGTTCTGGAAAACCTTGGGAGAAACGGTGCACAGTAATTTCTGCATCACGTTGTTCGCATGAGAAGATGATGTGCTTATTGTCTTTGAGCAGTATTAGGCCTAAAATCGGCCTAAGGCGTGTAACCGTACATTTTGACGCTTTGTACGTGTTATACAATGCAATAAGAGAGTTATACGGAGCCCGAGCGTGATAGCTGTTGCCGAGGCAAAGAACTTAACAATAATACTCAGCGAGCCGTGAAGGTACGCCCACAAGCGTAGCCTAGAGCCAAGCTAGCGAGGATACCTGGGCTGCCCGGAGATGTAACGCTAGATCGTCAATCTAGTTATACCCAAAGAGTGTAGACTCTCTAAACTACAGGACATCTCGAAGCGGGATAAGTACTAAGCCAACGCGTTACTCGAGGGAAGGAATTATGAGGGAAGGCATCCCTCGCACTAAGACCCCCAACGAGCTATGTTAAGATGTGGACTTTACAGTCCGTAACAATGGACCAGAACAATCCCGAGGGAAACCGTAGAGGTCTATTCACGGCACCGGTCGCGACCGTGAGGACGGTAGAAACATGCTTAGCAGACCTACGGAAAGCTACGCGCCGGGATAGCCTTGGCAAATCGAAACATTTGATCTTAGAAATCATACACGGAAGGTCTTATCCGTTAAAGCCGACTATCGGGAATCACTTGTACATACTCAGCGCAGTTGCTCGAGATGATCATAAGTGGTGTCGTTGGAAAGCTAGATAACAGGCCTTCTCGAGAGAATGTTAATCACACTCAGGATGGACAGAACTATCCGAGGAATAGAATGAAACTCACTCAAGGGAAACCGGGCGGCGAGTGATCATGAAGCGTAAAGGTACTCCTGACCCCGGAGAATTGTGGAGTAATCGGAGAAACCTCGCTCGGATCAAAACACTCTAAAACTATGTTAATCCTCAAGAAATCATATTTTACCTCTGATATATACCCAAGAATGGACTATTTCTTTATCGTGTGTACCATATATAGGCTGGAGTTTCCTTTCCGAGCCAGATTCCTCTGTTCCACTTTCTTTCCGTCTCTCTCCGTATCTGTTTCATCTATTTTTCGTATTAAACTCTCTCTACTCAGTATATAAGCCAGATATATTTATTCAATAAGACAAGTTTCTTGCCCTCGACTTGACTGCTAAGACCAGTGCTCCGTAGAACGTCCCCACAGGATCAGTAGCGTGACGCCTCCTGACTTGGTTATCTTAAGAAAGTAATAAACTTCACGCGCTTTGCAAAGCCCATTTATATCTTGATCGAATTTAAGTGTGTAGAGTTCTCTCGAACTCCAGATCAACTCAAATCTAGTTGCTTCCTTAGAGGGGACGGCTTCTAGTAAGGGATTATTCAGCTCCAGAGTGAGGGTTCCTTAGTTGACTTCTTCACAAAGTTAGACGAGCCACTAAGATTGTGGTACGAGTTCCTAGTGATTAAGTTCACTCACAATATCGTAGCTTGGCCCAGAGTTTGGTCAAGGACTTTACGGTGTCACAGCAGCTAGTGCCAGAGTTTGCCTAGGGCTGTTGACAAACCTCGAGATTACTATTCTAGCTAGAGCCAGAGTTTGCCTAGGAGAATCTTAGTTTCGTTGTATTGGTTTTGGTTTTGGTTAATTGATTTGGACATACACACCTGGTTCCCTCGTACACTTGTACACCCCAACTAGGCTTCTCTCGACTTAGTTCTAAGAGTTGTCTAAGCTTAGTTACCCACGTTAGCGCTACATTCTTGAACCTGGAGCAGTCGCGCGCGCGTACATCCGATATTACAAAGCTTTCCCTCGGGGAATCTCTGACAACCCGCCCTCGCTCCCTTACATATCGATAGTCTGGTTAGGTGCGGTAGTGTTTTTGTTAGGTTGTTTTATAGCACCTTTCGCATACCTACACGTAAATACCCAAATATCTGGAGCCCACCGCGAGGGGTGGAATCTAATTTTATCGGATTTTACTACAAACCTAGTCCTTGGGTTAGTAGAGTTCATCTTCTTTGTCCTTCGTTCGCTAGTCCACAAGATTAGTGATCCCTCGGATAATACACCTGATTCAGAGTCAACTCTTTCCGGAGTAGGCGAACTTCCTGATCCGGAAACATCTGAATTAAGACGCAGTAAAAGAGTACCTAAACCTCGAGAACGATATAATAGTAGCGTCGAACCCGAACGTCGACCTCCTTTTTCTGTCACTCGAGCAGGATCTAGCACTCCGTCTTCACGCAGATCTAAACCAAGCATAGTCCGTGCGACTTCTGAAACAACTCACGTTGCCAAGAAGTCTTTAAAAGGGAAAGCGAAAGCAGATCCCACTGATACTACTCAAGCCAGTTCACGTACAAGGGGTGCTCCAGCCCGTGTGCAAGACAACTTGACTAGTCAACCTTCATCTTCATCTTCATCTCTTCCTCGTATTCCCGAGGAAATCTCTCAGTTAGCTACAGCAGTTAACCAACTCTCGTCTTCTATTTTAAACAATCTTACAATGAGTACTACTACAAGCAATAACAACCCGGGTTCGAGCGGGAACGCTGGAGGTTCTAGTGGAAACGCTGGAGGTTCGAGTGGTTCTGGCGGATCTGGTGGTGCAGCTCCCACGGGAACGAATGCTACGGTTGCACAATTGTTTGGAGACAAAATTAAGTTAACACAAGATGAGCTCGATGAATATAACTCGAAGTACCTTCCTAAGCGTAGTAAAACGGCGACACTATTTAATAAAGATGATCCGTCTATGTTGAATGGTTGGATTGAGGATACTACTTGATTCATTGCCGCGGCAAACATTACCAAGGAAGCAGCGAAAGTGGCGTTGGCGTTGGACTGGATGACTTATTCCACTCGGGAAGCATACAAGTATCTACCCTCCGTCGAAACTCCTAATTTGCAACAGTTCTTCAGAGATTTACGAGCAATCTTCTCGGAATCGGTAGATAGTGAGCTTGGTTCACGCCAAGAGCTCGAGATCTTAACCGGGAAGTTTGCACCTCTGGACATTGGTAAACATCAAAAGATCATGATGTATAACCGAGAGTTTAAGAATCTCGTGGATAAGCTGATGAAACCGCCGGCAATCCTTTCCAACGCTGAAGCTGTCAAGGCATATCTTGTGCCCATGAGCGAAAGGTTGTATTTAGCGATTTCCGCGCGTTTGTCACAGAATGTTACGCATGTTCAGTTGTTGTCTCGTCGCCGTGAAGATCCTTATCTACTTTCAGAAGTCATGGAAGCAGCCGAGAGTCCCGATTTCAGAACCCTCGATACCTATTATGGTAACGGAGCTTGTCCAACTGGATCTCAAGGTGTTCCTGACTCTGCCGAAACTTATAGTCGAGGTGCATTATCGTTCAGATTCTCTCCTCATCTTCCAGAGACCACTCCCGCGGATCCCGTGAAAGTGGAACCTAAGCAGGAAGAAGTGTCGGAAGTTCTCGCGGGAATCGCCTCGATTAAAGATACTATCGCTCTGAACAGGAAAGAGACTAATTTAGTCTTGGATGGTCATCAAAAGGCTATCTCCTCGATGATGAGCTTAATGAAGGATAATATAGAATCCAAACGCTCAGGATACACGTCAACGCAAGTTACTGCGCCGCAGAATACCTCGAAGACCATTCCGGATTGGGGGCAGGGTTGTTTTATGTGCGGGTCACTAGAACATCGCATGTCGGAGTGCCAATTCTTTAATTCCTACAAGGATAAAGGATGGTTAGTTCCTGACACTACTCCCGGGTCGAAGAAGTATACTTTGCGCGATGGTACGCCGTTGCCGAGGAACGACCCTAGTGAATCTCGCCCAGAAAAGATTGCAAGGATTGCAAAATCTAAAGGCTGGGATAAGGGTGGAACCAATGCATTCTTTGTCGAGGAAGAAGACTACTTGGATACCGAGGAGCAAGAGCCTCACCTCACTTCGTTTTTGGCTTCCATGAAAAAGCTAATGGAGGAACATGAGACGAACGGTCGTTATATCGCCGGCTCCGGGGAATCCAAGGAGTCGGGAAACTAATTGCTTCGGCGATGCAGGGTAGAGTCACTAGAGGAAATACTCTAGGCAAGCAGGCAGACTCGAAAAAGCCCACATCTACGAAGGAATTGGTTAAGAAGGTAGGCCCGCCAACGAAAGGTACCCTTAGGGAACCCCTAATTGAAAAGCCACCACCTAAAAGCCCTGCTATTAAAGAGAAACATAAACAAGTGGAAGTCGTGATTCCCGTGAAAAAGAAGTTTGTTGAGAAAGCTGTTGTCGGCGACGATGACGAGTTCTCTCGAGATGGAACTGGAATTATCCTTGATAAGGAAGCTGACGAAGAGTTCGCTCGGAGTCTGGCTGAATTAAGGGAAGAAGCTCCTATTCCCGAGATAACTAAGGTTACTCATAGACCATTCGACGCGGTGAAACCACATGCGGTTCATCCCATTCCACGCAATCAACCACGTCTAGAAACCCAAGATAAAGACAATCCTGTCAAGGAGAAGTCTGTCGAGGATAATGGACCCAAATTTAATATTAGAAGTGGATTTCACTTACCTGGAGTCGAGGAAGAAGTCGCTAGAAAGTTGTTCGATGCAGAAGTAACGCTGACATCAGAGGAGCTATTAGCGCTGAGTCGTCCTCTCCAGAAAATTATGTTAAGGAAAGCTAGGAACGTCAGGGTAACTCCTACTAAGAGGAAGAATGCTTATGTTAGTACTCTCCTCGAAGATGGCACTGAAGTACCTGAGGAGCTGGAACTTCCTCGCGGGAACGAATTCGATAGTTATATCTCCATGGATAGCATTAAGCTTGATAGTGAAGAAATCTTCGAAGTCCTCGAGCATAACCATAATGGTTTGAAGGCCGGTTCTATTGTACAACGGGACCCTGTCGAAGCCTTTAAAGCAGACTTACCCGAGGGTGACGAGCGCCGTAATTTGGTAATTGTCGCGGGAAGATCTAGTAGTCTCCGGTGTATTAACACAAAGATCAATCATCAGGATGGAACAACCGAGGCAATCCTCGACAGTGGCTGTCAGATCGTAGCAATAGATCGTCAGACTGCTGTAGAGTTGAATTTGGTCTGGGATCCTACTGTAACGATTCGTCTGCAGGATGTACACGGAGGTCTCGAGGAAACCGCAGGTCTTGCGAGAAATGTTCCTTTCCAGATTGGTGAAATTACAATCTATCTGCAACTGCATGTGCAACAGCGGGCACCATTCGAAGTGCTGATTGGTAGGCCATTTGACGTTCTCACGGAATCCGTGATAAAGAATCATGCGGATGGTAGCCAAGAGGTGACGATTACGGACCCCAACACCGGGAATAAATGTACTATGGGTACACATATTCGCTCTACGAGACGAAGACTTAGGACTGACAATCCCGAGTTCAAACCCAAACTAGTTCCGGAGCATGCAGGAAGTAGTAACAATCCCGTCAAGGAGGAACAGGGAAATTTTTAAACCTCGAGGATCTGAGTAGCGATCAAGGAGAGGTAGAATTTGCTATGAGTTTCCATTTTGACGATAATAGTGATATTGTATGTGATGGATATAAGTTCGCAGAAACGGGTCAGTTTTCCGAGCAGGAGTTAAGCGAGGCCTATGTCATGGCTTCGAGAAATTTCATTGCGCAGAAAGCTCCCGAGGACGATGAGCTTATTGAAGCCTACGTAAATAAACAACTAGTGGATGGAAATAGACGAGTATTCAACGCTCACAAAGAAGGCTTGGACTACGAAGAACCCGAGGAAGGTCCTGTACTAGTAAATAGAGAGGAATTGCCCGACTTTGATGACCACGCGAAAGCCTTCGCCGGATTCACTACGAAACCGGGAACTAATGAGCGGCATGCTGTCTTCAGGAAGGGTGATGCTAAAAGTACGAAAAGGGAGACTCCTAAGTTTCCTGGTTCCCCGAAATTTGTAAAAGGTGGAAAACCTCGTCGCAGCATACCCAAATTGCCTCCTAGGCCTCTGTCTGACCTTCCACGAGTAAAAGATTATACCTATACGCCGTATACAAAGCCCGAGAGTTATGAACCGCGCAAGAATTCAATTCCTCGGAAAAGAACTGCGATTAAAGATCCCAAGAATGGGAAGGTTTATGATTTGGTCGATGCTTTTGGCGCAAAGAAATACAAACCAGTTGGTGTCAAAGTACATCCTGTGAAAGCGGATCTACCCGAGGAATACAGAGTTCGACGGTGTATCACCGGCAATCCTCTCGAGGGAATGCCTGAATTATCACCCAATCCGCCTGAGTTCACTCCAACCGGACGCTACACACAGGAAAGAAAAGAGATTATCGACGAAAATCACTCAGAGGATTTCCTATGGCCGGAAGAAAGGAAGTTGATTCATCACTTCATGATGCTTCAGGAACAAGCGTTTGCCTGGAATGCAGAGGAAGCTGGTACCTTCAAGGAAGAATTCTTCCCCGCGGTTAAAATTCCAGTACTCCCGCATGTTCCGTGGGTCATTCGTAACATTCCAATACCACCCGGGATCTTCGAGGACGTGTGTAAGATAATAAAACAAAAGATTGATGCAGGAGTTTACGAACCTAGTAGTGCCTCCTATCGCTCAAAGTGGTTTTGCGTAGTTAAAAAGGATGGAAAAAGTTTACGTTTGGTCCATAGTCTGGAACCGTTGAATGAAGTTACTATACAACATTCTGGTGTACCGCCGGCCCCGGCTGAAGTCTCTAGGGACTTCTGTAGTCGAGCTTGTGGAGCTACTTTTGATCTCTATGTCGGATACAATGAGAGGCCATTAGCAGTTTCCTCGAGGGATCTAATGACCTTTCAAACATCTTTTGGACCACATAGGCTCGTGAAATTACCAATGGGATGGACAAATTCCGTACCAATCTTCCACGACGATGTAACCTATATCCTACAAGACGAAATTCCACATGTTACAGTCCCCTATATC
This sequence comes from Rhodocollybia butyracea, assembly GCA_015501585.1. Lineage (NCBI taxonomy): Eukaryota > Fungi > Basidiomycota > Agaricomycetes > Agaricales > Omphalotaceae > Rhodocollybia > Rhodocollybia butyracea. The sequence continues at coordinate 34,439 of JADNRY010000263.1, forward strand.
GACGATGTTCCCGTAAAAGGTCCGCATACTAGGTACGAACTTCCAGACGGAGGTTATGAGACCATATCAGAGAACGCCGGGATACGACGATTTGTTTGGGAACACATGCAGAATGTTAACCGGGTGTGTCAACGGATGAAATATGCCGGGGGTACTTTCTCGGGGAAAAAGTCTTTCATAACATAGCCTGGCTAGCTGTCTTGAATCAAAATGTTCAACACTGGAACAGGAATTTACTGCTGCAGAATTATCGATAGGTATTCGGAAATTCCATCTCCAAGTCGGCGTTAATGAAAGTAGTACCAGGTTCAGTTCCAGTAGTTCGGACCCATGTTTTCTCCTCAGAGTAGTATACTGGAGCAGATTCGGCAGTTCATATCTTCTGCTCATGAAGATATTACCCATTGACGGTACTTGAAGACATTTTCGCCATCCATGCACAATATATTGATTCCAGACCAATGAATGGCATGCAGCCAAGCATGCAACAGAGAAATTTCGCACTGAATCCCGCCGACAGGCTCGAATTAATTGTGCAGTAGAAGAGCAGACAAGAATTCAAGAGAATTGGCCTCAGCATGCCAACATCTACCGTGGTATCCTGCATTCAATCTTATCGTGAGTCCATTCAGTATAACCCATCAGTGGATATAAATGCTTCTTGTGGTTCTGAAGACACTACTGGCCAATACTATGACAAACTCAACCACACTCTGGATAGCTTGTGTGTGGCTAACGGCTACATATATTGCAGCATACTCTACCATCGAGATTGATGTATATTGATCCTGAAGTGCAAGCCTTTACTATGTCCCAAGGTAAAAAATATCTGGGGGGAAAGAAACCCGGTACTCGTCGTTACCAGGACCGCAAACATCGAAGTCAACCTGAAAGGAAAATGGACGCTACAATGAAATCGTGCTGGAGTCGGGGCCGCAACAGCGGCGCTAAGGATATGTTATCTATACGTTCGTGGACTTTTACCTCATGGGCACATGACATTTGCGATCCAGCTCGCAAATGTCACCTGACCACTAATTCAGATGTACGTTACCTTACATACATTACGTGTATCACATTCTTTTAGTTTTTACATAGATATTACCTCAGCGTTGTTCTACCACTGTCACTGAGGTTAGTACTTACATTCTTTGTTTCTTTACTCTATTTACTGACTGTGTACCTAGAACTCTCTTTTATTTCAATAGGTACATAATACAGCGTCGTTCTACCACTGTCGCTGAGAACTCTCTTTTATTTCAATAGTTTCAATACAAAAACTAATTCCCCAGAAATAATCATAATTACCATACATAGTCCTAAACCCGAAAGGGAAGCAGAAATGAAATCAAGAGGTGAGATAAAACAAGAAGCGAAAGAAGAGAGAGAAAAGTAGGGATGTAATGCAGGAACAGGAAAAGATGACTTCGATGAAAACAGAACGTGTATAGCGATGCAAGCTTGGCTAGTCGAGACTTATCCATCAAGGAACATTCCTATTAGCCTGACCGTCTTCGAAAATCACTCCATGCTTGATACAGCAATGGGTCATCCCAAGTGAGCCCATTTCTTCCGAAAGCACTTTCCTGTCCACGGGCATAGCTGTTCGGTGACAACGACAGCTCCTCCCAAGGTAAATCTCTTCCGGGAACAGTGTCCAATGGGGAGCTCATGAGAACTGAGTTAAGATCAGGAAGATGCGTAGATCCACGAGAGGTGTATGTAGAGGACGTCGGCCAAGATGACGGTGAAGGCGGGCGAGGAAGGGATTGCGAAGATCCACGAGAGGTGTATGTAGAGGATGTTGGCCAAGATGATGGTGAAGGCGGGCGAGGAAGAGATTTCAGATTCCGCTTGGGGAGCACGGACCGTTTCAAGGACTTCATCCCCCCCGTTGATACTGCCGCATCTCTCAACGTTCGTAAATACAATCCAGGGATCCGTTTTGGCTTTGGCTGTTGTCGATGGTTAGAGATGATAAATGAAATGAAGAGAAATAAACTGGAAAAATACCTTTTGGGTATCAACACGAGTCACAACCGCGCATCTATCGCCGCCCTCTCCAATAGGGTAATGATACAATCCAAGCTTTTTAGTGATCAATTGGATGACGCGGAGCTGTTGGGGTGTCGTTGTGGGACATATTAGCTCATCACGCGTATGGTCGTTCTTGAATAGCAACACAACGGAGTACATTTCGAGAGTCGAGGGTTGGTTAAAGTCTAACTCGTTGACTGATACTTCGTTCGATGAAGCTCCAGGTGAAGAGGTATCCGGCGATTCAGGCACTGTTGGAGGTATGGTCGGGACACGATCTGAGTGCTGCTGTTGGTACAACCCATGTGAAAACGATTGTATGAAACTAGCAGAGCCTGAGGGCCAGGCAACAGGAGCAACGACACCGCCACCGACATGGTGTTCTTCATTTGGTCCCGTTGAATTCGTTGAATCCTAGAAGATAAACATTAGTCGCCGCTGAGTATACTGAATGGTGGAATAGTTCGAACCTTTGGCGTTGGGCTGATTTCACGCTATAAGTAATCAAGTTAGCGCAATCATTTCACGCCTCCATAAGTACATCAGTGCTTACCTGCTCTAAGCCTTTTAAAAGCGAAAGGTCCTGCGGGTTGGTGAGGAAGTCCAACACACCCTGTGCGCTAGGTCGATCACTATTTTTTTCTGACCAGCACCATTTTAACATCGAATACATTGACTTGAAGACAGATTCTCGTGGGATTGCTTCTGCAGGAAGCGAAGGCCTTTCGCCTCCAAGCACCTTCATCGCAACAGTGATATCTTGAGGAAAATGCGAGAATGGTGGTTTCCCAGTCAAGAGCTAGAAATACTTGCGTCCGTTTATGATCTCACAGTTCCGAGCTATCGAAAGAAACTCACCTCGAATACTGTACATCCAAATGCATAGATATCGCGCGGTATCAGCATTCCAGCTCCAGTCACAGGGTAAGAAGGAGGGTTGATAAATTCAGGTGCTAGCCAACGAAGCGAGCCTTGAGTAGAAGCCGTTTGTGTTGGATTCATGGATTGTGTATCCAAAAACAGATAAGCCAAAGTCAGCAAGGCAGCAGGAACCACAGTCGTCAGACACCAAGATATTGGCCTGCCAATTTTTGAGTGAGGATCTACGAGTAGTGAGATGCTTGACAAACCCCTTTGATGTCGCCATGAATCACCGGCGGATCCAACCCGTGCAGGTATACGAGACCTTCAGCGATTTGGGTGGTCTATAGCTACTGGTGATGAGTATGGCAATGCGGAAGAGCAGACACACATATGTTTCAATTTCATATCCAAATCCAGGGGATTTTTCTGAGCGTATGAGATGATATCACCGTTGAGCATCCAAGGAGAAACGATACAGAAACTAGGCGTAAATAATTCGGTATTTACACCGAGGAAAGGAAGGATGTTCGGATGATTAAGCTGTCTCCACAATAGAACCTCTTTACTTAGTGCCTAGAAGTAAACTCTCAGTATTCGTTTGAGATAATTCAGATCCAACGAGCACACCTTTAGTAGAGTATCTCTCTCCGACCCTTCTTGGAAATATCGCAAAACCTTCATGCAAACGCGCCGATCATCCAAACATCCAATCCAAACATCCTACCGGAAAAGACATGAGTAACTGGGATACACTTTTTAGCCTCAAACGTACGGCAAAGCCTCCACCTTTAACCGCACGCTTACTTTCGCAGACTAAACTGTGGAGAATCATTGAAGGAGGGAGGACTCCAAACTGACGATTCAGATAACGCATCAGTTTCGAACATCTCTTCCATTTCTTCCTAGATTGATGGTCATTCGTGGCGCGCGCATGGTCCAGCTCCTGGATAATGTCATGAGCACGAGTTCACGCGGCATATGATAGAACGAACGAGCACTGTACCGTTTGCAACAATTCCATTACTCCTGATGCTTCCTCCGCACCTGAAACGAATTCGCTGAAGTCTTTCTCCGAGTCGTCATAATGCTCATCAGCTGCTATAAGAGCAAGGGTTTGGTCCCTAGTCGTGCTAGATAGAGTTGGTGGCATTTCCGAGTGAAGCCAACATTGAGGCTCAGGGAACGTGTACTAGATTAATTGTCACGGGTCTTAGAGTTAGTTGGGCGCTTGTGAGATGATCAAGGTGATTTAAATGCCACTGAGGAATCCCAGGTTGGCCTGACAGTGAGAGAGGCCTGCAATCCATCTTGAGAGTTTCACATGGGCTGATTTTGGAAGAAGCGCTCAAACGATTGTGGCCGGTCAAAGCGTTTAATCACACGTCAGCATCTAGGTGTACGCGTTATCCTGTTATAAATCCGCTGTTATCCGCGTTATCTTCTAAAAATTTAACGAGGAGATGCAAAGCACTAGATTACTGCAGTTGGGGTACCAGCTCTCAAATTGAACCTGGCGACACCTGACATATCTAATGATTTTCCGTTTGTGTCTAATTGAGCGTAAGATCCGCAAGAAGGAAACAAACCAAAAAGCATCCACTAGAGTTCCACAAATGTGATAGTCCAGTACGAGGGCGTAGTAAGCGAGCAGCTATGATGTGCCGCATTTGACTGAAAACTGAATTTTCTACTTGATCCTGCAAAAGATTAGGCTGGAGGACAAAACTTGAATGACAATGAGAGCAAAATGGTAAAAGCATATACATAGGGGAGGATGAGAAGGTCACTCGGAGAAAAAGAGGAAAGGGGGGACATCGAAAAGTCATGACAGGAGGACTCGGTTGGACCGTCGAGGTCAAGGTAGCTGCATTGGTACAGAGTATGATAGACGTATCATACATACCAAATCCCTGCACACAACATCTACATAGTTTAAATACTTGCCACGCGAGATGCAAGGACGACATTCAGGTGCTGAAGAGAGAACTGTAGACTGACTCCCCTTCTATACTATTGGCCTATCCTTTCGTGATAATCCTTCCATGCTTGATGCAACAGATCATCCCAAAGTAAGTTATCCATTCCGAAAACGGGGGCCGATCCATGAACAAATTCCGAATCATCCATCTGACCCACGTCGAACGATGAGTATTCACGTTGACCGGAATCCATAGCTCTAGTTAATGCAGAGGTGATTACAAGCCCACGCGCGCCGGCAGCTTCCAAGTACTCGGGATCGCTCTCGTTGGAGACGGTAAACCTGAAAGGTCTTGCCCAAGTAACAAAAGGGTAGTCTTCGGGTTGGAAACCAATTGAAGTCTGCAACTCTGATGTTGAAGTTGGCGACGCCAAAACGGCAGGTTCAGCAGACCACTCTGGCTCTTGCTGGTGGTGGTGAACTGTTAAAAAGGGATAAAAAAAGATTGGGAAAACGCACCTCTTGTGTATCAACGCGAGTATCAACGCGAGTCACAACCGCACACCTCTCGTCACCCTCTCCAACAGAGTGATGGTACAATCCAAGTTTCTCAGCAATCAATTTCACAACATGGTACTCCTGGGCTGTTTCTGTAGAACACAGCAGCTCATTGCGTGTATGGTCATTCTTAAACAACAAGACATTGGAGTACATTTCGAGGGTCGAGGGTTGATTAAAATCCAATTCATCGGTGGATACCTCGTTCAATGGAGGTTCAGGAGGAGGAACTTGTGGTGCAACAGGGAGAGTCCTTCTCAAAATATGAGGAGAGAAATGACGGGGGTGCTGCTGTTCGTGAGAACCCGAAGCGAAAGATCGTAAGCCAACAGGCCCGTCGGCGTACCCAGTGGAAACAACACTACGACCATGTTCTTCATTTATTCCCATTGGATTCTACAGTGAACGTTAGTGGTCACTAAGCATATGAATGGCGCAGAGTCCAACCTTTGGCGTTGGAATTCCACGCTAAGTCAGTACAACCTCAGTAATGATTTCACGGTACCAACCGAGGAGAGAGATGAGTACTTACTTGCGCTGAGCCTGGAAGCGAAAGGTCTTGCGGGTTGGTGATCCAGTCTAATACGCTCCGCGCACTGGGTCGATCACTATTTTTCTCTGACCAACACCTTTCCAACATTGAATGCATTAACTTGGAAGGAAATTCTAGCGGAATCGCGTCTGCGGGAAGTGTAGGCCTTTCACCACCTAAGACTTTCATCGCAACGGTGATATCATGAGGAAGATGCGAGAATGGTAGTTTTCCAGTCAATATCTGAGTACAAAAACGTTCGAGCTGTTGTAGATTTGAGCTTTTAGAGAGACTTACCTCGAATACTGTACACCCGAATGCATAGATATCTCGCGGTACCAGCATTCCAGCTCCTGTCACAGGGTAAGAAGGCGGGTTGATAAATTCTGGTGCTAGCCAACGAAGGGAGCCTTGAGTGGAAGCTGTTTGTGTGAGGTTCATGGACTGAGTATCCAAAACCGATAAACCAAAGTCAGCCAGGCAGCAGGAAGAACAATCGTCAGAGATTAAGATATTGGCCTGCCAATTGGTGAGTAAGGTAAGGATCGACCAGTAAGATGATAATTGATTGACAAACCCCCTTGATGTCGCCGTGGGCTACAGGCGGATCGAGTCCGTGTAAGTATACGAGGCCTTCAGCAATTTGAGCTGTCTATAATATATCGTCGATGAGTATATACCATGTTTATGCAAAAAAGCGAGCACATACATGTTTTAATTTTGTATCCAAATCCAACGGATTTTTCTGAGCGTATGAAATGATATCACCATTGAACAGCCAGGGAGAAATGATACAAAAGCTAGGTGCGAATATTTCAGTATTCACACCAAGGAAAGGAAGGATGTTCGGATGTTTGAGCTGCCTCCACAACAGAACCTCTTTACTTAGTGCCTGGAGATAAATCCTCAGTATTCGTTCCGGATAATCCAACAATCGGTGTACCTTTAGCAGAGTTTCTCTCTCCGACCCTTCTTGGAAATATCGCAAAACCTTCATGCAGACGCGTCGTTTATCCAAACGTCCAATCCAAACATCCTACCAGGAAAGACGTGAATAACTGAGCAGATATCCCTTTGAGAACAAGAGTCGTACGGCGAACCCTCCACCTTTCACCGGAGATGTACTTTCCCGGACTAAACCTTCCAGAATCATTGAAGGTGGGAATACCCCATACTGGCGATTCAGATGACGCATTAGTTTTAAACACTTCTTCCAGATATTCTTGAGCCGAGGGTCATTTGTAACCCGTGTACGGTCGAGCTCCTGGATCATATCATGAACATGCTCAACAGCGCATTTAAAAACGATATAACTTGAAGCTTACCGTTTGTAACAGCTCCATTACCCCCGATGCAGTCTCCGCATTTGTAACGAAGGTGTTCAAGTCCTCTTCCGCATCGTTTGGGTATTCATCAGCTATGAAAGAAACAATCTGGTCATGGTTTCTGGTAGATAATGGTGATGGCATTGCTCAAACCTTGATTATAACAAGAGATAATTACAACCAGCTCGGTTTACATGATTGTTCATGATCATCACTTCATTCAATGTCACGGGTCAATTAGGCGCTTGGGCAGTTCAATCACGACACGATTTTCGCAATGTACTGTCCACTTGTAGAGGCCTCGGTTGGCGGAACGATAAAATCCTAACGGATTTGGTAACGTGGAGGCTCTTTTAGAGATTTCGTTCCGACTTATGCTTTGCCAGTAGTCCTGCAAGCCATTCATGGGTATTTTGGGTCTGCTGTGATAGGTAATATACTATACTACGGCCATACAACGCTGTATCGATATCCTTCAATATTTATACCCTCATCCCGCACGGAATCACGGATATCTCCCGGAGGAAAACCTGAAGTGCCCTCGATGTGTCGGATTCTCTTTAGCAGCTCTGAGTGCTGCACATGGCTTGGATTCTACTGAGGCCGATGTGAGTATTTCTGGAAATCGAGATGTCGCTTTCAGGTCGTTGCAATTGTGGATAACAAAGCTTTCGGGAAATAGGTATGTTCCTCTGATGCTATCCTCGTTCTTTTCGTTATGGTGTCTTTCAAGATCATCCAACTTGGACCGCGTCAGCCTCGATTGTGGCCATCATACAGAAGATACAACCTCTTGAAAACCAAGCACCCTCAAATGCATCCGATCTCGGCGCCCTATTTGTCCTTTTCCCTGCTTTTATGTCTCTCACCCGCCTTTGTCTTGCGTGCACCATCTGCGACCTTTATACTGTCACTCTATGGGCTTCTCTCGCTTGTTGCTTCAAGGCAGTGTTATTACTATTCGTTCTTGAAGCGAGGACAGCGTGCCTTTTCCAAATTTGAAGCAAAATCCCTTCCGACAAGTTCATCTTCGACGTATGGCACTCATTTTTCCCGTCTCAACGTTCAGCAATTCGCGCTCGTACACATCTATCGACCCGACCGTCTCCCATAAACTTTTTTGTGAAAACCTCAAAGATCGCATTAATATAAAACCGAACCGTATTCAAGGACGACACTATGGACACTGGAGCTTTGGTATTCGAGTTTTTCCATGGGACGGCAAAGATTGTGGTTAAGAAGAAATTTCGAGTGGAACATTGTATGGATTTCTGCTGTATTTCTTTCAAAATCCTTCTCGTTCTCCTTCATATGCGTAGTCAACACCTGGTGGCGACTTGAGCATTTTCTTGTTTCGACTCAAAAAAGCTGCAGTGAGCGCCCAATAGGCGCGCATTCGAGATCGCTCTGTTGTTTTTGCGATTTGCGTAGGACGCTCTTTTAGCAAAACTCGCATACAGAGAAGCTGCGTAGATTCTTTAGAGTCAACATCTCGATACCCTTGAGACCCTGTCGAAGCTTTATGGGCGAAGATGCATTTTTGATTTTGGATCCTATCATGGACGCTCTCCTCTCCCAAGCAGAAGCCGTATAGGTACTCCACAATTATTGGCCAGTTCTTATAAGTCCTCTCTCTTGAGGTTGTTCGAGCGCTGCTCCTCATAGGTAAGTCGTTTATGGAGAGGCTGCTTTACTTAATACACGCTGATTCCACCACAGTCTTATTACTATTCATGGACGGTCAAGATTCCGACAATCAACCCTCTTTTCGAATTCGTACCTCGCTTCGCTAGTTTCTGAAATGCTTGCGAACGTCACGAGCCACTAGCACTGACATGTGCATTGCGGCCAATATTTTCTACTCGATTTGAAGTCAGCGTTCGTTTGTTTTCTTTCCGACTCTGTACTAGCTCAATCCCTACTTCCCAAATTATACAGTTCCTTGGGCACGGCGTACGTCTTTTTCCTTGACACGAACCTTCCATGCTGACACGCGTACAGGGACTATACAGGATCGCTGATGCGCAGTGGCTGTACAGTGGAGGTCTCGCTGGAATAGGTAGAACGCGTCGCGTCTACCTGTGTGACTGTCCATCACTGGAGCCAAGCCACGTGATGGCTAGTACGTTAGGTTAGCCATACGTAGCGTAGCTCAACCCCAATACTACCACCTTTATCGCTAGCTACCGAGCCTTGGCATACCAGCGGACCCCGGCCCTCTCCATCGCTTGGCTCTGGAACCGAATGCCAACCTATGCCAACGTGTTGTCCTGACCAGGTTAGCTTGGTGTTTCGTGTTTTGTAAATTGGCAATCATAGATAGTAAATCTTTCTGCGCCAACTCATCATATATGCATATGTCCATTGCGTTGGATATAAATTAAACGAAAGAACAAATTCTTCCCCAGCTGCTGGTTCAGTTCACACCTCTCGCGCCGCTTTGTTGCTTGCATATCTTCCCAACGCTCTTCTCGCACATCAGTGTCCGAATATCTCCCTCGATGCTCCTTACAAATCACTGGCTGGCCTTTGCCTTCCTCGCACTGCTCATTTCCTCTGCATGCGCTGCGCCCCCGCAGCTGGTAAGCATATATAATATATTTATTCTGGTCACTGACTTTCCCAAAACTAGAAACGACGCAAAAATCAGATCGAATACAAATATACAGTGACTGTGGTCCATGCAAATGGTAACCCAGTAAAAAACGTCCCACCAGATGCGCCGAACCCGCATTAAGAAATTCATTTGGCACATGGGGCAGAACTGAAAGATCGCAAAATTCCAAAGGGTGTAAAATTTGACAACGAGGGTCTCATTGAAGATGGCACGTTCGAAACGACGATAATACTTTTTTTCAAGCTTGTCAGTGTCGATGCGACAACAACCTCTGTCACGTGGGATGCTTTGGATATGTCGTCTCCCCAAGCAAAGGTATTGACACAGCGGTTGGTGCTCTTATCACCCGGGAGTTGAAGGATCCCACCCACGAGTCGAAGGATCTCACCCACGAGCTGAATGATCCCACGAAGTATCGATATGTCCTGGTTGTTAAACCCATATCTACAGGCAAAACGTATCAGAAAAAAGTACCGCCAGCTCGTGGGCCAAAAATTTCACCAGTTTTTGACGGAACTTGCGCCAATAAACCCATGGGTGAAGGCGATAGATGAGGATAAGGAGCATCCTCTCCTCCTTCCTGACTTCCTTCCTTCGGATAGTGTCCAAAAGGCTGTAGTGGCTATCAATGACCCCATCGTTAGAAATACGGCTGAGGCTTTGGTGAACATGTTCAAAGACGGACATTCAGCACCCTCAGGCTGATGAAAAAGTTTCCTTATGGTCCGTTCAACTTATGTATACTTGTGGCTCAAATAAATCATTTCTCAGTTGACTATGGAAAGATCACGCTTAGGTTTTACCGGCGAGCCCAAGAAATCTTCCCTTTCTCCCCTTATAAGCTCCCGGTCTGTTTCTTCTTCTGGTTTGTCCTCCCATGGCAGACTATGAATTCATGGATACCCGCTTCCATGTGAAGGTTACAGCAGGTATTGGTACACTGTCCTTCGATAGTCTGACTTGGAGATCAAACACAGTATCCCGACGACGTACAGAGTTGAGTGCTGGGTCATCAGAAAGGTTACAACCATGATGGTGATTACTAGAGATGTATATATCACCTACCATCGTCCACAAGTTTCTCCGATTTTGGGCGCAATGTACTTGGTGAAGTTCTTGACAAGTCCGTGTCTGTTCCGGAGAGGAATTGTCGGAAACGGGTTCTTTGATGATCGAATAACTCCCTCAGACAGCCTCTCGCTTGCTAAGTGGTAGCACTGTAACCGGATGCCAACGTACCGAACCACCGCCGAACCACTGCCACCAGGTGTCGGGTCCCGAGTTGAAGGTTGGTGCTTGGGGCCACTGAGTCAACGTCTGTCAAAGCTTGGTGGTGGTGGTGGTGGTGGTGTAACCGATACGTTCCCACTTAAGAACAGTGGGGGCCCCACACATATCGCTGCAAAATACATGCTTGGGATGCGCAAGGATGCGCAGTCTCCCCAATACCTTCTCCACAATGCTGTGACAAGGACGAAAGCGTTGGTGTTTTGTAAATTGGCAATACTAGATAGTAAATCTTTATGCGCCAACTCATCATATAAGCATACGTCCATTACATAGAGGATAAATCAAACGAAAGAGTAAACTCTTCCCCAGCTGCTGGTTCAGTTCACTCCTCTCCAACTTCTCTCGCGCGGCCTCATCACTAGCATCTCTTGCCAACTCTCCTCTCACACATCAGTACTTGTCTTATTATCTCATGCTCCTAACACTTCATTGGCTGGGTTCCGTCCTCCTCGCACTGCTCATTTCCCCCGCGTGCGCTGCGCCGACGCCGAGAGTAAGGTATACATGATGCATATACCCTGGTTACTAACATTCCCAAAACTAGGGACAATCCAGTACTGTCAAGCATTCACCGACCGTGGTAAGACATCCATCACACATCTATCCGAGTTACTAACTTTCCCAAAACTAGGAACAACCCGCTACGTATGATGTGACAGTGCTTCATGTAAATGGTGATGATGTAGTATCAGTGATCCCAGAAGCCGCGCAGAAACGCATCGAGAACTTCATACATGCCATGTGGGAGGAGCTGGAAGATAGTCGTGGTGATAAAATACGATTCATGAACCTCCACCTACAATATAAGGATGAAGTTCTAAAAGAAGAAGACAAATTCAACAAGGGGAATATGCTTTATCTCAGGCTCCACGGAGGCAAGTTCTGTGGCAGTGGATGCTATGGATATATCGTCTCTCCAAAAGGTTATAACACGGTGGTCGGTGCTCTTATCACCCAGATGTCGGAGAATCATTATGTCGTGGTCCATAAACCTCTACCTCCTGGCGATCATCATAGACGGGAAAAGTACCGTGAACTCCTTGACCAAAAATATCGGGAGTTTTTGACGGAATTTGTGCCAGTAAAGGACTGGGGGATCCCAAGAAGGAAGGAAGAAGAGAGGGAAGGAAAAATTCATTACACGGCATATAAGGAGAACCCTGCGGATGACCACAGCATTACTGAGGCGGCCATGATTTTGATGGAGATGAAGGCACCCGAGCATCCAGCACCCTCAGGCTGATACAAAGTTTCCTTATGGTCCATTCACCTTATGTATACTCGTGGTTCAAATAAATCATTTCTCAGTTGAACATGGAAAGATCACGCTTAGGTTTACGCTTATATACTAGGTTTTACCAACAAGCTCGAAAAATCTTTCTTTTCTAGGCTACCTCCTGGTCTGTTTCTTCTTCTGGTTTGTCCACTCATGACAGAATACTAAAGCAAAGAGCATACCGATACCTGCTGTAACCTTCACTTAGAAGCGGGCTTCTATGAATTCATAGTCTGACTTGGGAATAAACACCAAACAAACACAGTATCCCGACGACGTACAGAGTTGAGAACTGGTTCATCAGAAAGGTTACGACTAGACTCGAGCCAGTAGTTTCTTGTTGACACTTTGATGACTGACGATCAGCCGTGTCGGTGAAACGACTGGTTTTTAATCCGGCTGTTTTAGCGGGTCGGATTTAAGTCATGTGCTTCTTTTGACTTTGAAAAAATCCGAAAAATTAGAGGGTTTCCAACATGCATTTAGGGAAAATGTAAATAGATAGAAAGTTGCGCGTTAAAAGTGCGAAAAACAAGTTTGTTATTGATTTTTTTTACTTGAACTCGTTCTTGAGATATTCGATGATCTTTATCGGAGAGTAAGCTAGAATTAGGGTTAGGAGTTACGGCAGGAAACTTGCCGAGTTACGCGCAAACGGGCCATTCACTAGCACAATGAGCTTAAGCAACAACAAGCTCAATACAGTGCCCTCGAAATGTCCTATTTTGAGGACATTCTCATAAAGGACAGTTGATACAGCAGTTTTGGTAAGATAAGCAGTGGTTTTACCTTATAGTATGTTCTTTCCAGTAAGTTTCTGCTGTTCCCTCAGCTCTGGAGGACCAAGAATCTTGCATGAGAGCCTTTCAGCCTTCGTCAGATGCCTTTTGTCAAGTCCTTGGGGTATTTGAGAGGCATGAGACGGAAGTGTAAGACAAGTGCTGGAAATGATCGACACGCTGCTCCTGGATGAACCAACACGAATTCCAGGGGAAAAAAATTAGCTCGTTATTCATCGAAAGTCAACGAATATTTCTAGCTACTTTATAGGGCTGTACGATGAGTTTGGAAACACTATGAATCGAGAATAATGGCTAAGTCCAAAGAAGCACGTGATTTAAATCCGACCCGCTAAAACAGCCGGATTAAGTTCTAGTCCCTCTGCCGAGGGTGTGATTTCACATCACAACTCTACAGCAGGGACTGGTTCGAGTCTAGGTTACGACCATGATGGTGACTACGAGATGTATTTGTATATCAACTTGATCAACGAGACTCGAAAGAGTGTACAATGACTGTACTCTGGCGTTGGGATCAGAATTCACAATGTCTACTTACTGTCATCTACGAGCTTCTCCGATTTTTGGCGCAATTTGATGATCGAACAACTCCCTCAGACAGCCTCAGACTCGCTTGCTGAGTAGCACTGTAACTGGATGCCCGGCCCAACGTACCGAACGACCGCCGAACCACTGCCACCAGGTGTCGGGTCCCGAGTTGGAGAAAAGCTTGGTGGTGGTGGTGGTGGTGTAACCGATGGGGTCCCACTGTGACTTAGTAACAGTCGGGGCCCCACGTGTCGCCGCCAAATACAGGCTTTGGACGCACAGTCTCCACAAGGCCTTCTCCACAATGCTGTGATAAGCACGAAAAGGCACGAAAGTGTTGGAAGGAAGTAAATTGGCAATGTGACTAAACAGTAAATCTTTCTGCGCCAACTCACCATATATGCATATATTCATTGCGTTGATGATATAAATGAAACAAAACAGCAAACTGTTCCTCAGCTGCTGGTTCAGTTCACTCCTCTCGCACCGCTTTGTCGTTAGCATCTCCTCCCAACACTCCTCTCACATTAGTCTCTGATTATCTTCCTCAATGCTCCTAACCCTTCGCTGGCTGACTTCAACCATCCTCCTCGCCGTACTCATTTTCCCTGCGTGTGCTGCGCCCCGCGGGTAAGACCACAACTAAGTGGGGCCACGTCGGTTATACCACTACAATCACCACCACACGAAGCGCCCGCGCGGGTAAGACATACATGATACATCTATTCTGGTTACTAAATTCCCAAAACTAGAAAAAATACAGTCCCAGGCTCAATTATAAAGTGACAGTGCTCACTGTAATGGGTCTCCCAGTAAATGACTCTGTCCCAAGACCCATGCGGACTCGCATTGCGAAATTTGTTTTTGACATGGGGGAGAAACTCGGAGATGGCAAAGGACGCAGTCGTGAGAAGAACATAAAATATCAGAATCCCCCGGAGAGTCTCAAAAGCCAGAAGGATTTCGACACGTTGGAAATGCTTTATATCGGGCTCGAAGGAGGCACGTTCTGTAGCAAGAAATGCTATGGATATATCGTCTCCCCAGACAAGAATTATGACGATGTGCTTGGTGCATTGATCACCCAGGATGATGAGGGTCAATATGCCATGATCTATAAATCCATACTTCCTAGCCGTATCAAGAAGAAGAAGGGTTCATCACCAAATGCATACGAACTAGTCTGGGAAGACAGATGTCTCAAGTTTTTGACGGGATTTGTACTGATAAAGGATTGGGTGGTGGCGATGGCTAGTAATGAGGGTACGGATAAAGTTATCATAAAGGCTGCGAAGGCTATCGAAAGTGCGGAGGAGGAAGCCGACAACGCTGCGGCCCAGGTTTTGGGGTCTCTCCGTTTCGCATCCTCATGAGAAGCTTCCTTATGGGCCATTCAAGTTATGTATACCTGCGGTTCAAATAAATCATTTCTCAGTTGACCATGGAATCACACTTAAGTTTACGCTTATGTTTTTCCAAAAAATCGTCCTTTTCTCCCCATTCTTCCTAATCTGTTTCTTCGTCTGGTTTGTCCACCGATGACAGAATACCAAAGCACAGAGCACACCGATACCCGCTGTAACCACCTAGAAGTGGCCTTCCCGGGCCATGAGTTTATAGTCTGACTTCGAGAGGTCACTCAGAGGTCATTTATGTGGCTATAAATTCATCATTTTACTAGGCCAAGGAACATACATAGAGGAACCACCAGGATCGTCAGCCACGACACAGACTCGGGATCCCCAGTGGGAACTAAGTATGCTGGGTCATCAGAACGGTTGTGCGACCATGATGGTAACTATTTGGCTGTACTCCGGCATCCAAGTTTTGGATCAGAATTCGCAGTGTCTACTATGTCCATGTGGTCCATTACAAGGGGCCCATGAACTTCTCCAATTTTGGGCGCCGGTTTGTGTCCGTTCCAGACAGGAATCATCGGCGGCGGGATTGTTGGAAACGAGTTCTTTGATGGAATCAGTCTCGCTTTGCTGTGTAGCAGCCCACCCACTGAGTCCAGGCCAAAGCTTGGTGGGGGTGGTGTAACCGACGTAGTCCACTTAGGAACAGTTCGGGGGCCCCAGCTACATACCAAATACATGCCTTTGATGCGCAGTCTCCACCCAGGTCTCCAGTTCCACAATGCTGGTGCTGATACGAAAGCTGGTGTTTCGTAAATTGGCAATACTAAACAGTAAATCTTTCTGCGCCAACTCACCATATATGCATATACCTGTATATAAATCAAACAAAAGAGCAAACTCTTCCCCAGCTGCTGGTTCAGTTCACTCCTCTCGCACCGCTTTGTCGCTAGCATCTCTTCCCAGCACTACTCTCGCAGCTATCTCACAGCAGTATCTGGTTATCTCCTTCGATGCTCTTAACACATCACTGGCTGTGTTTCGTCCTCCTCGCGGTACTCATCTCCCCTGCATGTGCTGCGCCCTCGCGGGTAAGATATACATGATACATCTATTCTGGCTACTAAATTCCCAAAATTAGAAAAAATACAGTCCCAGGCTCAACTATAGAGTGACAGTGGTCAATGCAACGGGTTTCCGAGTAGATGATGTCCCCAAGTCCATGCAGATTCGCATTGCGAGATTCATTTTTGACATGGGGGAGAAACTCGGAGATGGCAAAGGACGCAGTCGTGAGAAGAACATAAAATACCAGAACCCCCCGGGAGTCTCAAAAGCCAGAAGAAATTCGACAGATTGGAAATGCTTTATATCGAGCTCGAGGAAGGCACGTTCTGTAGCAAGAAATGCTATGGATATATCGTCTCCCCAGACAAAAATTATGGCGACGCGATTGGTGCATTTATCACCCAGGATGAAGATCGATATGTCATAATCCACAAACCCATACTTTCTAGCCGTACCTCCGATGAGGCTTACCAACAACTCTGGGAAGACAAATTGTACGAGTTTTTGACGAAATTTGTGCCGATAAAAGAGTGGGTGGTGGCGATGGCTAAAGATAACAAGGGGGATACGCCTCTTGATATTGTTCTACGAGATGCTGCAAACTTGCTTGACTCCAGCGCTGTGACTCGGGGCTTCGGACCCCAGCGTTGAGGATGCAGCCAATGTTTTGCTGGGGATGTCTGCACCCATACATCCAGCACCCTCAGGCTGATGAAAAAGCTTCCTTACATCAACTTATGTATACTCAGTGTGGTTCAAATAAATCATTTCTCAGTTGACCTTGGAAAGTTCAAGCTTGAGTTTACGCTTAGGTTTTACCAACGAGTCCAAAGAATCTTCCTTTCCCCCCTTACCCCATGGTCTGCTTCTTCTGGTTTGTCCATCCATGACAGAATACCAAAGCACAGAGCATACCGATACCTGCTGTAACCACCCCAGAAGTGGGCTTTCAAGATGCCATTTACGTCGTCATTTTACAGGCATATGACTGCGAAGAGACGCATAAGTATACGAGGAAGCCATGCGGAAACCCCCGGGTCCGGCGGGAACAAAGTTGGCCGACGACGATAAGTTTGTAGCCATGAAAGTGGCTATTGCAGATGTAAGTATATCGGTTTAATATATGAGAATGGAAAGCCGGAAAGAGTGTACAATGGCTTTAATCCGGTATCCAAGCTTTGGACCGGAATTCACGATGTCTATTACTTATGTTCATGTGGTTCACGACAAAGCGCTAAGTGGTCCATCAGCTTCGCAAAATAGGGCCTGGCAGTAAGAATGGCGGGGATGACGTGATGGCATGGTTGGTTCCGTCGTTGCGGCCATGGAATCGAATGCTACCGCAAGCTGGATGGTTTTGGTACTACTACCACTTATGGTAAGTAGGCTCGAAAGGCCAGGCATGATGAGCTTCACCTTATTCTTCATAGCTTCTTCAAGACACCACCCCATCGACCAACGTACTCTTCGTCCGCATATCCATGACAGACAATGGCCCTGTTGACGCGGATACGCCTCACCAGACCGTATCAGGCGCTCGTAGATTCATCGGCTTGACGCGTTTTGACGTGTTTTCCTAGTATTCAATATTCAACAGCTGTGTGGAAGTAGCAAGAACAGGTTACACTGTATCGATTTATCACATAACATGTTTCGAAGCCTCATAAATATAGTCTAACACACTTAGAGATGAGTCCGTTTCTTTTTCTTCTTCGGACTAGTAGATTCACTCGTATTTTCCGACAGGTGGCTCTCCTTCAATCTTGTCTCCTTCAATCCTGATGACCCTACTCCGTTCTTCTTCTTCGCCTTCTTCGGTATTTCGTTGCCTGTTTTATCACTCTCCAAAATCTTAGTTTTCCGCGAATTCTCGTTCGCATCCGGTACCTCCTTCTCGAGCTGGACGGATTTTCGTTTTTGTTTCCGTGGAGGCTTCTGCGCAGACTTTTCAGAGTTGGCAGCCGTTCGAATTGCCTGAGAGGCGTTGCTGGTCGACTTTTCAGTCACCGGAGAAGATGAAGCTTTGGAGGGCGCAGGAACGGAATTAGAAGTAGGTTTTTTGGGGGACTTCGAAGGTGGACGAGTGGTATCAGACTCGGATTTCCCAAGATTTTTTCTTTGCTAGTTGCGCCTCCTTCCGCCGAGCATGTTGTTCACGGATAGTTTTTATTTTCTGTTGGCGGGCTTGCTGGAAAGAGATCAGGATCATTTCGGTGATCAAAAGAAAGTAGAAAAGCCCAAGTAGTATCAATGAAAATACGCGGAATATTGGGACGCAAGACAGAAATGATCACCCACCTTTTTCAACGCTCGTTTGGACGGCCCTGGATTAACGTGCACCTTTTCCTCGGACTCTTCAGGCTCCGAGTCTTCTTTCCCTTCCTTCTCAGACTGCAAATCTGCTTCTTCCTCGTTTTCACTGTCTCTCCCTAAATCTTCAGAGTCGCCTTCCGACTCTGAACTAGTTTCCTCAGAATCGTCCGATTCGTCCGAATCAGAGTCTACAGCACCCAATCCCAAAGCTTCCTTGGTTTCTTCATCGAGACCGAGAGCTTCATCTTCCTCTTGACGTTTTCGTTTCCGTGAGATACGTTTAAACATTTGGTCGCGAATTAGAAGGATATATAATTGAAGCGGAAAATCTGCTTGGGAATAAAATCAGTTTTATTGAAGAATGCACGAATGATAACGAACCAGAAAGACGTCAAAATATGTGAGCTAAGTTGGGACAATGGAAGGCGCTGCTGAAAGTGGGCGTCTAACGTCCGTCTAACGTATAACGTCTTCATAAACATGCACTGATCATGATCAATGCTTCAATCAATACAGCTTTTTCTTCTTTCATTGACCTCGAACGATGAGGTCCAAACAAGCTTCCAGCACTCATACACCGGCTCAGACGATGCCCAGCACGAAGGAGACTCCACCGAAAGAAGTTGAGCACGAAGTTGTCTTCCGTAGGCAGACTGTAACTCTGTTCACAGGCAGGCAGTGCGAGCTCCGGGGAGATGCAGCAGAAGAAGAAGAAAGGTCGACCGGCTTGGCTCAGATTCCCTGTTAAACAGCACCGTAAACGTACCTCGGAAAGTTTGGATCTACGTTCAGCAGCACTCTTTCAAAGACCCGCACCGTCGAACACTTGGAACGTTTCCGAAAGTGTCCTCAAAGCAATATTGAGCTCTGCTCAACTCGTACCCTCACAGTATGTCGGTACACTCTCTTCGATTGCTCTGGGCATCTGGAATGCTGTATCTGTACGTGTGCGATATCGTACTTCTATCCTACCTACTTAATCTCTCGTTAATCTCTCGTCCAATAGGAAGCAAAAGACAACAAGGACGACCTGAGGCAACTAGCCTGCTTGATAGTCAGCCTAGTCCACAGCGCAGTTCTAACGTATAACCAAGTTTATCAACATTCATATTCGTACTTGTCACCCTCGAACAGTGACGATGGATCGAGCGTCTCCACACTGAATAAACATCTCGAGGAGCTGATAACGTACGTTATGTTTCCTTCGCCTTCGTGTTCTTACAACGTTTTGCGTGCATAGAACGCTCCGCGATATTCAGTCCTTCATTACAAACCTTATGCGCCGACCTCTCCTACAGCGAATCATTTCTTCGAAATCTGATTCGAAAATGGTCAAGGATTATCAGAAGAATATGAGGCATGCGTTGGACGTGTTTTCGGTGGGTTTTTGCTCGGATTTGTACCGTGAGCGTGTTGCTCAACACTACCCGAATCATTCTAGCTTCAATCAACCATAACCCTTCGAGGGAGCTTGACTAAGATCGAGTGCCAGCAGGAAGCTTTGGTGTGTGGCCTCTGTTTTTTATCATTTTTTGCTCGACGGTTGAACTCGCTTTCATAAAACTTTCACAGCTCCATTCGTGGCAAGAATCAACCCATTCAACGATAACCTCTGTGGATGCTTCACGCGACGACTCTGATAGCGCTGTCAAGAGAATCGAAAGACGTGGTTTCTTCTTCAGATCCGTCTGCATGTTCGGAGAATCATCCATCAGCAATAATACAGGCAACCAGAAGAGGGACAGTTGCTCAGTAGACCTTTGGCAACCACTTCTACTTCAATCTCAGATTCCTGGTCAAATCCTGACTGACGCAAGGAGATCGAACGCGATGTTACCCCTCCAGCACCTTCTGCTGCATGCTCTCTTCCCCCGCTCGCTCCGATATCAACCACACACTATCCTTCCGCTGTTACTACCTCTGTCTTGCTTTTTCTTTGTCTTCACTTCCCGAAGCACCCTCGTTCTAATATGTCGTTCGCTTTGGGGAGCTACATTCTCCAACACTCTTCCAATCCCCAAAGCCTTGTCGAGCGGTGTTTTCTGCCTTTGTCTGCTTCAGCTGATCTTTAATCTCTCTGTGCTGCGTATGCTGTGGCCCGTGTCGTGAATCAGAATGCTTGGCTTTGTACGCTTTGTACGCTTTGTACTGTATTTGAGGCGATCTGGAATCAGCTCTTTCTGCGATGGAACTTCTAGCTCTTGATGATATATATAGTTTGTAACTGGTATCTTAGCTCGTCTACTTCCTAAGTATGAAATGTATAGCTACAGGTCGAAGTCTCACGCCTTTGCTCTTCCAAGTTTGTATATGTGAGTTCAGTTCATGTTCTTGTTAATGCATTGAATACTTGAAAAGGTACGTCCATCAGGTGTAACTTACTTACTCTTTATTGCGTCAATGTAAACGTTGACGCCCTAACATTGATAAACGATCCCTCATACCGCCGCGCTTCATACATTCAAATCCATTGATCTTCTTGATACACTATCAGCACTATCAGCATACAATGAACTCAAAGTCGACCGTTTATCCTGTGAAGCTAGATTCCTTGTCGATCTTGGTGCTCCTTCTTTCTGCTGTCCCGATAGCTATTTCTCAATCACTGAGCGTGATGGGGCGACTCGAAGAACGCTCGAATTATCTTGGAACATGCCTTGTATCTCGCCGGCCGCACTGGATATTCGAAGGTTCTGAACTCAAAGATATGGCAGTGATGGGCAATGGCTGGCTCCGGAAATAGTCGGTCTCGTGGGTTACTTTGCAACCGATGGCCCCGAGTTTCTGAGCCTGCCCGCGACGTGTTTGCGTTTGGTCTTGTCCTGTGGGCTTTAGCCACGCAAATCAAGCATCTGACCGTGCCCTTACTCCTTTTCTACATTGGTGAACTTGTCGAGACATGTCTTACTAGTATTCTGGAAGATCGCTCAAGCACTGACTCTGTGTTGACATATCTTGTTGTACATTTCTAACCTGCGATGAATCGTAGCGTTGAGTGTTATCTTCCTCGTTACCTGAACTGCTTCACCCTCATATTCTCAAATGAGCAAGAGCTACTGTAAAAGGCCTGCCACGAAAGTACACTGGTAGTTTTCGTTTGACTGTAAGTACGGGTCAATCGAGTTCAGGACCCAAACATATTCGTGCTGGCAGATCAATGACCCCCAGCTGGAATTGTAAACGCCACCTCTACCAGAACGCTGGTGCAAGTTTGCCAGTAAGAGATCGATGACTTCAAGGCCACAGCAATCTAGTTGACTCAACCCCCGTGAGAGTGCTTCGAGCGAAGAAGCACCGAGTATTTCTTCAATGCTTTTGCTTGAGAGTCCTTTCCCCGAGGCCAGTACTAATCAAGAAGTTAAATTAGTTGCGGAATGATCGTTGACCCCACTTTCGAGTCAACAGTGTTTGAAATGGTATGCTTCTTTGATTGATATTTTGCACCCGCCGTTGTTCTGAAATAGGTTATTTGGGTTTTGTACTGTACCGCCTTGAGCTCCATCAGGCATTACACTGGGAATTTAACGTTGCAGCGATGTTGCAGCGATCCGGCTATCGTCTAGATGTTCGACAGTCCAGGACACGAAATACTCTCCATGCTTGTGTATCTTGTATGGCGGCCAAATGGGATTGGAAATCTGGGAAAGAACCGTTAACAACGGAATGCATAACTCAAGCTTTGATCCATTTTTGGCTAATGAGGGCAGGACCCACAATCGATTACAAGGCGAGAAACATGCGCCTCTTTAAACTAAGTCGTTAAATCGATTGTTTTATGTGCCGTATCAGGCGAATTTAGGACACGCTCGTAACATCCACTAGACCCAGTGATGCAATTTCCTCAATCCCTACTCCGAGGAATTTATTCTGCAGCACATGTCGAATGTTGACTCATTCTGCGTAGCAGACGAAGCCTCTGTTCCTAAAATGGATTAGTTTTTCGACTTCGCTTTAGGAAATGTGAAGATTTTAAGAAAAATAGTCACTGGCGGAGTTTTGATTCTCGAGAGGTATAAAAGTCGTGGTTCAGAAAACAAATTCTTCAGCTCGATAGCTGCGACTGCCTTCTACTTCTTCGCACTCAAATGGACGGCCGTGGTAACCCTAACCGCTCACCAAACCGGTGGCAATATCAATCAAGTGGCGCCCCTACTGGAAGTAACACGGGATATCCCAACCCGGCTGGAGCACCGAATGCCCTCGGGAACGGTCAACAGCAACCTTATCCTCAGGCTGGTGCTGGTCGAGGCGCCCCAGGTCATGGTCAGTCTACTCAGAAATTCCCTACTATATTTCTCTCATTGAAACTACGCAGGATATAATCCAAGTGGCGCGCCTACTGGAAGTAACACAGGATTTTTCAACCCGGCTGGAGCACCGAGTGCCCCCTGGGCTACGACGGCTTACGGCCAACAACCATCTTATACTGGTGCTGGTCGAGGCGCCCCAGGTCATGGTCAGTCTACTCAGAATTTCTCTACTATATTTCCCTCATCGAAACTACACAGGATATAATCCAAGTGGCGCCCCTACCGGAAGTAACACGGGATATCCCAACTCGGCTGCTCCTACGACTCCCGGCCAACAACCGCCTTATACTGGTGGAGGCGCCCAAGGTCAATCTACTCAGAATTTTCCTATTATATTTCCCTCATCGAGACTATACAGACTCTGCTCCTCCTTTTAATCTACCTCAGGTTCGGTGGCCTAGCCACGCCCAGCATCAAGGGAACTCTCAACAACACACAAACCGTGTCCCCGCTGGTGCAGCAGGCTGGGCGATAGAACGGAGGGTGAGTAGTCGAAACTACCTATTGTTAGTGCCACATCTCATTGTTCTATGACATCTTTCCTGTCTCAAGATATTTGGAGAGCTGGCGATAGCCCTCGTGACTTCGGAGGCCGCCCCACTACTAGTAGTAAGTCAAACAGGTTTCTCTGATTTATTTATCTGATGTGAGCGTTCAGACGCTGCTTATAACCCTCAAAGATACTATGGTGGCACAACAAATGCAGGAGCTCAACCTTTCGGTGCTGCAACACCAGCTCAAGGCTATGGTGTCGATATACCCGCGTCTCGTCATGCAGAACCATATCATAGTAACCAGGCTCTGCGCGAAGCGGGAGGGCATATTCCCCCACATGTACGGTCAAACGCCGCTGCTAACCCGAACGCGTACCCCGTTGGACACCAGAGTCCTCGTTCGGACGCCCGTTCGACGGGATCTGACCCGAATATGTACCCTGTTGGGCACCTTAGTCTAGGCTCCGCTCACTCTAGCGCAAGCGTTGAGCACTCTGGTTCCGCTCACTCTAGCGCAAGCGTTGAGCACTCTGGTTCCACCCACTCTAGCGCAAGCGTTGAGCACTCTGGCTCCGGTCAACTCAGCGCAAGTGTTGCGGCCTCTGGATCAAAGCCTCTTTCCGACGGGTTTTATTATTGCCCGAACTGCGGACTTCCTCGTATGGTAAGTGATAGAAACAAACATATTTGTGACCCAAAGAAGGATAGCGACAATAGTAAAGACAAAGGTGGAGGCAATAAAGGTGGAGGCAATAGCTCTAAAGGAAAAGGGAAACAGAAAGCGTAGTAAGGCGTAGTACCAAATGTATAGGCGTGGTCACTGAAATGGTGTCAGGCTAGCCGGTTATGTAAATAAACTTCTCTTCTCAAACGCATAACTAGCTCAATGAATGAAATATTTCTCCTGTTATTTATCATGAAAGCCCAGCGCAAGCCTCCGAGTGAGTAGCAAAGTACGTATAGTAGTATTATACTTGGGGAGGGTACCACAAGGGACCAGCCGGTACGCCAGGCTCTAAGAGAGAAACTGAGGGAGCTCAGACGAGACGCATCCGAGCGTCGGAAGAGGAAATTTAAAGAAGCAACGCCCACGACGTGACAATAGTAGTCCACGATAGTCCACGATACGCCCACGATACGCCACACGGGCATAAGTACCTTTATCTTCTCACGCCTTCCCTGAAACCTAGCACTGTGATGGAGTCGACACCACCAGCTCCAATCGTCCGTAGCCGGTCTGCCCCTCCATTTTCATATCGCGATATCGACCGAGACTGGGAGCTCAGAGAAGGCATAGAATTCGAAGATCTGTATATGGATTCCGCCGATCTGGCCGAATTTTCGTCTGTCAACAAGGTTCGAAACTTTCATACCAGGTCAATATACTTCGTCGACGACGACAAGGTCCTAAAATTGTTCTCCTACCTCGTTGACGTCTCAGCCATAGCTGCGAACATGGACCTCGCTAGAACCAGGCTTCCGTACCTCGTGTGTTGCGCTACGGACGATCAGGAACTGTTCGTACATCTTAATGCAGAAGATTCCATACCCTAATCTCTCAGTCGCAATGAAGAGCTGGGAATTAAATACATGCCATGGGAAATCACAGCAATGGTGGACACATTGTCCGTGAATTGGCTAGTCTTGGGCTAAGCCATAACGACCTTGCGCCCAGAAATATCCTTGTCGATACTAGCAAGAGGCATATAATTGGGATAGTTGACTGGGACTCCTGTACACCACGCTATGCTGGTGCTGAATATGCGATGAGGATCAGGGATTATCGCATTTTAGGGACCTTCATGAAAACGATATGGATTGGCATCATATCTTTCTGCGGTATTCTTTCGACCGTACTGGCGAAGAAATATTCATCGACTGCAGTAGATGGAACCCAAAGGTGTTTCTGCATTGGCCGCTTGTGAAAACTCAAGCCTCTCAAGTGGTCCAGTCTCCCGTCATTGATCCCCGTAATCAGTCGTTCTCAGTAAGTGTACTTGGCTTCTGGACAATTCGTGGTACTTATTTCCTAATATCTAGCGACAGAAATCTCATCCGGTGGGAGGGAGGGAGTAGTAAAGCCCACCAAGAGAGTTGTGCGGTGCTCAATCTGTGGCGCTCTTGGTAGTTGAGAGTATTGCTTTGTATAAAATTTCCTCTCAATCAATACCTCGATGTTGAACCCATAAAGACATGCTAATCCTTGTACTCGTCCGACATTTTCCCGTCGAGACGACTCAGATACGACGACTCCATTGAAGTTGAAGATCGGACTTGAATGTGGTTTTGCACCATATATTTTGCAACATGCACTCGACTGCAAGGGTAAGAAATATATGGCTCGCTATTTAGAAAAATATCGATTGTGGCGAATTCACAACTTTTTCCGCTTGATGTGCCGGAATGACGTCATCGGACTGTGTTCTTTTTCTTCTTTCCATCATTGACCTCGAACGATTCGAGGTCCAAAAACTCCCAGTGCTTATATACGCCGGCTCAGACGATGCCCAGCACGAAGAGACTCACTGAAAGTTAAGGATGAAGTTATCTTCCCTAGGCAGAAACTCCAAAAACGAGGAGATGCAGCAGAAGAAGAACAACGGTCGACCAGCTTGACTCAGACTCCCCGCCAAACAACACCGTAAACTTACCTCATAAAGTTTGAATTTACGGTCAGCAGAACTCTTCCAAAGGGCCGCACCGTCCAACACTTGGAATTTCCGAAAACATGCTCAAAGCTATCTTGAATTCGTGTCAGCATGTTGGTACACTCTCTTCGATTGCCTGGGCATCTGGAATGCTGTATCTGTACGTGTGTGATATCGTACTTTTATCCTACCTACTTAATTCTCTTTCAGCAGGAAGGAAAAGACAACATGGATCGACTGTCTCTACACTGAAGAAACACCTGGAGCAACCGATAAAGTACGTTATCTTTCCTTCCCCATTCGTGTTCTTAGGACGTTTTGTGCGTGTAGAACATTCCGCGGTGTTCAATCCTTTATTAAACCTTATGCGCCGACCTTTCCCATTTCTTCAACATCTGATTCGAAAATAGTCATAGATTATCAGACAAATATGAGGCATACGTTAGATGTGTTTTCGGTGAGTTTGTACTCGAATTTGTACCCTAAATGTATTGCTCACCGCGAACCGATTTATTCTAGCTTCAATCGATCTCAATTTCAGATTCCTTCTCAAGCCCTGTCGACGACGATGACATAGATTGCGGTACCACCTCCGCAGTACCTTGCTGCATGCTCCCTCCTCTCACTCAGTCCGATATCATCAACTCATTATCCTTCCGCTTTTGCACTCCGTTCTCTGCTTTTTTCTTCTCCTCGCTTGTCCTAATCTGTCGTTCACTTCGGGGAGTTAGACTCTCCAATGCTCTTCCAATCCCCAAAGCCTTGTCGAGCGGTGTTTTCTGCCTCTGTCTACCTCAGCTGATCTTTAATTTGCCTGAGCTGTGTATGCTGTGGCCCATGTACCACAACAGCATTGTGATGCTAAACGAGAATCCCTGTGCTTGTTAGAAGGTTTAGGCCACGCTTTCGGGAGGATATGTTGGAATTGAGTTCACTGGAATTGAGGTGAGTGAACACTACTGTGTTGGCTAGTAGACCTAGAAAGCTGAATGGTACGTCCATCAGGTGTCACCTACCTAGACGACAGTCTTTATTGCGTCGATATGAACGTTGACGCCTTAACATTGATAAACGGTTACATTCAAATACATCGATCTGATTGATACGGTATCAGCATACAATGCGGAAGAACCAAAGTCGGCCGTTTATCTTGTAAGCCCAAATGCCCTGGCCAACGATTCTTATGGAGAATTCGAGGGTATCCGATGCCTTTCATTTCGCTCAGTCATTGAGCAAGGTAATAGAACACTTGTGCGACTGCAAGAATCGGATTATCTTGGAGCCCAAGGGAGATACTCAGATCCTTTTATCTCCTCAGCCGCACTATGACTTCCTCCCAGTGATGTACCAAGAGTTCCCGAGACGTGTTTACTTTGGGTCTCGTTCTGTGGGCTTCAGCAGAGCAAATCAAGAATTCGACGGCACAGTCAATTTTGTTGCATCTCTTCTCCTTTACTACACTGGCGTGACATCGTGAACTTGTCAAGACATCTTGACATTTGACATTACATTTTCTAACCTGCGATGAATCGTAGCGTTAAACCAATCTATGTTAGGAATCTGGGTCTGCTAACGCTAGAGCTGCGCCTTGCTCATTACATTTCTGAAGACTCACATTTTCACGAATTACTGTGTCAGCGTGCCATGAAAGTACACTGGTACTTTCTATGGTTTTCTTTTGACTGTAAGTACAGGTCAATCGAGTTGCAGGGGTCGGCAGCAGCACCCGAAACGTATTCGTACCGGCAAATCAACGGTCCTTAGCAGGAATTGTGAACGCCACCTCTAACCAGAACGCTGGTGCGAGTTTACCAGTAAGAGACAAATGTGTTCAACGCCACAGCAATCCAGTTTTGACTCAATCCCGTGAGAGTGCTTCTTCGCTCGCAGCACCGAGTATTTCCTGGATGTTTTTGCCTGAGGGTCCCATCTCCGAGGTCAGTACTCATCAAGAACTTCAATTGGATGCGAAATGATCGTTGACCCCACTTTCGAGTCAACAGTGTTTGAAATGGTATGCTTCTTTGATTGATATTTTACACCCGCCGTCTTACTGAAATAGGCTATTTGGGCTTTGTACTGTACCGCCTTGAGCTCCATCACAACATTGATTAAACGTGAGGCATTACACTGGGAATTCAACGTTGCAGCTATCCAGCCATCGTCTAGATGTTCGACAGACCAGGACACGAAATACTCTCCATGCTTGTGTATCTTGTATGGCGGCCAAATCCGATTGCGAATCTGGGAGAGAACCGTAAGAACGAAATGCGTAATTCAAGCTTTGATCCATTTTTGGCTAATCAAGTCAGGACCCACAATCGATTACAAGGCGAGAAGCGTGCATCTCTTTAAACTAATTCGTTGAAATCGATTGTTTTATGTGCCGTATCAGGCGAATTTAGGACACGCTTGTAACATCCACCAGACCCAGTGATGCAATTTCCTCAGTCCGTACTCCGACAGAATTTATTCTGCAGCACATGTCGAATGTTGACTCATTCTGCGTAGCAGACGAAGCCTCTGTTCCTAAAATGGATTAGTTTTTTCGACCTCGCTTTATGAAATATGAAGATTTTAAGAAAAATAGTCACTGGCGGAGTTTTGATTCTCGAGAGGTATAAAAGTCGTAGTTCAGAAAACAAATTCTCCAGCTCGATAGCTGTGACTGCCTTCTACTTCTTCGCACTCAAATGGACGGCCGTGGTTACCCTAACCGCTCACCCAACTGGGGACGGCGACATCAATCAAGTGGGGCCCCTCCTGGTAGTAACACGGGGTATAATCCAAGTGGCGCCCCTACTGGAAGCAACACGGGATATCCCAACTTGGCTGGGGCACCGCATGTCCCGAGCAATCCGACGGCTCACAGTCAACAACAAACTTATACTGGTGCTGGGAGAGGCGCTTCAGGTCATGGTCAGTCTACTCATAATTTCCCTACCATATCCCCCTCATTGAAACTACACAGGATATAATCCAAGTGGCGCCCCACTGGAAGTAACACGGGATATCCCAACCCGGCTCACGGCCAACAACCATCTTATACTGGTGCTGGCGGTGGCGCCCCAGGTCATGGTCAGTCTAATTAGAATTTCCCTACTATATTTCCCTCATCGAAACTACACAGGACATAATCCAAGTGGCGCCCCTACTGGAAGTAACACGGGATATCCCAACTCGGCTGCTCCCACCGCTTACGGCCAACCACCTTATACTGGTGGAGGCGCCCAGGGTCAGTCTCCTCAGAATTTTCCGAATATACTTCCCTCACCGAGACTATACAGCCTTTGCTCCTCCTTTTAATCTACCTCAGGTTCGGTGGCCTAGCCACGGCCAGCATCAAGGGAACTCTCAGCAACACGGAAGCCGTGTCCCCGCTGGTACAGGAACCACACTCTTGGGCGATAGAACAGAAAGTGAGTACTATAGAAACTACTTATTGTTAGTGCCACATCTCATTATGCTATGACATCTTTCCTGTCTCAAGATATTTGGAGAGCTGGCGATAGCCCTCATGACTTCGGAGGCCGCCCCACTACTAGTAGTAAGTCAAACAGGTTTCTCTGATTTACTTATCTGATGTGAGCGTTCAGACGCTGCTTATAACCCTCAAAGATACTATGGTGGCACAACAAATGCAGGAGCTCAACCTTTCGGTGCTGCAACACCAGCTCAAGGCTATGGTGTCGATATACCCGCGTCTCGTCATGCGGAACCATATCATAGTAACCAGGCTCTGCGCGAAGCGGGAGGACATATTCCCCCACATGTACGGTCAAACGCTGCTTCTAACCGGAATGCGTACCCCGTTGGACACCAGAGTCCTCGTTCGGACACCGGCTCTACGGGATCTGACCCGAATATGTATCCTGCTGGCCACCTCAGTGTGGGCTCCGCTCGCTCTAGCGCAAGCACTGAGCACTCTGGCTCCGCTCACTCTAGCGCAGACGCCGAGCCCTCTGGCTCCGCTCACACTAGCACCAGCGCCGAGCCTTCTGAAACGATTGATCCCGCCACTTTGATTACCGAAATGATGCAATGCCCAAAATGCAAACGTCTTCTGGTTAGTAGTAACCACAAATATCATAGGTGTCTCAAAAAGGATAGGGATGAGAGTAACGATAAGCGTGGAGGAGGCAATAGTGGAGGCAATAGTGGAGGCACTAGCTCTGAACGGAAAGGGAAAGCGTAGAATGCAGCATAGTCACTATGGTAGCACCAGTTACATAAATAAACTCCTCTTCTCATGTCTCTCCCTCGGTCCCGTTATTTATCGATATTATAAAGGCTAACGTGAGGGCAACGCGTTGAAAAAGGAAACAAGTATACACGCCACGATACGCCACACGGGCATATTTTTGTCTTCTCACGCCTCCCCTCGAACCTAACTTACTGTCTTGCGCGACTATGGAGTCCAGACCACCAACTCCTATCCTCCGTAGCCGGTCTGCCCCTCCATTTTCATATCGCGATATCGGCGAAGACTGGACGCTCAGAGAAGGCATAGAATTCGGAGATCTGTATATGGATCCTGCCGATCTCACCGAATTCTCGTCTGTTAACAAGGTTCGAAACTTTCACACCAGGTCAATATACTTCGTCGACGACGACAAGGTCCTAAAATTGTTCTCCTACCTCGTTGACGTCTCAGTCATAGTTGCGAATATGGACCTCGCCAGAACAAAGCTTCCGGTACCTCGTGTATTACGCTACGGACGATCAGGAAACTGCTCGTACATCTTAATGGAGAGAATTCCACACCTTAGTCTCTCAATCGCAATGAAGAGATGGGGGCTTAAATACATGCCATGGAAAATCACAGCAATGATCGATCATATCGTGCGCGAATTGGCTAGCCTTGGGCTAAGCCATAACGACCTTGTGCCCAGAAATATCCTTGTCGATACCAATGGGCACATAGTTGGGATAGTTGACTGGGACTCCTGTACCCCACGTTACGTTGGTGCTGAATATGCGATAAGGATCAGGGATTATCGCTTTTTTAGGGAGGGCATGAAAATGATATGGATTGGTATCATATATTTCTACGTTATTCTTTTGACCGTACAGGTGAAGAAATATCAATCGACTGCAGTGAATGGCAACAAAAACTGTTTCTGTACTGGCCACTTGTGAAAACTCAAGCCTCTCAACTGGTCCAGTCTCCCGTCGTTGATCCCCGTAATCAGTCATTCTCAGTAAGTGCACACTCAACTCTCAGACGATTCATGGTGCTGATTTCCCGGTATCTAGCGACAGAAACTTCATCCAGTGCGAGGGAGGCAGTAGTTAAGTCCACCAAGAGAGCTGTGCTGTGCTGAACCTGTGGCGCTCCTGGTACTTGAGAGTGTAGCTTAACTTTGCATAAAACTTCCTTTCAATCTTTAATACCTTGATGTTGAACTCATGAAAGCATGCTAATCCTTGTAGTCGGTCTGCGGCTTCATTTTCCCGCATAGATATTGGGAACGACTGGTCATCCAGATACGGCGACTCCGTCGAAGATCGGACTCAGATGAGGTTTTGTACCGTGTATTTTCGTGACATACGTCCGACCGCAAATGTGGAGAAATATCGATTGAGTGGCGAGCGAAATTCAGAACTTCTTTTTCTATAGGCACTTGGGCACGCATAATTTGATTAAGCAATCTTATCTAGCCTTTCTTCGTCCGTTGTTTCTTCCATGGTAACCTCACTCTCTACTTTTACAAGATCAAACTTTTTGACGAGATTAGAGGCTGCCTTCACCACCCGACAAGCCTCTCCATCGATGTGGACGCGATTTCTCTCCTGCGCGTCGATGTGGAATAAATCACCAGTTTCACTTTATCGAAAAAAAGTTGGAGAGGATCTTGCCTTCATTGTCTTCCTGTGATAGTCCCTTTGACGGAACATATTTCGAGCGCCGTCTTTGTGTTTATGATCTGTTCCGGCATTTATCATCCGATCCAGTTTGACCTGTGTACATGATCATAGAGTTGAACGCAAAGACAAGTGTATATCATCTTGGTACAGCACTCAGCGCTCAGGCTCAGACTTCCGTCTCATTTGCTTGTTGCGCTCGTTAGTATTTGACATGTTGTAATGAGGTTAGATAGTGAGGCCCGCCGTAGTATAATGTATATTTTCAATCGTATTCTTTTCAGGTCAATGGTATCCAAATGTAATGTATCCGGTCGCGCTAACAGATCAACAGCCCTCAGGCTTGAACTCATCTGTCTCTTACTCGTAGTGCTGCACCCTCATCTCCTCACAGTTGAGGTGACGTTTATTTCTTGAATGCTTTTGCCTGCCCTCAAACAGCCTCAAACTTAGCTCTCGACCTTGCTGTCAAGTCAATGTTTTGAATGGTATGCTTCTTTGATTGATAATTTTGTACCCGCCTTTGTTCTGAAATAGGTTATTCGGGAACAGACCTGGGCCCGAAACACTCTCTACTTCCCTGCTTGTGCGTCCTGTACGAGGGCCACATGTAGTTAGAAATCATGGAGAGAGCCCTGGAGAGCCGGCAACATCGGAAGGCAATTAAAGCTTTGATTCGGCCGCTAATCAAGGCTGGACCCACAACCGATTACAAGGCGAGAAGGGTTTATGTATTCATACACATCAACCCAGACCCAATGAGCGTTGAATTTTGAATCATTCATAGTAGATGAAGTCTCTATTATTCTCACACTACCACGATGTCGACCCTACATATTCCCCGTAGTCGCTCTGCCCCTCCATTCTCATATAGTGATATTGGGAAAAATTGGCAGCTCAGAGAAGGCGATATAGAAGTTGAAGATTTGGCCATGGATCCCGCAGATCTGGCTGAATTTTCGTCCGTCAAGTTATTTAACGGCCTTCATCCCAGAACGATGTACTGGGCCGATGACGACAAGGTTCTCAAATTGTTCTCTTACCTTGTCGACGTCTCAGCCATAGTTGCGAATATGGACCTCGCTAGAACGAAGCTTCCGGTACCTCGTGTGTTGCGCTACGGACGATCAGGAAACTGCTCATACATCTTAATGGAGAAAATTCCATACCCTAATCTCTCAGTCGCAATGAAGAGTTTGGGACTTAAATACATGCCATGGGAAGTCACAAAAGCGGTGGACTATATCGTGCACGAACTGGCTAGTCTTGGGCTAAGCCATAACGACCTTGTGCCCAGAAATATCCTTGTCGATGCTAGCGATGGGCACATAGTTGGAATAGTTGACTGGGACTCCTGTACACCACACTATGCTGGTGCTGAATATGCGATGAGGATCTGGGGTTATCGCCTTTTTAGGGACAGTCATGAAAATGATATGGATTGGTATCATATCTTTCTGCGCCATTCTTTCGACCGTACAGGTGAAGAAATATCAATGGACTGCAGTAGATGGAACCCAAAGGTGTTTCTGCATTGGCCGCTCGTGAAATCCCAAGCTTCTCAGCTGATCTCATCTCCAGTCACTGATCCCCGTAATCAGTCATTCTCAGTAAGTGCACACTCAAGTTGTGGGCAAGCGATGCTTATTTCGGATACTATCTAGCGACAGAAACTTCATCCAGTGGGCGAGAGCGGGGTGTAGTCAAGATCTTTTACTTGTGTTGGTGTAACGCAAAATATTTCATCGTGTATTTGAATCACTGGACGAGCATACATATACATTTCTTGAACCAACCGGTGTACCAAGATTTACGAAGTCCAGAAAACTGTACATGAGTTTGACAACTAAATAACATCGACCCGATACACGAGTCAATTATGAACGACTACCATTTAGCACGCCATTCGCCAAACCACTCCCATTTTCGTTCGCCTTCGCCTGCTCCAAGTCATCTTTCTGCTTCTTCAGCCACAGTAAAGACTGACGTTTCACCTCGTACATGGATTGTCTGTACGTTCTCCTCTTTTCACTCCACTCCGGTAAAACACTCTCCAGTTCCGGTTTAGCGGCGACTATCGCTGCCTTTAAACCAGCTGCATAATCTTCCTCGCTAGCCCCCAACGCAGAGTAGGTGAACAAAGATGATGCCTCACGACCTGTTTCCGCAGCCTCGATCTCTCGTTGTCGTTCAATGTGCTGTATACGTTCTTTTTCAAACAGCAACCTCGCTTCAGGAGATGGAGGAAATGGGACTTGGTTGGACCATACGAGGGTAAGCCAGGTACTGGAGACGTCTGCGATGGTGAAAGGAGTGTAAGGCATGACTGTGCCAATGAATGCGAGGGTAGGGTTATACGCATATAGGATGTGTTTATGCAAGGAGGGGATACGACGCGGTTGGGGAGCTCGAGCTTGCGACATCAGGGGGATGATGGAGCTGGAAGATGTTGTGTCGGGATTTCGAACATGAATGAATCTAGGATTCGGTATGTACCCGAACCAACAAAAACGATATCGATATCCTCGATTTTTGTATCATCCTTCAGCTCTACTGTAACCTTGTTGTTGTCGTCATGAATGAATCGCTTCACAGGAGGTACATCTACAATACGTGGATCAGGAAGACTGACGAAATGCGGTAGATTCGGCCGACGGATGCTGCGATAGACGGGGGTTTGGGCTAGCGGTACGAGGTGGGAAGCTATGTCATTTGAGGAGTTGCCGTTTCCAATTATTAGCGCGCGCTGGATGTGGATCTAGCAATCGGAAACAGGGAGGAAATATTATTGACGCACCTTCCCAGCATATTTTTGAGGTCCACGGTACGATTTGGCGTGCATTGCTAAGCCTTTCTGCTTGAGTTCCTCCATGCCCTCTGTCTGTGGCCACTGAGGATCGTCAAACCACCCCGTACAACCAGCTACTGCATCCCACACGGATACAAACTCTCGTCCCGCATGATCCGGCAAAGACCAATCTCGCATCGTCACTTCCCATCCTTTCCCAGCATCAAGTTCCTCAACGCGTACGACTTCTATATTCAACCGGATATTCCCTCGTTCCAAGTACTTTTCAGCGAAAAGCCGTAGATAGTCGTGGGTCTCTTTCAACGTTGGATATGGCTGATGAGGGGTGCTAGGCGGTTCAGGAAAGGGCGATTCAGAAAACGAGAGGAACTCAGGAAGAACATTTCCGACGAGATTAGGATAAGCTGGAGATTGCCAGCGGGCTTCCGGGTCAGATTCATCAAGGTACCTGAAAGAAGCGATTAAAGGCGGAGAGGGATACATTCAAGAGACGTACCAGACACCTCCCACATTGTCTCTACGTTCAACTAGTTCCACTTTATCAAAAGAACCACGTTCTATAAGATTTCGGAGCGTCACTAACCCACACACTCCTCCCCCGATAACCAGAATCCGTTTGGGGTCCATCCGTGATGATATGGTAGAGGAAATCTGACAATCAGTTGGGCCATCGCGTTGCTTTAAGTATTGTGGCTAGTTTGAGGCTATTTCAAGTGCCAGATCTAATCGCGGCAATAAAAAAAAATAGCGTCACATGGCGAGCACATGTCGTAAGTTTGAGCCGATAAGTTTATCATGAAATGGAAGATCGTAAAAGCGCAAAGAAATAGCGTCCATACAAATACATGGTTGGCGACGAACCTAAGTATAACAAAATACTACCTCCGGGCAATCTCTCGGCCACCGATGAAGTTCCATCCCCAGCTTGCTATAATCATCGCCTTCCTCCGCCATGACCTTGTCCAGCCTAGACTGCCAGAACGCCAAGCCAGCCACGCAGCCTCTCCAGTCCAATCTTGTTGACCCATTATTACCCCATCTGTCCCTCCAAGATATGCAACCATCCTGCGCTGTTTGTACACAAAAGGAGCCGATTCCTTATCTGGACTGTTCAGAGCTTTTACTAGGTACTCTGCTTTTTGAACAGCCACTGAGTGTGTGAAGGAAACGTTAGATCAGAGTGAATTGTAGCTTCGTCACGGTAGGACTCACCTTCAGCTGTAGTTGGCAAGCCCTTGTCAAATATATCGGCTGCGTCTCCCAGAGCGTACACGTTCAACAGTGCTGTCTTGTCCTCCTTCAACACACGGAGCCTCTGATCCGTCAAAAGTCGACCTAGCCTCGACGCCTTCGATACTCCTCGGAGAGAATCAACAAAATCACATTGCTTATTCCCAGTGGCCCATGCGACCATCCCACACAGTTTCTTCCCATCTTCTTTCGTGTACAAATTATACAATGCACCATCAGAATCAATCTTTTCGATATGAGAGCTGGTTTTGACCTCTACACCATGTTTGCTAAACGACTGCAACGCGTGTGTCTTTAGCTTGTCGTGGAATGCACCGAGGATTTCCGGTGCGACGTCGTGGATGGTGATCGACGGTAACCCAGCAAGATGAGGATACGTCTTTGAGATTTCGTCAAATAGGTCGGCCAATTCTGCCGAAAGTTCGACTCCGGTTGGACCTCCTCCCACAACTGCGATGTGAAGGAGCTCTTGTGCACGTTCTCGTGACGTAGTTGGTAACGAGGCAATTTCAAGAATCGAGAGCAGCTTGGCTTTGATCGCCTCTGCATCAGGGACGGTCTTCAAGAAGAAACAATGTTCATCTGCACCCGGCGTGTTGAAAGTTTGGTTGACACATCCAGGAGCGATGATGAGCTTGTCGTATTCAACTGTGAAGGGATGCTCTGCGTCAGGAACATCACTTCCATCTGCCTGGAGGATAGATGGAATACAGGTAACGGTCTGCTGGGAGAAATCTGCTGCAGTAGCGTATGCGCGGTAATACGTTGTTTTACGATGAGCACGACGAATGGGTTCTTCTGCCAGGCGAGAGAAAAAGAGGCCAGTAGCAGCACTAGCTAAGAGTGGTGTATACGCGAATGTTTGGTGCGGCGCTATGATTGTGATGTCGTACTGAGTGTCACTGAGCTCTTGACTGAGGATGAAGCCCGCCCAGCCAGCACCAACAAGTACAATTCTTGGTCGTGTGGGAGTCATGAGTGCGGTATAGGTGGGAGAATCCAGGCTATGGTTTTTAATATGACAAGTGACCGATGGATTTCCAGTGTCGTAGAGATGTGATAGGCTAGGGATTTACCGGGCTTTCCAAGAACCTCGAGGGGCATTTCGGAATTTTACTTGACATGTCGCCTAGTGGAAATGGGTCCCAACGCGCACCTACAACACTGTACAAGGATCAAGTTGACTGAAATGATAAATCCCGAAGCTTTGAAGAGTCAGAAGACGAGCGTTAGTTTCTGACGCTTGCCCTTTCGGTCACGTTGTCTATTGCACAGTTGTCATTATTCAGAATATTCTTTCACTCTGGCCATGGCAATTCTACGGTTACACATACTACAAAAAACAAAAAAAAAACATACCAGTCTACTTTTTGTGGGGTAGGTTACGAAGCTGGTTTACCAACGAGTCCAAAAAACCTTCCCTTCTTAGCCTTTCTATCAATGGCTTCGCGTACCTCCTGGTCTGTTTCTTCTTCTGAAATCTGACCACCCATGACAGAATACCAAACCACGGTGAGCATACCAATAACTGCTGTAAGCACACAGCTGCACATAACCAATCGTTAAGCATGTAATACACGTATCAGGGTTTGGAAACAGCTTACCCGAACATCGCCAGAATACCTTTCGGGTGCCATCCGTTGTTTTGTGGGAACGGACCGAGGGGAAGCCCACTGAGGTCCGTCGTGGACGCGAATCCAGCAGCGTTTCCACTGACTGGTTTTCCGAGGGCTTTACAGTTGTCTATCAGGGCAGGCGGAACTGGGTACTGCTGTGCTTGAAGCGGGGCTTCAATGAGTTGAATGGCTAGTCCGACTTCGAGATGCCATTCGATATGGCCTAAGGATCAAAGGTGTCAGTATATTACTGAGACCAGACCGACGCGGAACATACAGTGGAGGAACCAAACACCGGGATTGTCAGCCACAACACGGAGAGTAACAGAACCCCAGAGGGAACAAGGACAGTATCCCGACGTACAGGGTTAGACTGGTTAGACGCAATCGGAGGATTGAGCGCTGGGTCATCAGAGGTGTAATCGGTCGCGGTACCGACGATCATTGGCTTGTGACCGTGAAGGTGACTACCGTAGAAAGATGCATCAGCCTGATAAACGAGATTTGAAAATTGGAAGGAGCGTACAAAGGGTGTACTCCGGCGTCCGAGTTCTGGATTACAATGTCTACTACGTCCATGTGGTCCACAACGAAACTCAGTGGTCCATAAGCTTCTGCAACAGTCGCATTGGACCCTAGGGTCAGCTCACTAAGTATGGCGGGGACGAGAGGTGAGTTGTAAGTGATTTGGTTGAACATGGCATGATTGGTTCCGTCATCCATGGTATCGAATGCTGCCACAAGCTGGATGGTTTTGGTGGATTCCGGTGCAGCTATTTGCTGGACAGGAACCAGTTCCGTGTCATTGACCGTAAAGTACGCGTCGACGGGGCCACTGTCTGTGATGGATGCGGATGAGGAGTAGGTGATCGATGAAGTGATATCTGGGATGATAGTCAGAAAAGATAGACGAAAGAAGGATAGTACTTGCTAGGTTGTAAAGTATCGGGTACAGTATCGAACATGTCCGTATCAAAATTGGCATGAATAGCCCAATTTGAAGATGTATCGTTCCGGGCAGTAACCAGGACCGAGTAACGCTGCGCAACTGCCAGACTGATCAGTGATATTGGGTGCTCTTCGGTGTCAGTACCATCAACCTCGATCTAAATACAAAAGCACATTAGGAAAGAGCTGAGTCGGAGTACGACACTGGATGCTTACAATTGACATATCATGACCATCGATCCAGAAGTAAAACATGGAAAATGCAGAAGTGTTGATGATCCTTAATCGATATGTTTTACCAGGCTGGAAAGGTAAAGTTGAGTTTTCATTGAAGCCAGCGGCAGAGGTCACCGGAGACGGATCGGTGCCCGCAATAGGACCTAGATAGGAACCGTTTTGCGCGAAGTATATCAATGCAGAGTCTAGACGAAATGGATTAGAGTGCCTCCATTGACTGAGTTTGGCCTAGAGACTGCTTACCAGGTACTGGTTCCGCCCCACCAGGATTGGCTAAAGAAAAACTGAGGTGTTAAAACCTAAAGAGCGAAAAATAGCTCAATTAGCTACCTCTGCTTATAAACTGTTGAAGAAGGACGCTGTGTTCTGAGTGGTACCAATCGCCGAGTATGACGGTAAACTCCTCGTCGTATGAATAGACCTCTTTCGGAGGATGGAGTAGTAGTGGAGCACGAAGTCCATCCACATATTGACCCTACATCGAAGATGTCAATACAAAGGTACCGAAAGTACAGAGAGACAACCTACTCCAGCATGGGCATGTGCCCAATATGTGCCCCATTGACCGGACTCGTTTATAGGGACCACGTAGTCAAAAGTACCGCCTGGAGGAATCCCACTACGGAGGAAATGTTAAACACAGTCATATACCATACGAACAACGATCTACCATTCTGATACGCCTACCGCACCATCCATGAAAGACGACTTGTTGAAGAACATGCCGTGGTGATGAAGACTGGTCGCAGCATCAGGCAAATAGTTTGTCATATGCACGACAAGTGAGTCTGTAGTATTGACTTCAATCGGGGGAGGTGGCCAGGTGTTGTTGACGCCTAAAAATGACGATGAAAAGGTGAGCAAGTACAGGGTATGGAAATAATCACCTATAACGCGTCGGTCTGCCAGCCCGTCAGGATTCGCATTTTCGACGTATGTGATATTCCACCAAAGTTCCCTCACTCCGGCAAGAGCGGGTGAAATGGAGCAAAGGAGCAGGAGCACCGTCGACTGCATCGAGAAATGGGTAAAGTAAGCCCGGGGCGGTAGTGAAAGGAAAAAACATATCGTGCATTTTATGCAGGGCGGATCTGAACCAAAAAAATTGAAAATGAAAACCGGAAGAACGTCACTGCCGTGACTGCGAGGGTAGGCATATCAGATTAGATTTATCGCCAACGTGTTACTGGGCCAGGGTACCGCGTATTTTCAGCATGCCGCATGTGACTGCGAAGGTCGGATATCAGATTAGATTTTTCAACATCGTGTCACTGCGAGGGTCGTATCAGATTAGATAATAGGCCCGCGTTTATCCGATTTCAAGGGAATCGAGATCCTTCAGGATTTAAAAAGTCAAAGGGGGGAAAAAAGTGAAGCACCAGTAGAGTATCTCCCCGCTCGGTCGCTCTACGATGGCCAAAAATCTGTTCTCTGTTCCTATATTCTTCATCGCGTTCCGTGAAACTCTCGAAGCGGCAATCATCGTGTCCGTCCTCCTGGGTCTTGCTGAACAAATTGTTTACGAAGATCCTGGACGTTTGACCCATATCACTGCGGGTGAGGAAAAATCCCCAGAGTCTGTCGAGAATGAAGAGATCCAGCGTCGTCGTCTCATTCGAAAGTTGCGCATTCAGGTTTGTTCATTTGCGTAAACATATCCTGAACAGATTCTGACTGGGATGTAGATCTTCGCAGGTGCTGGCATAGGGCTTTTCATTGCGTTGTCTATTGGAGCTGCGTAAGTGTGTGAGTAAATGTAAACAAGAGCAGCAACTGAAATACTCGTAGATTCATTGCTGTATGGTTTACCCAAGCTTCTAACCTTTGGGCCAACACCGAGGAACTTTGGGAGGGTAACTACCCCGCCCTTAGTGTTCAAGCGTTTCGTTCACCTTTTTACAGGTATCTTTGACGTGATCGCTTCTGTAATGATTTTCGTTATGGGTGTTAGCATGCTAAGGATGGACCGAGGTTTGCACGGCTCTTTGATGTTCTTATTTCTGGATCTCATACATCGAGATAGCCAAGGCGAAATGGCGTCTAAAGTTACAACGTGCCTTTGACGGTAAAACCAAAGCTGACAAGGACGGTAAAACAGGAAAATGGGTACTTCTCATACTCCCTCTCATCACTGTTCTGCGAGAAGGTGGGGTTCAGGCTTTCAGTCACCACCGAGTAACTGACGTTTTCAAAGGACTCGAAGCCGTTATCTTCATTGGCGGCGTTTCTCTTGGACAGCCAGCCACTTCCATCCCCATTGCTGCCATCGTTGGCCTTGTGTGTGGCTTGATTGTCGGGTTCCTCATCTACCAATTCGGTAGTCGGACAAGTAAGCTTCTTGCTGCCATATAGAACCTTACTTACCTTCGATTAGCTCTGAGTATCTTCCTCATCGCAATGACGAACCTGTTACTCCTCATTGGTGCTGGTCTTTTCTCTCGTGGTATCTGGGCCTTTCAGGAAAATTCTTTCAACAAATTGCTCGGTGGTGACGTGGACGATGCTGGCGGAGATGGTCCTGGCTCTTTCAACGTCGTGGGTAACGTCTGGCATCTAGATTGTTGCAACCCAGAGAACAATTTCGATAACTCGGGATGGTCTATCTTCAATGCCATTTTTGGATGGACCAACAGCGCCACTTTAGGTTCAATTCTGAGCTACGTATTCTATTGGATCGCTGTGATTGTAACCTTGGTCGTTATGAAGTTTGTAGAGGTGAGTGTGATATTTTGCCGAACGCCTTGTTATTGAATACACGACACTCGTAGGGGCGAACTACCCTCTTTGGATACGAATCTTCTGCTGGTCGCACTCGTCGTATCCGTCGCGAAAATGCAGCAGCGGATGAGAGACCTATTTCCGACTCAAAGGCTGACAGCAACAGTGGTGTATCTGTATTGCACGGTTCCGGGTGACTTTGAGGCTCGGAGGATTATTTCGTTTTGATTCTGGGACCATTGTATAAGAGAGGACGAGGCATGGATGGCCGCATTAGACTTACTATAGATTGTGGGAAAATACGAATTTTTGATTGCCTAGTATGTTGCGAACCCATCCCAGTGGCCTTCGGGAAAAGCAAGTTCGATTCATGAATAACTCGTTCTAGTACATGTTCAACTAACTACACGGCATATGTGGGCGTTAGTGAAGTTGAGCGTCAAGATCTAATCATCGGCGCTAATTTCAGATCTTTTTGTGTTTACCACCATGGAGAAAGACGCAGATGGCTTTTATACTGCAGGTGCACCGCGATTTTTTGCTATTCTTTCGTGGACGTTGAAAAAGCTTTTCAGCACCAGCTGCAAAGAAACAAGACGAAAAGAAACCAGACGAAAAGAAACCAGACGAAAAGAAACCAGTCGAAAAGAAACCAGACGAAGAGAAACCAGATGAGCCCGCTCCATGTAAACCTATTTGATTTTTCAAAAGTCTGGGATTCTGATAACAAACTAGCTACCAACACTGAGCTGATAAACTCCACCTTCGAAGTTTCGGTGAGTAAGTTGATTTTCCGTTCTTGGACTGTCTTTCAACGTGATTTCGCAGGTTACATTGGCAGATCAGCAGGCAGATTCTTCATCTCCATTGTACAGTGTCAAAACATTTGAGGAACTCGGGCTGTGTGTCTTGAATCGCTGCTCGAACTGCTCGAACTGACCTCGAGATAGGCACCAGGATCTGCTTAAGGGAATTTACGACATGGGCTTTTCCAAACCTTCAAAAATTCAAGAACGCGCTCTACCTTTACTTCTATCCAACCCGTAAGATCTACCCCAATACGTGAAGCCATCTAACCCGTTAGTCTGCGCCAGGCCCACGAACATGATTGGACAATCTCAGTCTGGAACAGGGAAGACCGCTGCATTTGTGCTGACCATGTTGAGTCGAGTAGATTTCTCTATAAACAAGCCTCAGGTATGTTCTGGACACACTTTGTTCTTCTGGGCTTAATCTGTATCATTTAGGCCGTCTGTTTAGCTCCATCTCGTGAACTGGCACGACAAATCATGTCTGTTGTCATCGCCATGGGCAAATTCACTCAAGTACAGACGGAATATGCCATCAAGGACAATCTGCCCAGAAACGCGACCCGAATCACTGCTCAGATCATTGTTGGTACTCCCGGAACGATGATTGAACTCATGCGAAAGAAAGTAATCGACGTCAGCGATGTAAAAGTGTTTGTGTTGGACGAAGCCGATAATATGCTTGATCAGGATGGATTGGGAGACCAGACGTTACGGGTGAAAAAGTTCGTAACTGGAATCTGTACATATACTGCTAACTAAACTCTTTTCAGCATGCTTCCCAAAAGCCAAGTC
Source organism: Rhodocollybia butyracea (assembly GCA_015501585.1). Classification (NCBI taxonomy): domain Eukaryota; kingdom Fungi; phylum Basidiomycota; class Agaricomycetes; order Agaricales; family Omphalotaceae; genus Rhodocollybia; species Rhodocollybia butyracea. The sequence goes on from JADNRY010000263.1 coordinate 77,423, forward strand.
CAAATTATTCTTTTCTCCGCCACCTTCCCCGATCACGTCCGCGCCTTTGCATCTAAATTTGCCCCCAATGCCAACAAAATTGAGCTGCAAAAGGAAGAGCTCAGTGTCGATTCTATCCGTCAATTTTATATGGATTGTAGAGACGCAGAGCATAAATACGACATCCTGGTTACCCTTTACACCTTGCTTACTATAGGACAAAGTATTATCTTCTGTCAGCACCGGCATACTGCTGACCGGATTAGCGCGAGGATGACAGCTGAAGGGCATCATGTCGCGTCATTACATGGCGCAAAGGACGCGACGGAGCGTGACGAGATTATTGATAGGTTTAGGGAGGGCAAAGAAAAAGTATATCACCTCGATCCATCCCACCGTTACCAATCTAACGTGACTTGCCTCTCAGGTCCTCATCACGACCAATGTCATCGCCCGCGGTATCGACATCCTTCAAGTCAACATGGTTGTCAACTATGACCTTCCTCTCATGAACGAACGAAACACCACTCATTCCGATGACAGCCGTCCAGATGTCGAAACATACATACATCGTATAGGGCGTACAGGACGGTTTGGACGTAAAGGCATTTCTGTCAATTTCGTTCATGATCGAAAGACGTGGCTACAGATGGAAGAGATAGAGAAACAGACGGGCAAGAAGATCATGAGGATTGAGACGAATGATATCGATGTAATGGAGGAGGTGCGCCATTTAATCATATTTGGAAGGACAGACACTGACTTTTCGCTTTTAAAAGAAAATGAGAAAGGCAATGAAGTAAATTTAAACGGTGCTCTGATGCAATACAATGTACATACACATACGTCTTTCCATATCTCTTGTAGAACTAAACCCCATCGGTGACAAATGTCCTTCCTAGGCAGCCTCGAAAATTCGCTAAAGCATTCGATGTCCCTCCTTCGCTTATTTCCTCCTTCAGGTCATAACGGAGTACAGACTTTTTATTGAATACCGACCCTTCAATTATATGTATAAACCGAACTGGGTGGTGAGTGTCAAGCGTCAAACTCCAAGTGAGAAGATCCGGAAGAGGATAGGAAGAAGTGTCTGGTTTGTTTATGTCGATCGACCGCTTATCTCTTCAATACAGCCTTTCACTGCAAAACTCTATGAAGTAAAATTCGAGTAAACAGTCTGTCAATGAACACCATTCCGCTGTAAGATTCCTACTAGCCCCAATAATTTCCTGTGTTCAACCTTTTAGTCGAAGTGTTGACGACTATGGCTTCATCGTGTTTCTCATCCTCGAAGAATCAAGATGATCCCAGGGTTCTATTTACCATGAAAATAAGGTACAGCTTATAGCCTTCGAATTTCAACAGGGTCCAAGTCCGTGCCTGTAAGTATATAGCCACTAAGCCAATGGTGCAGTCCTTGCCATCTTCTTCCCTTTCCGATATACTCGCGGCCGATACACTCGCCATGATCTTGGAAAACCATTGCGCGTCTACGTTGCTATAGGGTACGAATCACTACAAATCTCTATGTTCGTGGAACACAATCTTGGGGTCTACAGGGCCATTTCATGCAACTACTGGTGTGGCCCTTGCATCCCATGAAATGCATTCTCGCTGAGCGGGCATAAGCTTCTCCCCTAATATAGTTCACAAGCCTTGCTTGGTGTATCCCTACCTGCGTAAGCTTTCTTTGCATGCTGCTTTCGCGATAGATGCCTTGATATTGTTTTCATCAAAGGTTCACTGGTTATGGATTTTCGTTCGTCTAGACCAGCCCAACCACGACCTCAGGATTATATACGTACTAACTGAAAGCTTTCTTCAAGCTATATAGCAATATTTCTCAGCACTTTGATAGCCTGTGTTTCAGGCCTTCATGCTTCAAGCTGCGACGGCCTCATCAAGCATCGGGCGTACTTATTTTCATCGCGGCCAACAAATTACCGAGCGCGTTGGCTTCACAAGCAAAGTGACTGCAAGGAACCAGTCACAACAATTGGATCGCTCCAGTAACGTCACCTGTGGGTTTCAGTAACTCACTTGCAAACGTCGCGCAATGTAACAGGCCTGATACGTGCCTCGCGTAGGAGCTTACGGTGCTAAAGACTTCGTGCGAGAACATGCGTAGGCCGCATCTCCGACCTGCAAATGAGAGGATGCTACTCGTCGTCTGTGCCGTCCTTGAGTTAGGAACCGTCGTTTCGCCTTTCCAGTCCGATCTCTGGCTGCAGAGCAACCTTTCAACTAGAATTGTAAGGAAAGCGCTCTAATATGCTATGTTCGTAGTAGCCTCGTACCCTTCTTTTCGTCGAACTTTTCCAATGACTCTGATTTCTAAGTAGAAGTGTGAAAAGGTGAAAAACGGAGATATACATAGATCTAGTCAGCCACATAGCAGCCAAGCTGGAAGCGATAAACGTTCTTGATATATAAAATGCTTGCAAAAGTGATATTGAATTCATAGATGTCGGTGATAAACTGCACAAATTCGCAGCTTCGGATGTCAGAAGTAAGTTTTCTTGATTCTGAGGATATTTGTCGACAGTCCCAGCGGGGGTTATATGTACCAAAGCTTGTGACTGGATAAATGGTAAATGACAAGTAAGGGAACACGATATCGAAGGCGCCATGCGTCCGGAAGATAACGAGAACAGCTAATAAATGGTGGTGGACGCGTCGATCAAGAGATTTTACTCTCTGCAATGACACCGTGTGTACGATAACCTCCGCCATGTTTTGGGGTGCCCCCTGGATTATAGTCAGTAATTGCCACATTAACGGAAAGGGAGACCATGTTAAGCACGTATCCGAGGAGGGAAAACGAATAAACCAGATAAATTCTGCGTACCATTGTGCTGTTTCAGGGCTCCAAAGTATCATAGCTCTCGGATTGAGGTTCCGATGAGATTTTGATACCGATGAAACAAGAAACCCTTTTCAACATCTGGGAAAGAGACGGTGAAGTTAAATGGACATATGGTTTTGATTCTTGGTCCTGTCTGCGATCAGGATAATCGTATTTAAAATAAACGGACGCAGTTATTAGATAGTTCTCCTGGGTAGATTGAGGTTCGCTCAGTGGACCATGGTCCATGTTTTCTGGATAAGGAAAAGTTAGTTTGGATTATAAGATTTCGCCGCTTATTAGATGAAATCTTTGAGGAGGCTGGCGAGAGATGATAGCCAAGTGCTCTTGGTTTAACCCCGCCGAAATGAAGCATAGAATCCGAAAATCTTTCTAGCGTTTGTAACTCTGGCCTGTTGATTTTGGCAGGCATCTTATGATGGAAGAGTGGAAGAGAGAGATTAAGTCCGGGTTTCGGACCGCATTTCCGATTTTGGTTTCGAGGCGCTCATTCCGTTTTTCTTTCTGGCGCCATCGACCGCCAAAATATATTCCTGAAACAGATTTCTACGCCACACTGGAGCGATAGCTCTCCACCTCCACCCCATGGTATTTCTACGGGTGTGCGCTCCAATTTCCGCGTCGTGCAATGCACGAGGTTCAGGGAACCAAGTTTGTGTTTAATGACTTTCATGATCTACTTCGCCGCGTAATGATCCATATAAGCCCGGAGACAACCCCTGTACAGCCCTCATTTGGATTCTTCGGCAAAACTTTAAAGAGATTGGGGTAAGCTCGATTTCTCTGAACTGTTATTTAAGCAGTGTGGCCTGCTTCCTTTACGCTCGCACAGATTTTTATTCGGGCTTCCAACATGCATTTCAAGTCAAAGCCCAGAGATCACTGGCATGAATGTTTGGGCGTTCCCGACGATGCCACTCGAGACGAAATCAAGGCTGCCTACAAGAAACTAGTGAATGGCCCTTTGTATCTTGGTTTTATTCTCCTTCTGCTTACTGGCAGAATATGTTGTAGGCATTGCAATGGCACCCTGATCGACATAGCGAAGACAAGAATCTGGCGACAGCGAAGTTTGTTGAGGTAAGTACACACATTAACTGTTTTTTGGAAGGTTAGAGCGTTTATTCTTTCCTGTAATCTTTTATGTCAGATCAACAACGCGTACCGTATTATTATGCGAGAGCGTCACTTTGAGCTTGCCAACGTGTCAGTCCACGACTTGGACCCATCCAGGCCTCACTGCAAACCAGAACTAGCACGGAATACAAAATACCGAATACTCCTCGTACTCGAGATTCCTCTACGACACTGAGGACCTTATCTTCGTCTTCCCGTCAATCAAGCTTTGAGTCCGTCACTACTGCACCTTCTTTCTCTAGGTTCAGTATGCGAAATGCTTCTACAAGCTGCGATACCTTACCTTCTATGACTCATGGGAATTCGCCTTCTTATCCTCGCGCTCCTCCCCCTCAATCTATTCGAATGTGTTGGAATTAATCGCTTCAGAACTTCGACAGAAAGGCATCCATTTCGCAAGTCGACTGACTGATAGCCTATAAGAATCCAAGCTGCCAAATCGCGCAGATCGACTGATGATTCCAATTGTACGTCTGTTATCGTAAACTGGTGCTTTATCAGCCACTGACTCTTTACAACCACAGCAGCGCAATATTCAATGAAACGAACGTTATCGTTCAAAGATCCGCATTCCAGCTGGCTCTGTTTCACCTGCTTATCGTCCACTTTCGCCTCGGTTGGTGTAGGCACGTCCAGAGAGTGGAAATATTCGTTAACCTTGACCCTCGAGGAATTGTTCCAAGGTCGATCAATGTCCCATCGGATTACTCCGCCGACTGCTGTCCGGGCAAAAGTAAATGTGGTCTCGATGTCGAGTCTCCTGGTTGTCTCCCAGGGACAGAAGTTTATTTGAGGGGCTGGCCACGAGCGTACCCAGGGTCATTCCGGACATCATATTCGTTGTTGAGCAGGCTTCACGATCGCTGTTGCTGCCGAGAGAACGACTCTTATGGATGTTAAGGTTCCTGGTCGGAAAACTGAAGAACCAGATGGAAGGCTTTGTTTCCCTGGAATTGACGGGGAGCTTTTGGCCGTAAGAGTTCTCGACACACCCGGGCGCGTGGAGCTATTATAGGATCTCAAGTTGTTTGTGGCGCTGGTATGCCGATATGGTTTAACAATAAAGTCGTTGGCAGAGGTAACCTTGTAGTACAGTAAGTGAACTTCGAGTGCGACACGTTATGCGGCTAATCCTTGTCAAGTTGGGAAATACAGATGCCCCACGTTTCTCGCTGGGACAATTTTAGATCTACTTTTGGATTTGGTAGGAGATGATATACTAGAGAAGCCCTAATTGTATTGTATACTATGCCATAGCCTATGTTCTTCAAAATTTTGCGTATACAATCGCTGTTTATTACTATGATATATGTATTCATGTAGTTACTCTTCTGTATTTTATGTCCTTCTTCCGTACTTCAACTTGAATCAATTTATTTCTTAGATCGAAGCTGAGGTTTACGCGGATTGAGTAGCATCGGTGTGGGAGTTGCCTTCGCAAAGATTTCAACTGTATTGTTCTCGATCTGTAAGTAATTAAGTGAAGTCGACCGACACAGATGTCGTACTCTCAGAAGATCAGTAGAAGAGTATCTCAGTCCTTCCGTAGGTAATTGCGTACTAAGCGGGTCTCCAACAAGAGTAATATTATTTACCACCCCGTACCAGGCGAACAGTTTGATCATGACGTTTATTACTTATGCGTACACATTCTGATTCAACTCTTTCAAGAACAGCGCCCTAGCCAATGCCGAGAGGCACACACCTCGACTGCAGCTCCCGATTCATCGTTTCCCAGAGTCTAGTAAGCTCCACTCCTTCTGCATCTTAAACGACGGAAGATGATCTTTTCATATGTGCAGGCGCGTCGATCTCGATCTCGAAGAAGTATTGCAGTTGCGCCAAGTGTCCGACCTTCCAGGAGCATCCTTGCCCAAGATATCCCGCGTCAATCGAGCCTCGAAGGAGGTGTACACCCTCCGAGTACTCGCTACGCGTCTCCAGACGACCAGTTGTTAGATGCCATCGTTGAGTTACAGGAGGACCGTACATGTCTATGGATGGAGAATTGGAACGAGAATGTCCAGGGGAGCATTCAAAAGGCGAGTTGCTTCTCTGGTCATCTTCGTTATGGGGGGGATCTGGGTACTACTCCTGCTCCGTGATGTTTTAGCCGAAGAGTTTTTTGCGCGGGTGAATAACTTGGCCAAGCTCGACTTGAGAGGACGAACGGTGAGCTGCTTCCATAATGAAACCTTGATATTTTTTGTGTACATTGCGCCTTGAGCGGGGCTGTGGGGGAATACTAGACTCAGGAAGAAGGGTATCTGTTCACCAGATACAAATGATTGCGGCGCAGGCAGAGAGAACTGGTAACAGAGATTGATATTAGAACCAAGGAAGACATGTTGAGAAACGGAGAAGTGCATACAATGGCAGAATTCTTGAACGGCTCGAGGCCCCCTGCAGGGTGTTTGACATGCGAAGATAAAGAACACCAAGTGGTTTCAATAGAAAGCTGTCAATGTGTTCAGAGATAGAAAGACTCGGCCCAGAGGTAAAACGGAGATCGTGATCGAGAAGAGGCTTGGGCATAGTCGAAAGCGGAGGGTCCTGCAGTCAAGGGGTTAGTGAGAAATACTGAAAAATGGTAAGAAGCACGAACCATGGGACGCGTTTTCGGAAAGTATAGAATGGAATAATTTTACTATTCAAGAGATAGTCAGCTTTCTGTTCATGCATGCCGTATCAGAAACTCACGTTTCATTGGGTTCCAGTTTAAACGACACGCGACTTCCTCGCCTAGTCATTGAAATCTTCAATGAATACGCAATCTCTCCTGATAGGTCATCGTAACAACGATAGAAAGAGGAGGAGTGAGTGCTGTGACGTCTTGAACGGTTATTTCCGACGGTATTGAGATAGCAAATGGATGTTCGTCTCCTACGAGTGGATGACGCGAGAGGGGAAGAGTTATACTCCGGGATAGGAATAAAGAATTGCTTCGTGGTGCACCACCGTCTCCGAGGACAGAAACTAGTAGATTTCCTTCGAGCTGAAGATTATTTGAGATGGGTTCTGTGAGGAAAAGCAATGCTCACTGTGATACTAATGTCTTCTATGTGTTCAGTGTGACCATTTAATCTTTACTGAGCCTTCGATTCTGTCGTTCAAACCATACGCAGGGGAACGCGTTCTCCATACTCTCCTTCCTAGTCCAATGTTCATAGATTTCGTCCGGTAAACCCATGAAAAGCGACGGAATAGAGGCTCGGCATCGAGAGATATTTCTGTGCTATTGGGTACAGATGAATAAGTTGGTGTGGATAGAGAAGTCGAGCCATAAGCGTCAGAGTCGAAAAACGCAGACGGGACTGTAAAGATATCAGCCATGCTCCAGAGGTTTGAAGCTTCGAGGTTAGGTTCTCACCTATTTATGGTCTTACCTGTTTATGACCTATTTATGTGTCTGAAATCAAAAATGAAAAGTGGATACTGAGTGGATAAAAGAAGTGCTGCCCTGCCGAAAGCCGAGCCCTCCTCGAGCCGAAACTGGCATCGGAGAGAATCGGAAAGGCTTCAAGTTGAGGCGTTCGCCGGCTTCAGCTAATTTACAAGTATACCTAAGCCACCAAGTAGCGGGTTTCAAGTCCCAAAGTATTACAGAATGAACCGGGATTTTTCTTGTCGGTGTGTAACAGTCTCAACTTAGCTCAACTTTCCCTCATCATCCCATCGATATCAACAGATACCACAGCCTACAGAAGCAGACTGTTTCAACGAGTTGACCATGCTGAACCACTCTGTTCAATCCTACAGCACTATATTCATTCCTAATCCTCGGACTAGCCGCAACAACTGCTACATATGCGACCGCCTTACAAATATCAAATAATCTACGATGTGCTGGGCCTCAGTATAGCTTTTCTGCGGGGAAACAGTTCACATCGCAAAGAACTATATGACCTTTCTGAAGTCCCTTCTCAAGCATGCTAACTAAAGCTTTCTCGTCAAATTGCACTGCTCACCCTTGACATAAACCAATCTCGCTGGTGTGATTGAATGACCAGCATGTCGTAATCAACGCAGCTAAACATCTACTGGCACGGAAGTGAAAGATATCAAGAGCCACACTTCCAAAACTTACCGGGAAAGCCAAATCGGAGAGGAAATGGACACCATTCTCAAGAAATCTGGCGGTTGATGCCATGAAAGAGCTTTCACTAGTAATAACGAGTCCGGCAAGTGACGGGTGCTTATGGGTTCTAGGCACGGATAAGCATAAAGACTGGTGCAAATTGTACGTTTGAATTCGTGTTTTTGGTGCTATAAACGGAGAAGCAATGACGTCGACTTTCCAGAGGGCCAGAGAGTTTCGAAAGCAAAAGCGTTTTGGTGGTCAACAGGTCGACCGGTCAAAGCTTGAAGGAAAGATGCGGAAGCCGGTGACGTGCCGAACGGATATACTTGAATGCGCTAGTCCGACTTTGTCGTCGGGTAAGTAAAGCTTTGGCACCTTAATTTGGCATCCGAATTGTTCCAGTGGCGGTTTGTCATCCAATCCGCATCTGCCCTTTTCCAGGGCCGCTTGAGCTGAGCAATCGTGAATACACAGGAATACACTCGTTGATACGGCCGACAAAAAGAGGTCCAGCCAAGTCGGGCTCGGAAGAGGCAGGATCTTAGGCTCAGGCTTCTGGCCGAGTATAATCGTTGGTGAGCTTCCCGCTTGCTCTTGAACGTTTAAGAATGAAATCCCTCAGTGATGTCAATGGACTTTAGTCTTAGAGGGACCATGCTACGCATCCTCACATCCAAAAAGTCTGTAGCGGCTCAACTTTTAACAACATGAGGGCTCACTTAATACCACAGAAATGATTTAACCCCTTCGAGTGCTTCATTCCAGAGTCGTGCCCAGAGCACTTTTCGGTACTTTGACGCCACTGTTCCAGGTGAACACTCTGTTCCGATACCACTCATTCTAGAGCCGTGTCCGGAACCATGTTCACTTTCCAGTGCTCCGACATCACAGGCTGTATACATTCCCATTCACATAAACCCACATACAAAGGACACGTTTGAAAA
>JADNRY010000264.1:0-86248 GCA_015501585.1 Rhodocollybia butyracea
CTGAGGGACTAAGACTTAGGGGCGTTACACGGGGGGAGTAGATTATACTAATTCCTTTGCTGAAATTATTGAAACTATTGAAATAAAAGAGAGTTCTCAGCGGCAGCGGCAGAACGACACTATATTATGTACCTATTGAAATAAAAGAGAGTTCTAGGTACACAGTCAGTAAATAGAGTAAAGAAACAACGGAATGTAAGCACTAACCTCAGCGGCGACAGCGGTAGAACAACGCTGAGGTGTCAATATGTATGTACGGAATTAAAAGAATGTGTCACGTGTGACATATGTAAAGGTCAATATAAAAAACCAGGAAGCTTCCTGGTTTTTTGCGCTTGCGTTACGGCATTAATCCACGAACGTATAGATAACACAATGATGATAAGATCATCAACTTTTAACAGTAATCCATTTATGAAGGTTAAAAAGCACTATAAAAGTTGTTAAAAAGGATGCTTTAATTGCCAAAACGTGTTGGCACTAAGAGGAAATGCGAGTAGACTTGATAATTTGCATGAGCTGGATTGACCCTGTGGGAACTAGCAGATTCTATATACACACATCCATATGGATTGTCAGTGTATAACGAGTCTGCCTAGGGGAGACTACCAAAGCGAGTGCTTGGATCACACAAAGCAGTGAATAGAGGCCTGATTCAACCTGATTTTGAAGAAATTTTGGGATGGTCAAAAAAAAATAAATAAAAATTCACACGCCTCACGGCAGAACCACCCTACCTACCCCCGGTACGGGATTTCCTGCCCCAGACCCTTTCACTCTCCTCACATTAATCTCCTCGGAACCTGCAGTACATCAATCTCTACTATGAATATCAGTGACTGATGGATCAATGATATTTGTTATGTCTGTCTAATAGGATCTCGGTTGCAATAAGATACCCTTGGATTGCTTCAACAGTCTAAAGATCAGATTTATATGTGGTGGGTTTCAGTATTCTTTGCATCACTATGAATTACAACCGTTCTGTTGCCGAGAATCAGTTTTAATGTCATCAATAGTTAACATGTGTTTTGGTGCTGAAATGATTCATACATTGCACATTTATGGACAGACAATTGTGGGCCGTATCAACAAGGATGTGAAGGAAAGAACAAGCCCTTATGAGTGCCTTTCACGTTTCCAACACCTCATGAGATGGGACTAAAGATGGACACGAGTCCAAGATCAAGTACACATCTTGGACTCGTCGCGCAAGTACTTGTGGCTTAAAAGGCTTGACTTGTGACTCGTTAAAGACTTGTGGGAAACGAGTCAGTGACTTGCAAGTACTTGTGAGTTGTGATAATAATATTGTATGTCCATGTATTATAGGTAAATAATAGACAAATACTATTTATTAACTAGCATCTTACTGCTTGACTACAAAGGAAAGGTAGATATCTACTTGGGGGACATAAAGTGGTATTGCATGGCTTCTTATCCATGCTCCGCCAGTGCTAAAAGTGGAGTATCTGTCCAAATCTTGAGGATTTGGACTTGATATGCTACTTTAGGCACTGATCGATTAATTTGATGCTGTATTTGATACAGGATGATGTCATGTCAATCCTAACTTTTTTCAGTCTGGATGGTAATGATGTCATAATCATTCTTTCATCCTCTTTACATGTAATTTTGTGTTCACTGGTGTGACTTAAGGACATTGCCTACAGGGCTGGTACAATAACTTAACACAATAATAAATATGATATTATTGACTGCTAATTATTGCTTAAGTGGTACTCAAAATACATGTATTTATATACCTTGCACGAGTCACAAGTACTTGCAAGTACTTGGAAATTCTCAGAAGCTTGACTTGCGACTTGTTGGTGAACCGTGGGAAACAGGTATTGTGACTCGCAAGTCAGATACTTTCAAGTATTCCCACGGTTCTTACTTGCAAGTACCTGTGCAGGAACCGGACTCGTGTCCATCTTTAGATGGGACTTGCCATTACATCATCATGGGTCTCATTTTCGGCCTCCGTAGACTATCAATCATATGGAAGATTAAATATGCTTCAAATCGTTCACAGGACAACCACATACTGCATAAACTCTTCAAGAGAAGAGCCTGATATCGGTATCCTCATCCAACATCTGCCGAAAACTGAAGGGTCACGGACAACTTCCCAATTTATAAAGCAAATGACTCTGAAGGTCACCTAAACGTGCGTCAAATGTGCATGGGAGAGCATGGTATTTTTAGTATCAAAAATCACACATTCTGGTTTGAAAGTCTGACTACAGGTGAGTGCTTAGGTTATTGTTGGTCATATTTACTTCTTGAGAATTCTGATCAAATGCATACAGAACACGATGATAATTTTCTCGTCCATAGTACTTATTGTATATAACCTGATACTACAAGGATTATCTATAAAAATGTCAACTTGAAGAAGCAGGTCAAGGCGGGACATCTTGGATTGGCCTTTCCAATCTGGATAAATTCAAAGATTTAATTAAAATGTTGTTGCGAGTAGTTGGCTGGAGTATGAGTATGTGCCAGGGGTCTAACATTTGTCTAGAGGAAGCGAAAGAAAAACTACATGCATGAGAGAGTACAGATATTTTTAAACGGCAATTACCCACCCCGTTCCAAAAAAGGAGGCACGCATAGGGAAATTATGTGAGGAGTCGGTTGCCATATGATATGGCGGCTGAATTACTGGCTTAGATCACATGGGAAGGGTGAATTGCAATTATATAGCAGCTACTGAATTTACTGACCAGTTTATGAGGGACAAATAGCCGTAAAATGCAGAAGAAGATGGTCGTTTGACATCTATTTCTTCTGTCTGCTCTTTCAGCTCTAGCCACCTGTTACAATGTTTATCACCGACTACATTGTTGTCAGTGTGAATCCGGATTCCCCCATCACCTTTAGCTTCATTGATAGTGGGCCTCCTAGCCACTCCTCACAGAACTACGATACAGTTCTGATGGTCCATGGTAATTCTTTCAGCAATGGTATGTCACCTATTAGAGAAAGTATGCATGACTTGTGGTGATCCTTTGTTCCTTTTTACCGTTTAGCTATTTTCAAACGACTCCTGCCTCTTCACTCGAAGTTCAACATACGCGTTGTAGCCCTCAGTCGAAGAGGATACACTGGATCAACACCTTTCACTCTGGGAGAACGTGCAATTCTTGAGGAGGAGGGCTCTGTCGCCGAAGACGCGAAAGCAGAGTTTTTGGAAATGCGCGGAGTTGAAGTTCTACACTTTATCGACGGTTTCATTCAACGATCCACAATTCCCGCTGTTCAAGAGTCCGAGAGGGGCTGCAGAGGTGGCCTCACCCTTGTGGGGTGGTCATTGGGCAGTGTTTTTACATTTGCAGCTATTGCACATGTGGATTCTCGGTTCGTTTCTGATGACATGCGAACGAGATTCGGGCAGTACATTCGTGCCTACCTTATGTTGGGTGAGTCTCACTGCACTTGATAATAGAGAGACCTTGGCTCATCCCATACTCGTAGAGCCAGCAACCACAAATCTGGGTCTTTCGGTACCCAGAGAAGCCTGGATACCACTTCGGGACCCTAATATTCCCGCTCATGCTAGAGGCTGGCTGTTTTCACTGCTTGTTACGGGATATTACGATTACAGTGATGAGGTATTGGCCACCAGGGACCAGGACACTGTGCTGGCAACCATCGCGCCCAGTACATCGCGTATCCCCACCATATTTACCTTCAACAAAGCCGAGCGGGATGAGATTGTCATTTTAACACCGGAGTCAAGTGTAGATCTGCTACTCACAAAGGTGTTAAATCTTCAGATTCGCCAGGTCTATCACAAAGCTTGCTATGACAAACAGCTCAGGTCAAACGAGGCCTTGAAGCGCATGACCATATGGGAAATTGCTGGTGATCGGTCGTATTCCTTTATATGGCCAGCATTTTGGGAAATTGAGAAGGATGATATTGAAGCCGGTGCAGGAGTGAGAGAAAGGTTTGTAAGATTCAAGGTGCTAAAAGGGGTCAATCATTTTGTATGTTCAAAGTCACAAACCGAGATCTCTGGCTCATTCAATGGTTTAGATGCACTGGGACGAACCTGAGAAGACCATGAGCATGTTTCGAGATATTCTGGACATGCCAGATGTAATCCCTCAGCTGTATGAACGTTAGGTGCGGTGATAGTAAAACATCGAGGATGTCAATCAAGAATAAATATGACCGTCAGGATTAATGAAAACTCCAAGAAAACTCTGAGGGGTAGTCCTACCAATTTTTCAAGGTTAAAATATCAGATGTCAAATATTTCTGATGTGCGGAGTGCTCGGGACGGAGCACATGATATAATAACAAGTAACAATGTGTGACCAACTGTTATCTTTTCATCTTTCTTTCGTCTGCAAATTCAGTGGCACAATAAGTACACTCATTTTTATCGCTCGTTCACATTGCTATGGCACCGCATGCTAAATGGCTTGACCCGGATAAGGAAAGACTTGTGAACTATGTGTACAATCGTCAAGGGGGTTCAAAAAATATAAGTAATGACCAGACGTCGATTTTTTTTTTCCCCGGGTTCTACCCTCGGACTAACTAGCTATGTAATCGCTCCCACGGCTATATATAGTAAATCAAGATAAGATAAGACCCACTCTACTCTCTGCCGTCGCTTGGAGCTAGTACATGCGGCGCAGGTCCATTTTTTAGTATGGTAATCTAGTGCAACACACTCCATATGGTACTGCACATGATGTCAACCCCATTAGTACTTGCAATGGCCTTGAGTGACAGGAAACATACCCAAACAGTTTCGCAGCCTTTCCTCTGACATTCACCACCATACAGTGCGATATCAGATCCAGCAGCAGATTACGAATTGATGCCCATCTCGTTGCTGGAGAGGATTACCGGAGTATCTGAAGTTTATTAAGACTTTCGTACCTGTTGATAGATCTATTACTCTGCTTGTGTGAGTCGTTGAACCTTGGGAGGGTACCAGTACAGGTGAGCATGTTGTCGAAGGAACATTGACGGGTTTGCTTCTCAGCATCGAAATCAAAGTGCATTGCATTCCTTTTGAGCCGGAAGCGGCTTGGTCGTTTTTTGCCTTAGACTTTTTGCATGCCGCAGAACCCTTGCGCCTCTTGTTTGTATTCCTGCAGTTCCTGCTTTGATCTTTTGTTGGCATTCTGGACATTGAATCTCGCCGTTTGAATCTATAGTGATGTTTTCGGGATTCTATGGAATAAACGGTTATTATACATTAGTAAGTAACTGAAGTGATGCTCTAAGTGCTTGTCCAAAGCTGAATGTAGAAATTACCGCACTGTCGATGGCTTCCATCGCCGTATCAAGACTGAATAGATGTAGCGTTGCAGAAAGAAAATTTGGGCTGAGTGTGCCGAGGTGGTGGCAGTGCTTACACCACACCCGCTGATGTCATTAGCAAAAACCACAATTCTGGTGCGCGCGCCTGTAGCTACACCCGGGAAACTATGTTTTGCACAAGTACTATATGCTAAATGCTCCAGAAAGTGCCTAAAACACTTGGTTTTGAAGCAAACAACGCGAAGCCATCAAATATAGATGCGCGTGAGAATAACGAAAAGTCCGCATTAGTGGCAAGGCAATCTAAGTCAAACTGTCTGTTACTTCTGTAGTGAAGAAGGACATATTGCTAGCAGAAATCAGCATAGACAACTTACAAGACTTCTCTGAAATTTCAAATTTCATAGGACTACAGGCTAGACTTGTTGAAGGTGGACCGCCGGTCCGACGGTTGTTGTTTCGGGTCTCAGCTGCCCCCCGGTCATGTTACCCGCCACCCCGTACTTTACCGTATTTTTTATTGATTAACCTATATATATTAGCTACCGTACTTAGAATAAAGGGATTCCCACCCCCATTTGCGTGCCCCCTTAAATTCTGTCTGATAAGCTTATCGCTTCTATTTGGATCAAAGTCTATGGCTCACAAGACTGCTACCTTCTGCATGAACAATGATATGCCTGTGAGTTGCTGACTCAAGATGGTGAGATATTTGTTGAGTATCCATGTCTTGAATGTGATTGAGTGATTGGTTTCTATCTCTTACATTAAAACAAGAGGCTTACACCTGCTTTAGCACCCTAAACAGTGTCACAGCTTTGTCACATTAAATGGACCTGTTTTGAATGGCATATCCAGGTGTGACTGTGGGAAATTACTTCCAATTTTAGGTAGGCGAGGGAAGGAGAGGGGGATGCAAGCTCTTAAGGTCAAAAGTCATCATGAAAGATAAAATGTGCACGCTGTTGTGGATTAAGTGATCTGTTTACACTTGTGCACTCGGTTGTTAGACCTTTAGTACAATTGTCTGGGTCTCCCCCAGGACTTCTACAGTATTTATACTACTCACAATACCTTCTAGAATATTCTACATAGTACTGGTAAGTAGGCTGAGTAAGTAATGAGTAATACTAACAAAAGTACTAGAACATTCCAGTAACTCAAATCTACAACACACGCTCCTTGTGAATATGGCACTGATAGAATGGCAACAGAAGCTATTCTACCATTCCATTGGCAAATTGGTAATGGATAGAACAGCAAAGTAGCCATTCACAGGGAAACTGCTTTTTGGATAGCTCCAGTGCATGGATATATCTCACAAGTAGTTTCCTCACAAATGTCTATACTTTCCTATCCAGTCCATTGCTGATTTGCCCATGGAATGGCAGAACAGCTTCTACTACATTCCACTAATTTCCATCATCTTTGGAGCATAATCATCAGCAAGATGAGCTGAGCTGGCAAGAGAAGTAGAAGCACATGACTTCTACAATATTGTGAGGACAAAACATACCATTGCCTTGCAACTTCTGCTTCATCACCTTGTACAATGTAACAGCTGAATCTATAATGGGCGTGACTAACGACCTGCCTGACAGGATTTTTCATGTGATTGGGATAAGAATCAGTGATCTGTGGGTAACTGCAGATTCAATTCAAAAGGCATTGAAGTTTGGAGCGAGTCAATGAGCCCTTGACCACTCGTCTTCAAAACCTAGGTTTTGATTGGTGCATTTCTATTCAGTTGCTATTCAGTCCATAGCAGTCCATAGCAGCAATACTGACGCTCTGAGCTGCTCTGGAATGTTCCATAGCACTCTGGCACAGCAGCAGCAGTCAATAGTTCATCCCAGGGTCTGCAGATACTAATTCATTGATCCCCTGAAGTAAGAACAGAGCTTGGTCATAGGTGAAGAGTATCAAAGGCTAGTGTCTCACCTTCTTGTGGTATTAACATCAGCTGGGCAAGAAGGGTTTGGTTGCTAAGTGTACATCACCTACCATTTTATGTCCATCCGTGCTTTCAAACTCCGGTATTAATACCCTTCCATTCTTGATGCATTACATAAATGGAGCAAAGATATCTTCCCAGGGATGTCAGGGCCATGGTCAGGGCTCATTGTATGCAGTGTGGCCCTGCAAGACCCAACAATCAAAATCGCTAATATAGTTAAAACTTAAAAATGACGTCTCCTATTCAAGTTATCTAACCCCATGATGAAGAGACAGATGGACAGAAAAATTTTGGATACTTTTTAATGGCCATCTACAGCTTTTACCACTCGTTGCCGATTGAGGAATCGGGTAACACTGGATCATCAATACCACTCATGATTCCTGATTTCCAATCTTCAATGATTTCACACAGTTCTCCAGGCTGCTTAATCACTTTTGCACGAGGTCCTCGATCCTGCTTTGTCAGGCGATGTCCTTGGCTTCTCATAAAATGCCCGCTGACTGACTACAGATTTTTTTTTACTTCACTTGAGTTATAACTTAAGAAGGGCTTAATCAAACGCTTTGCGAGGTGCGAATGCATGCAGCATGGGATCATGTAAAAGTTTGACCCGAATGAGGTTATTTGGGTCACCTGCCAACATAAAACACACAATGTCCACAATGCAGCGCCTGCACACCTAGACTAAGTATGGAAGCTTTATCACGGACTCCGGCTTCTGCTGTGAGAAATCATTACAACATTTGTTGCATAAATGTCCAACTACGGCACCCTCGCAGGCTCAGGCCTAGTTTTTCTCAACGTGTATTCATCCAAAGTATTTGAGCTTCAAACATATCTGTAGCTTGTGAAGTCACATTATTTAGAGGAAAGGCCGTTTTCATCTTGTTTGACACCCCATATATGTCAAAACAGCGGTCAGTCAACACAAGGTTGACAGCATACTCACCTGAGAGTGTAAGGGTATTACAGGAGTTGTAAGAGTGCTTGTTGAGAGCAGAACAAGTGTCCAGACGAATAGTAGGATTCTTGGTTATTGTTACAGGAAAATATCTACAGTATTTATACTACAGAATATAATAAACCCTATAACAATGTATGAGTCTACTTGAGTTGTACTGCTAAACATAGTGCATATACATGTGCATAATGTACCCTAGAAGATGGAGTCCGTATGGTAATTCTATAGGTATTGTTCATAGGTACTGCAAGGCAGCGTACAAGCTATGTATCATAAGACTAATAGCGAATGGCATAATTGACTATATCTATACGAACCTGCGTAGAGGCTTCGTCTAGTGTTTGAGGGTGAGTTTCAACATAGCATATATCGACAGTTCATCGATCATATAGCAAGTGCGTCTAGTCGACTCACATTACTGATTAGATACGACTCATAAGCGGTAATCTAGTTTCAACAATATATTTCTTTAATCTTAAACAATTTACTGGTTACAGGCCAGCTCTCCCGGCTCATTATGAGTTTTATTCTTGAGTTGGTTGTTGACCCTCGCCATTGAATGCGCGTTAAGCGTATATGAGCTCTTAATCATATCAACATGTCCCATATCTCGCACCTCGAGTGAACTCCTTACCGACGCACCCATGATCATGCTTAAGTTTTGTAAAGCTAATTATTGTAGATATAAGCTTAGCAAGTTCAATAGATGCGCCATTGGCCTGTTGGACAGCCTTGGCAATATATGCATTGAGCGAAACTTTTACTAGCGCACAGAAAATCTGAGCCAAAGCCTGGCTCCGAATTCCGGGCCAAAACATGTGACTCATACTCCCAGTTTCCCGGGCTCTTTGCTGTCTGTCATGAGCCGGGCCCCATGTGAGCGATAGGCTTTGTATGAAAAGCAAGGAGGGGTTGCTACCTCGGATCACGATTTTTGACGTAGCCGGACTGATGGAGCCAAATCGGGACATGGACCTCGGGCACCCATTTCAATTATGTAAATCTGATACTATTTATTCTTACTACTATTCTTAATGTTCGCCGCTCTCTTTGTCAAATGAGAAGTTAATTGCCTTAAGCTAAGTCTTCCTTGTCAATTGTTGAGACCATAGCGGGTCATGTGGGAAGTCCCGCTTCTCTGTCTGCTTCTGTCGCCTTAGCTTCTGTTGCCTTAGGAGAGAGGATATTCTGAAGGCGTAGTATTATTCCTGCTCTATTTGATGGATAAGAAGTCTAAAGTTGTTAAGCTACTAGTTTATCACGATTATCAATACTGTATAACACATGCTCACTGGATATCACGTGCTACTATGCATCGATCCTAATAGGTTTAAAGCTTTCCCCCTAGCGCCGTTTTAAGCTTTCAAGAGGAAACTATGGCTGGAACCCTCTGTTATGCATTCAATTGTAGATATACAGTACAGATCCCTCTGCAAAGACACCAATAACCTGATGTCATGGCAGAGAGGCCAGGTTGGATGCAGATCTTTTGCTTTCAGGAAGAGCACTAGTAGCGCAAGCCCTAAATTGTGTCCCTAGACAACCCAATTGAGTATTTAGAGAAGGACAGTTAAATTAATTTACTACTAGCAACAGAAAGGCCAGGTGCTGTTCTTCAGGATATAATAGCTGAGACAGATATCAAGTTGATGATTTGGAGGGATCATATTGCATATCCAGTGGGATATTGGAGTTAGAGCAGAGTTAGAGCCATGAATCATACCAGTGATCTCCTGCAACATTGTTGCAAATAAAACTTTTGCAAAATATAACTCTTGAAGAAAGACTCACTGGAACAACATCCTTGGCTTTGCCTTCCGGAAGATATACAGCTGTTATACTTACACATTCACCGCTGGAAGCATCATACGCCCTTGAGCACCACATCTCTGTTTGAGCCTGATGAGCTTCCCCTTCAACAGTATTTGGTTCCGTTGAGCTCTGGCCACAGCGAAAGTCTTTACTAAGCGGCAGTTCCACCACTTGCAATTCTACACACAGTGAATACTACAGAGCATCCTTTCGCTGTGTCTAATAATTTTTATACCTGCTGGGGGGCACACTGAGCGGCCAGGACATATCTGATATTCTCACACACAGGGGCCCAACACGGCAGGTACTAGGTGTAAACTAATAAGTATCCCAGGAACACGTAGAGTGAATCAACTCTATATTAAGTAGACTATACCAGTACACTGATAAGTATCTAATGAGACTAATAATCAGTGAGCTATTTAGCATGTAAGTAAGGAAAACACACACACGTGACACCCCGGAACACGTAGAGTGAATCAACTGGGGTGCTTCTTCATAATTACTCTAAGTTAAAAATGACAGCGTGGGAGAGAAATAAAGCGAGGAAGATAATGGAAGAAAGATAAACTTTGTAAGGAATACTTAAAGCAAAACAAACAAAAAGTCAGGGTCGCTGTGATGTGTGAATAATGCTAAGATTTCACCGATATGTTCGGGATCAACCCTGCTCTCAATAGAATGTAAGCACCTGGGTATATAAGGCCATGAATATCAATATAATTCAATAGAACTTGTTGCTCTCATTTGTGGCCACTTGCAATGTTAATGTCTCCATCTATCTACCTCACTTTCCTCATCTATTCCTACTTGCGCGCTTCTACTATGCATGCATAGCTCAGTTCATAGTCTTCCATGGTTGTCTTTGACTACTGTAGCACTGTAATTTTATATAGAGATGGGTCAAATACACGATGGTTCAGAAACACCTTTCATTTATAAGCAGAGGGAAAGCTGAGAAGAAGCAATAGTAAGATTGCTTTAGTCTCGTTTGAGAGCCGCTCAGCTGACTTGAGTGAAGTTGAGTTGCCCAGGTTGCTGCTTGAGTGGACCTGGTTACAACTTGAGTAGACCCGGTTGCGACTTGAGCGGACCTGTCAGATTTGCCATTAAATCCAAGTTGCATTGATTCAACCTCGGCGAACTCAGGCACGGGAACTATGCTACCCTTTGATTGAGCCGGTGAAGTCACTCTAGGGCCAAGGGGCACCAAGAGGCACTTAAGTCGCCGAAAATTGCATTTAGTGGCCTTGAGTTGAGGGGTACTTTTCCTGATGCATCTGCTGTTCCCATTCACAGGGGACCAACACAGCAAGGGGGTGATGTCTCTCAAAGTTTTTATATAGCAGATCCCTGCTGGAGGTGTGGACCAGCAGGTATGTGCTTATAATGCCCTTAGGCGAGAGTCTTATGTTCACACAAAAGGGCATGACAAAGGCTATGTGATTGTGGACTTGTAGTGTAGAAGAACTACAGTAGTTTAGAATAGAAATGATATCTTATTGTGTGATAAGATAAGATAAGAGTCGCAATGCAACAAAAGATAAGGCACAGCCAGAAGGAAATCAGGCAAGATGGGGAGGAGGCATTACACCCTCCCCCACTAGATTACCTAGGGTATTAATTGAACAATATGATGGGATAGATCCCCAGTAAGCACCTGTCTAGCCCCACTATCTACTTATCTACAAGGGCTTGAGCCATGGCGTCAACCCTTGTGGATAAGGGGTTTAGATTTGTTTGGCACATTTTGCTAATTTTCAGAGGACTTTAGACCTTTTAGAGTTGATTTGGCCCTACTATATGTACTGTCAGCACCAAGTCGGTACCATGGCATCATGTGACCCTACCCTGATGCATCCAGATACTGTGATAAATGCTGTATTATGTATAGCAAGTAAGGGTGATGAGATACAAAATACCTAGGCGTAGTTGCTATTGATTTATGAGAGTGCCTCCTGCTTACCCCTGTCTTTGACTGGATACCTAGGCCTAGTTGCTATTGATGGGGAGATTTATGAAGATGTCTACTTTGCCAATGAGTGCCTCTGCCTGACCCCTGTCTTTGACTGGATATGGATTTGATGTTTGTTCTATAGTCAGCAGTTCAGTCACCCACTTTTGTCAGATAGGGTATGCTCTAGGTCAAATAAAAATTACAAATTTTCATACTTTTGCAGTGGATGAGGTCAAAGCTGTTTGATTACCAAATTCAATAATTCTCAAGCACTTTGACTAGCTTTATGTGTTTCTTATAGAGTTAGACACATTTGATTTGATATTTTTGATAAATTACTATATTAGGCAATTTTTTCTCAATAAGGTCAAAGGTGTTTTTTTTCTTAATTCTTGTTGATGCAATTTCAAAATTTTTGCAGTGGATGAGGTCAAAGCTGTTTTCACTACCTAGTCACTGCGGGGATTAGCATGTATTCGGTCCCGGATAATCCAAAGAAAAGGTCATACTCATGTGAAACTTTCCTTGCCTAGATATTGTAAGAAAATGAGAAAAATATTTTGAATAATCTTGGTATTATCGTCTCATCATTCTGGACCCAAGTGTTTTCATAATTTTTGGCATAATATGAGGCCGAAAATATGAGATATTCACTAGAAGATCAAATTAAATATTTAGTACCGGAATATTTAGCTAAATCTTGCCATATATGGGCCCCGGATACTTCAAGATTTTTAACAAATTTCGAAAGCGGAAAACCCAAGATTTTCGGAAAGTTTTCTGGCGCTATTATGACCCTGAAAAGCTTCATAATATCAATAGAAAATCGTGAGATAATTTGAAATATTCTGGTCCCAATTATCTGTATCCGATATCGGGACGTCGTCAATGTCGAAACATCCTTAGCATCCTACATATCACCAATATCGACATCTATTTCGTCGGTGGTTCAGCAACTGCCATATTTCACAGTAGTAGAATCTACCGTTTTCCCTGCGATGGATTAAGATTCGTCGCGAGACATTGCTGTGAGGGCTCGACTGCTGCATTGTGAAGATGATGCTTACCAGCCTGAGTCCCGAATCCCATCACGCTAATTCTCTTGGCCCTACCTAGCCCTACCTTCACCTCGTTTGTGTCCCCAAACAGCGTCACGAATGGAATGGTGAAGGCGGGAAATTGTCCCGACGGTCCCGCCTTCACCATCCCATTCCCCTGCACTGGCCCGTGTTCTTTCCTGGTAAAGCTGACAATCCGAGTCGCCCTCACTGCTTGTGGATCTTTCTTCTGCTTGGTCCGACTAAAGACGGTTCAACGTATGGCAGCCCCGTGAGTTGCCCATCATACAGGCGCTACCGATTTAAGGGCATTCAATCAATCTCAAGTCTTGCAGTATAGGGTACCTACTGAAACTTCACTATACATACGAATAGAGGCGTTTTTTCCTCATTGGCGAAGGGACAGCAGCAGTATAACAACCTGCGCACTCGCGATGTTCCAAATTTTAGTACTAATTTCTTTTGCCATCATTAATTCTCCTCCCAGCTTCGATCATTCTCCTCCCATCATTCGTTCTCCTCCCCCATTCTCCAGGATTGACTAGCTCATTCTCCTCAGTTCTCCTCCCATCATTCTCCTCCCGGCTTCACTCGCGTGACAAGCTTGCGGTCTTCCACGATCGCGGTGGGACGTAGCGAGGAGAAATAGCGTCTCCTCGTTACAAGTGACGTCTTTAGGGTTGCTATTAGAGCGTATTTGCAGTCCGCTTGGTGACCTCGGCGTCTCCTCACTACGTCACACAGCGATCGCGGATGACAACCGCAAGCTTGTCACGCCGTCTCATTGTCTCCTCGTTACATGTCGCCTTTTTAGCGGTTGCAGATACGCTCTATTACCATATACGCTCTCTTTGTCACCTCGTGTGACGATCCGCGCAATGTCACTCAAGGCTATCCAATGTTTTTCTATTTCTCAACCTTGGTTCATGTAATGTTCTAATCATGCAACTAACGTCATTGGTGACGAGGCGCCAGAGTATCTGATTTCAATCAAATTTTCCTTTATTATCTTACTAACACTTCACTATGTTACCAGTAGACATCGACCTCGAGGGTTTACTCGCCGCTGAAGAGGATGTGTGGGTTCAATGCTTAGAGGATGGGTATTCACTTGAGCTGCCAACGCGGGCGCCGACAATGCTTTCGATCATTCGACACTGACCCCTTGGTCGGTCTCTTACGTACGACTGTCGCGACATCGTTGGAAGCCTCTCCCCATACCGACTCTGAAGATGAATCGATGACTCCCCACCTCTCCCTTTCACCACCAGCGCTAGCTCATTGGGAATAAAGAGCAAGAAAAGCATGAGTCGCAAAGCCCGGCAGAATCATGTTATCGCAGGTGACCATCTCGACAGGGGAACTGTGGTCCTGGCGACTGCGTCATATCTTCCGCTGGGAATTTTCTCCAGGGGAAGGAGTAGCGGTAAGGAACTCTAGTCACTTTCTGAATCGGAAAAACCAGATACAATTATATAGATCGGAGTGTCTTCTCTTTTTGCAACTTTGACGGCCCTTCTTGGGCTACTTAGTGGGGGAGCTGTGTTGGCGATGGTGATAGCCGGTGACTTTTCTGCCATAGTTGTTATGGCCATGTATGCATTTATTACTACCTGGGTTTTCACTTTGTAGCAGGATTAGCTGGCCGGTATATATGGGTGTCCTTATTGGACAAAAATAAATTGTAATTGTGCAGCTCAAGACATTGAAATACCCATCATGATCATTCTAAATCTCTAGTTCTTGTGCCATGATCATGACAGAACTTTGTAATTGTGCCGTGATCATGATGGGATGATGTAATGATATACTCAATGCATAACCTGCCAATGATCATGCAATGCAAGCACAAAAGCCTGCCAATCTAGCATCGTGATCATGGCCATGACTGAAAGGATAGAATATTGTTACAAAATGATTTTGTGATTGCGACTGAGACTGTTATATTTGTGCCATCTAACTAATGTATAGGCTTGACATAGGCCCAGGCGCTGGGAGGCTGTGCCTTAGTGAATCATTGACTGTCACAATCTCGCTTTATTCAATCATTAACCATGTTCCATTCAGCTATAGTGAGATGGCTTGTGGCTCTGCTAGCATTCCTCAGTTCTTTTTCCAATTCAATGCCACAACCGGATCCTCTCCAGATACACACTCCCCGCACTATTCGTCGACGAGCATTGGAGCATGGCTTAGTTCAGCCTTCACCCCCAGTATATGTGACATATGAGGACCACGAGAGTGGTGAATCCCTTCGCATCTACCGATCCTCAACAGCTCCCATGTCTACCCTTTCTGATGAGGAACTTGATACTGTAATTGGGCACATTTTGCAAGTCTTTCCAGCTTTTGGTCGCCAGATGATTACAGGCCAGTTACGCCATCTTGGTCATACTGTTCCCAGAGCTCGCATACGTACCTCATATGAACGAGTTACTGGAGCTCCTGCCCATCTTACAGCACGCCCAATTGAGAGGCGCCGATACAGGGTAGCCGGTCCCAATTCACTTTGGCATCATGACGGTCAGCATGGTCCGTTGTATTCTTTTATTATCATTTCTTTTCTCTCATCTGGATTTGACAAAATAGCCCTCATTAGATGGCATGTAGTAATCCATGCCTTTGTGGATGGTTTCTCTCGCATGGTTATGGCCATCCAAGCAAATGGCAATAATCATGCAAGTACTGTTCTATCATTATTTCTGGAAGCCATTCAAGAGCACCAGACACCGAGCCGTGTACGTGGGGACCATGGTGTTGAGAACCTTGGAGTTGCACGATACATGGAAGAAAACTTTCGGGGTTCTTATATTTGGGGACGGTATGGATATTGCTTCAATAGATTTTACTCAGGTAGAGACTGATATATTATTATAGGAGTGTCCACAATGTTAGAATTGAGCGGCTTTGGAGAGATGTCACTCAAGGGTTTGGAACCAAGTGGTACAATTTTTTTTATGACCTTGAGGCCGAATGGGGCCTACAGCCAGACCTTGATGCCCATATTTGGCTCCTTCACTATATCTTCTTGCCAGCCATTAACGATGATGTTCTCGACTGGGCGGAGGCATGGAACCATCATACTATGACTTTTGATGGTGAGGAGCGACAGAGATCCCCCCGAGATATGTATTTCTTTGGCATATTGCAGGAGGGTTTGCGGGACCGGAAGGCATCATAGATGCCAGTGGACTTCTTGAACACCTTGAGGAGGAGATTGAGGATCTGGTGCACTATGGAGTAGATTGGCATGATATGGCTAACCCAGAACTTCTCAATCATCACAACCAGTATAACACCAATGATCTTGACAACCTAGGTCATCATACCTCCCGCCTAGGGATCCGCACCGTAACCGTATACGGTTACGGCCGTATAGTTTACGGTCACTTACGGTATACGGTAGGACCGTAACCGTAACCGTAAAGAGATCCAAAAAGCCTCTTACGGTTAGGGTTACGGGTATTATACGGTAATTTTACGGTATACGGCCGTATAAAAATTACTAAGACCTAAAACTTGAACTTTGCGCATATATACTCGCTTTGAATACAAGCTCAAGAGTCTCATATTGATTCTGGTATAGTATCACCACACAAACGGTCTCTGCATTCAAACAGAGGACCACCTCAACAACAAGTATATTAATTCCCACAGTGATCTGATGTGGTGATGAAAGCTTATACCATTTTTTCCTGACGTTGAGGGCTCGATTTCAGAAAGCAAGCAATTCTTTCCAATGGAAATACCATTGGTGGTATCCATATGGATAGAAAAGCAGTCAGATAACCTCCTTGCCGTTGTTGGCTCCTGGGTAATTTTACGGGCCGTATGGTACCCGTATACGGCCGTACATATACGGTCAGTATACGGTATACGGGAGTACCGTAACCGTAACCGTAAACTAGCTTTGCAAGCCTTATACGGTACGGTTACGGGTACCCGTAAAACCGTAACCGTAAACCGTATTATACGGTTACGGTGCGGATCCCTACTCCCGCCAACCACCACATCTCTCTCTTATTGAGCTTCCAGCATTTGGATGCCCATTTGAGACTGAAGAGCAGCATGAAGTTTTCACGGATGCATTACTATGTCTTCCACAATACAGCTCACGGGATATGGCACAGCGAAAAACACTTTGGCTTGAAGCTCTTGATTTTAGCTACCACTCTCTCAATATCATCATAACCTGCCTCAATGGATTATACATTGTTCGGTAAGTAAGATATTAATTCTGTATTTAGTGCGCTTCATTGAAATGCTATACCAGGTGTAATTCAAATCCTCCCTGAATACAAGTGCCAGAATCTGGAAATATAGGAACTTTACTTTGTTGTTAAAATATAAATTTTCAGTGCTCTTAGAACCTGATTGTGCTCAGTGAGCAGCACCGTAAAAATATGGCCTGTCAGTATACAGCCCATTAGATCTCAGGCTGGTCCCAACCAATATCAATGATGCAAAATCATCTATTTGCCTATTTTGGAACCACCAGTGTATGGCTGAGTGCCAAATTCTGGCTTTACAAGGTACCTGTATAGCTGTAACACTGTAAACTGTATCTTAGGGTTGCGGCCCAGGTGACGGCCAGATCCCTAACTTGTAATTGAGGGCTTGAATGGATTGGTGCACTCCCATGGATACTTAAATCAAAAGATATGGCTTACAGTCAGTGCTGGGTTGTACTGTAAGCCATGTTTGAAGAGACCACCTTTCATTGCTGACAGCTGTAACTGTTACATGGTTACTAGAAACCAGTACATTACTGTATAGTATTGAGAATTCTGCACTCAGCTTTACGCTGTTTAGCAATTCTTTGTAAAGATATATGCCCCATTGCCCACAAGTCTCAAGAATGAATGCAAAATGAATGTGTTAGTAAAGAGACATAATAAATGCTTTACTCCCTATTGGGTACCGTATGATAGTACACATGGCATCTGCTCAAGTATTGTAGATTCAGTGTTATTTTTCAACAATCACTATTCACGAAGCTATATTTAGTCTATAATGAATTCTTAGTGCTGTGACAAAACGGACCGACAGATACATCACGTGATTGTTTGATCGGCGAGTCCGGCACCCTCTGAAAGTGCGATATTGCAGTTTCTTTGTCATCAATTTATACATACGAGCCGTTGATTAGCACACAATTGTGGGTGCAATCTGTCATGATCAGTGATTTTCAAAATCAGCTGCTTCAAGCGCTTGTGAGCACCTGAGGTACTCAATGGAATTAAGGATGGCAATGCTAAAAGTGCTATGCTCAAGCACTTTTTTCCAGGTGAAACTGAGATTGAGTATTCAAATGGGTCTGTGAAACCTGGCAGACAAATGTTGTAATGATTTGTGGCTCAAAAGATCTGACCACCCTGCTGGTGGCAGGTCGAGTATTTCACGTATATCTGTACATGTCAGTAATGACTAGCTATTGTGTACACGGTCTAAGGTCCTGTATATGAAGTCCCCAAGGAAGTCCCACTATCCAAGTAGGTCTAATCCTCTATGATGTCATGCGATTTCAGTAAAATTGCATGACATCATTGAACAAAGCAGCAGATCTAATCTGGAAGGTTCTGTTTCTGCTGAAAGGCGAGTTCAAGCTGAGTCAAGTTTCAAATAATGAGCATGACCTCTCCCTGGACTCTAAGCTTCGAGTCGCAAGCACACTCCATGGTGATCGGCATCCAATTTGTCAGTGATGGCACTAGGAGATTCAGCGAGATGTTGTCATAAGTAGCTCAAGTTGAGGAAAACCAGTATATTGCAATGGATAGTAACTCAACTCCTTAGATTCAAGCCTTAACAATTCTAGATGACCCAGCAGCTGCCCGAGAAACTCCTAACAGCAGAGGAGTTTTTAAAGGACAACTTTCCGGAAATTTCTCAAGAAATATATTGCCTACAAGACTCTAGGATTAGGGGACTGACAGGATACAGCAATTACCGTCTGTTCCATCTTCTGCATCACATTTGCACTACCTTCAGCTTTGACATGCACACACGTCAAATCAATAAAATTATTGCTCGACACAATGGTATACAAGTTACACTAGCAGATGTATACCAGTGGTTAGGTCTCCGGGACATCAGCAATTTCACACAAATGTAAACGGTATAATTGTATACTCGGCGTAATCAAAATGCCAAATCATACCCCATCATACCGCCCTGAGAGTCATTTTCAATATACTCTGGGTATAATTGTCATACCTGATTATACTGGATTATACGCTATTATGCATATCCATGTCGGGTGGCCTTGCTCACTGCAGCAACTACTTTTGAATATAAAATTTGTCAAGCCAATGAAGCCAAAGTTGTAGTACTGCAAAACATTATTATCCGAAGCACGTAACCCAAGGCGGGTGGTCCAAGAAGTGCGCGGAAGCACAGGCGCAGAAAAAAAAAGCTTGAGTCAAGCGGCCGGCATTTGGAGATCTCGTGACAGCTGTACAGTTCAGCTGAATTATATCTCACGACTTGATTGTCGAATACATTTGTGCTTTTTCCTCTGTCGATTTTCCTGTCAAATTTTCTTTCTCAAGTCACTCAAAATCTCAAGACTTAGGTCAAACTCAAGCACTAATCAATCCTCTCTTTAAATTTATGCAAGTTGTAAGAACAAACGGAACCTTTGTGCAAGATGTCGAGCAAACTGAACCGCAAACGCTAGGAAACGCTGGCAACGGAAGTCACAAAGGAACACTTATGACGAGGGATGATCCAATGGCCAACAGCATCAAGCATCTCCAACGACTCTAACTTGTTTTCCTCTCATTTTTTTTCGGTGTGTGTTGGAATCTTACTTTACTTCTTGTTTACTTACTCGTCACTTTTTTTTTTAGAATTCAGCCTATCGGCCTCTTTCATTTACCTCATACATCTCTCGCAAATCAAACTTGGAATTCACCCTATCGAGGCGGCAGTAGTAATGCAATGGTGGTTGCAGCAGGGAATTTTTGGGAATGCACAGATCTTTGAGGGTAGAGAATGACTCGTTCGTTGTTTATGTTGTATGTACCACTGCTAGTTAGAGTTATTAGTCGTGTACGAGATGGAATATACATATTTCATTATTACCCATTCTTCGTGACCATCTAATCTGGTATAATTGAGCGTGTAGAGGGCGTATAATCTGTATAATCCGTATAAAGCGCCGTATGATGGGCCAGACCCCCGAGCATAAACAGCGCATAAACGCGTATAATCCGGCATTTCCATTATGCACTCGGGGGTCTATACATACCGGATAATACCTTCCGAGATTTGTATAATCAGGCGTGATCGGGATGTATACATGCCAATCATACCCGATCACGATCATGGAGAAATGCTGATGGAGGGTACTTGGTCTAACAAAAGGCCTAACCTTAGCCAACTTTTTAGAGCGCTTCAGACCTTACAACAGGTTGTGAACAATCAATTGGCCAGCCCCCAACTAATTCAAGCTTATCGTCTCTGGTACCCCTATTACCTTTCCTGTGATCAGCTACTGCACATGGATGAGAAGGATTGGCAGCTCTATCTGTAGGCTGGAGAGTTACGGAAGTCTTTAGTATCCATTTGCCTTCCTTACAGAGTAATCTTAGTGCTGTGGTAGATCTATAATATTGTACCTGCACACATGTGCTGTAAAAAACAACGGTGGCCTCAACTCCTAGACCTGTACTTATCAAGATACCAGGTGTTGAGGTTTGATTAGGAAAAGTTGAGGTCAAAGGCTATTGAGTCAAACCTTATGGTCACCTCCCTAGCACCCTACACCGAAATTGTATTGATGGAAGATAGTAATAGGAAATAAGGAAGGATGGTATGGCTACATAAGACCTCATACAGTAATGTGGCCTAGGGTGTAGTTTTTATAATTAGTAGCGGTATTGGCCAGCCATTACAGTCATAAGTATGGTTCAGCACAGCGTGTACATCTGCAAAACCTGGGTAAAATTTGGTTGGGGCTATATGCACCATTGTGTATCTGTACAGCTACTATTGATATGTATGCTCATTGGAATGAGCTATAAAATGATTACAGTCCTAGCTAGTTCAGGCTAGTCTATCTGGATTTGCTATGTGTTTTTCTGAGACTCGCATGATCATGTTACTTATTACTGCACATACAATCACAATCTTACTCTCTCTCTGCACAAAAGCAATGACCAAAAAAGGCATACAATGATCATGACCATGATTGGAAAATACAAATTTGTCACATCTAGTTTGGTTATAGTGTTAATTTGCCAAATGGGCTTACACATTGCCAGAGTGATCACGAGCAAAACACAAACTATCCCAGTGATCATTACACAATTACAATTTTACTCTATGATCATTGTGCAATTACAAAGTTTTATCATGATCATGGTTCAAAAATTGTGGACCCTGAATGATCATGATGGGTATTTCTTTTCCTCAATCCGCACAATTACAATTTATTTTTGTCCAATAAGGACACCCATAGGTATATGCAAATACTGACGTACTCAGGAATGAACAAGGTGGAGAAAAAAAGCGCTGAATAACAAGTACTATTTCCTGTCTACAGCAAGTATGCATATTCGAAAGTTATTATTCAGGTTTGCGCTTAAGTAGCACTAGGACGCCTAGCCAAGCTCCTGAACGGGTCAAACCAGGTTGCGTGAAATTCACTGAGGATGTTCCGGCACCTCTTCCTCAACGTTCAAATGTTCAACCCCCATTCCAGCGGAGCTTTTTGACTGACTGACGGATAGGAGTTAAGAATCTCTAATATCTATGAAGGGAATGTTAATATCCCAGTAAACCTGTTAAAAGCTTCAGCTCACTCGAAGAAAATATTATGGTAGAGGTATGCACTTGTAAAAGCAAATGACTCTTTAGAAAGCCCGGCCTTCATCCAAATCGTTGGGGTTGAAGGTTGAGTCAGTGTAGAAGCAACAAGCGCGCGCAGAGCTAGCAAAATCAAAGTCGTTCTCAAAGTTCCAGATTGCAGTACGAATCCTATTACAAAAAGTCAACAGTGAATGAAAAAAATGAAAAAAAAACTTACGTTGAGTTATCCCAGTCAAACTCTACAGGGCAGAGCAAACCTCCGGTGATGTTGTTTTGTATGCCACGTTTACTGCGATCCTTCAACTCGAACTCCTCAAGGAGTTCAAGCTCAATGACTGGCGGCGTAGGAAGAACAGTAGGTTGGAGTTCATCAAGCTCGTCGCTATCATCGTCGGTAGGTGGCTTGTGGTAGCTGTGCAGACGGTAGCTGTCATACTGGGTTTGAATGGTATCTATAATAGCCCTTCGTACACATCAACAAGTCGCGGGATTTCACGTCAAAGCTGTCTCATGATGGTATCTTCATCTGACTCCCTGTCGTTCCATTATATCTTCCCCTGTCTCAAAGATACAAAAAGTTTTCATATCTTTGAGACAGGGGAAGATATAATGGATAATGGATTGCTCTGCGCTTGTTATGACTCGATCAATAGTCTCGTCCAAACCTTCACAGTACGTAACTTGGCAGTAAAAATGATAAGAGAAATTAATGAGATTATAGAGCAAGCCTTTCCGTTCGTTGAAACCGCTAGGCAAAAAATATATACTCAAACAACTAGGCTCAAGTAAAGTTAGTAACTAGTTTGTAATACAAAACTCACAGAAGTTATTATTTGGAGATAGCTCGACAAATAATAATAATAAGATTACCCTCGGAGATAGCTCAACAAGCAGTAATATGAATCAGAACTAGTACTCGGAGATGGCTCAACAAGTAGTAGTGAGTGTGGTGTCTAGTACTCGGAGATAGCTCAACAAGTAATAGTGAGTGTGGTGTCTAGTACTCGGAGATAGCTCAACAAGTAATAGTGAGTGTGATGTCTAATACTTGGAGATAGCTCAACAAGTAATAGGAAGTTGCAACTCGGAGATAGCTCAACAAGTGGCAATTAAAGAAGTATTCACTAGGAGATAGCTCAACAGGTGAATGTTAGTGGATACAACTTGGAGTTAGCTCAACAAGATGTATAAATGTGTATTGTAACTTGGAGATAGCTCAACAATATACAATGAGTTGGTCTGGTGATTCACACAAGTGATAACAGCAAACAAGTGGGGGTTTGGATTTAAGAAAAATAATATGTCTACCGTACATTGGTAAATCTAGCCTTCTTATATACTGTTTAATATGTACTAGTTAGGAAATGCTGCGGAATGACTAGATTTGAGTCATAACTGCGGAAATGCTGCGGATCAGTCAGCATGACTGTGGAATGGTGTGCAATGACTGTTACTGAGTCATTTAAGCGGAACTGCGGATGACTGATGTTGAGTCATTCAGTAGAGTCATGGATGACTGATATTGAGTCATTTAGTGGAACCGGAGTTGACTAATAATGAGTCAATACTGTGTGGAAGGGTCTTTGCAGCTTCCATGGTAATGTGCAGCATTATCCCAAGTTGTGTTGAGAAGATAAGTAATGAATGTATGTGATAGTGTTAGGTAGTAAAATATTAATGATAGTCATGGTGGTGGTTGTTAATAAATGAAAAAAGAGTGTGTATATGCCTATAGTGTAGAATCGGGTCATAACAGCGCTCTTCAATCTTGGGACCTGGCTACAAGTTTTCAAGCTTCAGGCTTCTTGCGAGTTTCAAGACCCACCTAGTATACAAGAAGTGTTTCGTCAACAAAAGACAATAAACAGTTAGCATATATAGCGATATGACAATCGACCGTGCCCTCAGCTGCAGTCGTGCAAAAACGAGCTACAAGATCACATATAAGACCGTGATGTAATTAAGAAGTTGAAGCGCCCGGGCCTTGCCTGGGCCCATACTCAAGCAAACGCGCGTCCAATGAATCAGCCCTAACCCTCCCCTCTCACTCAGTCTGCGGTGCAGCTCGGGCTTCTCCCGACTGGACGGGGTCATCGTCTTCACACACAGAATGAATTGGCTAATTTTGCATAGAGTAAGACTCTGTGCGCGGTACTTTTTGGATTGTGACTTTCCATCGTCAACCTATTTCGCATTGAGTAAGACTCGGTGCTTTCAGTATGACCATCGTTGGCCAGTTTTGCAGAGTAAGACTGTGTGTCGCCCATTTTGAGATATGGCTTTTCCATCAGAGATGAACGTGGAACCTCGCGCAGAGTAAGACTTTGTGCCTTTCCAAATACGACTTTGCAGTATCGTCCAATTTTGCGCAGAGTAAGACTCAGTGCATAGGCATCTTTGGCAACTCAGTGCGTCGCACTTTTCAGGCTATGCCTCAATTCCATCGTCGACCAATCTCGCAGCGCTTCATACTTTCCAGATATGACTGTCCATCATCGATTTCGCATTGAGTAAGACTCGGTGCTTTCAGTATGACCATCGTTGGCCAGTTTTGCAGAGTAAGACTGTGTGTCGCCCATTTTGAGATATGGCTTTTCCATCAGAGATGAACGTGGAACCTCGTGCAGAGTAAGACTTTGTGCCTTTCCAAATACGACTTTGCAGTATCGTCCAATTTTGCGCAGAGTAAGACTCAGTGCATAGGCATCTTTGGCATTGTACTTTTCAGATATGTAGTTGTATCTAAAAAGTGCAATGCACCGTGTTTTATACTCAAGACATAGTCCACGGGCTCTTCATTGTTGGCCATAGTCACAAAAATCCGGTCATCTTAAGCTTTAACTTGATGCTGCCTGTATGTGAAGTGAGCATCGAGGTTGAATGTTAGTCTACAATCTACATTACTTGGTCTCTTTACTAACTTTGAACGCTAGCAAAGGATCATACAAGCTCGACGGTCGATGGCGACACCGGTTGCCTGGTCACTAGTACGAAATTAGAACCATGTGAAGCTCACCTGTTAGTCAATATACCACTGGAACAAGTCTTAGTATCTGGCTGCCGCATGTGCACGAAGCGTCATGCATATCTGAGTGCTTCCATGCGTAGGCGCTGTTTCCAAGTGTTGGAGGCTGGTCTTGGACAAAGCTTACCCAGACGTCTTTATTTCTTGCGAGGCTGGCATTGGCAATCATGCGTTAATTTCCGGTTGCTCTTCAAGCCATTGTTTGAAGTCAGCTTCAAGCTTGTGCTCAAAACCACTGTCTCATTAAGAACAACGATAAAGACATCAGTAATTGTAAAATCTACGGTTTTTTTTGGTTCAAAATTGCGTCCCTAAAACCCTCTACCTATACTAGGTACTGGGAATATTCAAATTCTGCTTCGTCAGCAGTGTCCGCTAAAAGGAAACATGTTTTTCGGTGAGTGCGCCTTTCAGAATGGATAACTGGGTGACATACGTCCTTACTCTCCATACCGATACATCTGGAGTTGAGCTGAGTAGAGTAGCATATTGTAGATATAGCGGGGCGAGTATCAGGGAACGCATCCATGTCGAGCCTTGGGAAGGCCCATGCGTTCTAGCTCGCCTTCTCTCGTGCTTGTGATATATGAGTTGCCCCGATCCAGGCATTGTTGTCCACACTCTGGTAATCTCTGTGTGTTGACAGTAGTAACCAGCAACGGCCTGACCGCCAATATTTATATTTATCACGATTGGTATGTTGGGTACTTGTGGCCACCCCTATAGTCAAGAATATCAATCCATTATATCAATCCGATAGTAGAAGATCCACATCCGAAAACTACTTCCAGAGGTTTTGCCATAGATATTACAATAGATAAATAGTGCGACTCGTGTTTACCATACGCATGCAGCGGGAGCAAATTGTACCAATATATCTGTAGAGTACATCATCATAAGGCCCATTACAGTACATCGCAGAACAGCCCTTCTGAAACAGTTCTTTGCTTAACTTACACCTTCTGCAACATTTTTTGTGCCTGAAACATGAGACCATTTACTGTAGGCAGCTAGTTTGCTGTTTATTTCTCGATCAAACACTCCCCTTAGGTGCTTGACCCGTTACATGACCTCTGGTTAGGATTTCCAGCAACTTTCCTTTGCCGCGCCGGGTTGCTTAAAGCAAGAGGAAAGAGAGGAGTGAGGGTGAAACTTTAGTGACACCAAAAGATGAGCAGAAACTAGCGTTTCATTGCAAAGTTAGGAGGGAACAATATTACAATGTGATATTCAACTCATGATGGCAGGAGCCTTATCGAAATATGTACATGATAATTGATTATGAATAGGCTGGATTATTGTAGGCATTGTCATTTCAAGTCATCCGATAGCATACTTTCCCCGATTTACTGATGAAGTTTTCAATATGAAGCTTGATTGA
Organism: Rhodocollybia butyracea; assembly: GCA_015501585.1. NCBI lineage: Eukaryota > Fungi > Basidiomycota > Agaricomycetes > Agaricales > Omphalotaceae > Rhodocollybia > Rhodocollybia butyracea. The sequence goes on from JADNRY010000264.1 coordinate 26,261, forward strand.
TACAAACTCGCAGGGATGGGCACGATTACGATGCCTTTGTGTGCGGTTGGTGGAAGAGGGTGGCAAAGCATTAGGTGCATTCCGGGAGGATATAAAGCTGCGAGGTTCCAAAGATCTAAAAGGGCTGGAATAATTGCAACTCGACGTGCCAGGGTTGTTGAAAGGCTGTTGTTTCGTATCGACAGACACTCCAAAATGGTCACACAATATTGACAGAACCACGGTTTATTCTCCGGCGAGACACAATGTGCTACGAGCGGCAGAGAAACAAAGAAGACGACTAAACAAGAATAAGAACAACGATCATGGTGGGGATACTCTCTAGAAGAAGGATAACAAAACGTAGATATAAAAGGACGGTGGCAGTGTAAGAGCACCTGTAAGTATACGCCATACTTACAGTTGTATCCTACAGTCTATAGCATGACCGGAAGGATAAAAGGCTGCCGAAAATATTCGCTGTTACTGATATGACTTTGTGGGTGTCTTAGAGACAGCACAAACAAACCGAACCGGAATATCAGCATAAAAGAGCAGGTCGAGATGATCCAGATCCTCCATGAAAGCTCCAATGATATCAATTCTGCGAGCTTTGGCACAATTGATTATTCCTTGTTTAGGGCCTAACCAGTGATTACAAGCGTTCAACTCGAGTATTTGCGGTCGCAGGCACGCGACTCGAAGAAAACTCTTCTCGAGAAGCTGGGAGATGTAACCAGTAGGCATTTGATTTGAGTAGACCCTAAAATAAGATACTCGTCACTCTGGGTGTAGGCGGAGGGCATATGTTCGAGAACATTGTTCGCTAATGCCTCAAGCGTACCCAAACCCGAACATATGCCGCTCGAAGGTAGTTCAATGAAATGATGAGCAGTTGGGATCACCCAAATACAATGAAACGTGTACTGAGGATCTGGCGATGGACTTTTAATAAGAGTTAGATCATCGAGCTGCTGTTGACAAAAAGGGCTGGGAAAAGAAGAGGATCGTGACATCCAAAGTGATTATCGCGCCTCATACGCACCCGGCACGCGCGGTGGAGGAAGGTACACGACAGTACACAACATATGTATTAGGTGATGAGACTAGTATAAGTATCTCCATTCCGACTCGTCCATCCATGGACCGAAGCACTATAGACTTGAGGTGAACAAATACTCGTGAGGAAGGCGACAGACCTACTAGAACTCTCAGCATATTGGGTAAGAAGACCTGGGCAAGCCTAAACGGCCTGCAAGCCACCGTAGGCAGTTGTTTGGCCGCCTTGACTGATGGTGAATCAATATTGAGGAAGTTTATCTCGGACTGAAACGACTTGCTGGCTATCTGAGTCCGAATGATATGTCAACACTAGTTCTCGTACCCAACCGTAATATTGCAGATGGACAGAACGACATCGAGTCGTCCCGGCCAGCACTGGCTTTATTCTTTAACCAGGTTTCTTTCCTGAAGATACACGTACATTCGCTAACCTTAATAATGACTGCTAACCACAGCGTCCATCTAAATATTTTCTCAACCAGTAGACTAACTTGTAAGGTGTATTAGTTTTTGCGGAGCGCGTCTATTTTTCATACCGATATTGGGATTCACGTGTCACTCTCCCCCGACGGCCATGGTTTTTGGAAAAACCTATTCACCTGAACATTGAACTTACAGCTTCACTGACGCACGACCCGCTCACATGCGGGGTATTTATTGGAATAGATTTACAGTAATTGACAGTAATTCAAGCTGAAAATATGGTTTCAGGCAAACCTGAATAATAGTCATATACAGTCGTCTCCTTCCGAAATAGGACCATGTCACTGTCACTACCTCTGGTTCAAGTGAACATCTCTAAACTCATGCATTGATTGTGGAGCTTTGATTAACCGATTTAAGGATGCAGGCGCTCACATCGCAGTCACTACTAAGTATGTCTTCCTTCATGCATGCCTTCGCAAGATATCGGTAACATTCCACATACGACAGGTAGTGTCGACAATGCCTAACAACTAACGTCAACAACAGGTACAGTCACTAGGTTATTCAATTGTCCTGTTTCTAGTCGTAAGCTTTACTACTTCCGTTTTCTTGTGGAGCATTAAATGTAGGTGACGTAGGTATTTACACAGCTTACTAGATGTATGCCATCGTAGCAGCGTCTGTAGTGGGTTCATCAAATTATGAGTGCACTAACTCCGCAAATCTTTCGCAGATCTGCTCAGTGCAGAATCGGTTAACTTCCTGCGTCTGAACGTTGAACCTTCAAGCTTTTCTCACCACAAAGTTTGTACTGATCAGTGCTGGCACACTTGCTGCCTACACATGATTTACTATCCACCCCACATCCTGGTGAACCCAATTCTGGCGTGATGCAAACAGACCTTTGCAGAGTGAGTTCTTCTGTAGAGTATCAGAGAAGTGTATTGTGTCGTTGACTTTTTTGGATGCCTGTTATATTTTTGAATGCATTATGTAACGATGAGAATGTGGATAGCTGCTCAAAGAGTCTATAACGGTATGTTGTACAACGCTCTTGAGGGTTACGCAGTCTCATTCTATCGAAAGCTAAGGTACAACTTCTTGACTGTTCTTTAGCCACACCTGAAGCTTACAAAAGCTTCTTGAGGGACATCTTGAGGATAGCCTAAAAGTACTCTCCTGGGTCTCCTTTGTTGCCTAGAAACTGAGGGAATTATAGCTCGTCCCCTGGCAGCCTATGAAATCTAGAGCTTCCAGGTCATTGGGAGCACCTGGTAGCTCCTCAGGAAGATGTGAATCATCCTTGGCAAAGGGGTGTTTTTCCGGATGAATGATATCAACTAATCTTCCAGCTCTCCCTCCCTCTCAACTTCCGGGACCATCTACCATGAACTCCAACAAAACCTCCTCGAGATACAAGTCCTCCAACCGCGAAAACAACCCATCTATCAAAGACGCACCAGATGCCCAGCCAATCTCTCCATTCAAGACATCCGCTTCATGAACGTCAATTTTGCGTACAGCCCGAGCTGCCCAGTGTTCTCTATTCACCATCTCAGCCGCCAAACACACTGCCATCGCCGGGCCCTCGGGATGCGGAATTACACAATCCTCAGGCTTCTCTTCCGTTTCTACGATCCCTCCTCCGGGAAGATCTTCATCGGATACCAGGACATCGCGCAGATGCAGATTGCGAGCCTGTGGCACGCCATTGGCGTTGTTCCACAGGATACGCCGCTGTTCCACATGCATGTTATGCATAATGTGCGATACAGGAATTTGGATAGGTGGCAGGAAAGGCAACAATGGGGATCACAGACTTCCGCGATGGTTGAGCTCATGAAGAATGTCCATAATACGCTTTTGAGGGAATCGCGCACGGCTGTGGTTATTGCTCATTGTCTGAGGACTGTTGTTGAGGTCAACTTGAGTGTTGTACTACAGGAGGGGAGGATTGCGGAGCAGGGAACACACGAGGAACTGATGAGAAGGGAGGGTTGTATTTTCGGTCGTGGTAGCAGTAGCAGGCGCAGGCGGAGTCGATTTTCCTGTACCGTATTTTTGTTTACCTATTCAAATAAAATATTGTATCATGTACCTTGCTTATTATCTATCTTCCCATTGAGCCCAAGTAACCGCCACGCGAGAGCGCTGGCCCACTGCTAGTCTAAACAAAAGCCGAATGAATTGCACCATAATTTAAACCAGAATTAAACAACGGTTTTGAACTTTGAAATACAATGCTTTGTTCAAACATGGACTCTGGCCAAATTCAGAGTTGAAGGCACCTGAATATGACATCCTAACGCTGTTCACGAGTCGCACATACTTACCTAAAACTCTCGCCAATTGCTTCTGCCTCCTGACCTCTAGTCATGACTTGCTTGTGACTTGCCCTTCAAGACACTATTTTGTCAGTTAATGATCACAGAGCAAGTATAAGTAACAACTGCTACTCACTTCGTGCATTGAGATGAGGTAGCTAGTCTGGTGCCCGTACCTGGTGAGTGGTGCTGATGGTGGTGGTCAACAAGAGAAAGGCAAACAAAGTAGAACTGACTTCGCTAATGGCAGTGGACTAGCCACGTGCATCAGGCTGAACAATGGAATCAAACAATACTTAAACATTTGAATTTTTGAACGGTTTGGGCCATTGTAAGCCATTGTTTGATTTTATTGTGTAGTTGTGAGCTGGTAACCTGACTTCGAAAAGTTCTATTACCTTCGCTTATTTGCTTTTCTCTTGTCAACTTTCACCACCTTCAACAGCACCACCCCTTTGCCATGGCCAGTTGTGGGCAAGCTAGCCACCTCATTTCGAAAATTTCGACGACTTCCACAGATAGAGTGCAACTCTGCACAAGTGTATGTGTAATTGGTGAGTTTTTTTGAGCTCCTGATTGTCCCTGAAACTTGCAGCCTGTACTAAGATCTAACCTACATTCAGAGGCTGAAGGATTTGGAGTGAGTGAATAGCGAGAGTCCCAGGCTTTGTCCCACAAGATAGCAATCGACCGTCTAATCAGGTTATCTTAATTTTGGTGAGTCTGCTTTGTGTGTGGCGTGTGTTTTAAATAATAAGCTAAGTACACCAAGTTGTGGTTTAGCTTAGTGTACATAAGTTTAAATGGTGAGGATTTTTGACGCGGTCTTTGTTCAAAGGGTCTGGTTTAAATCACACAGTTTGTTCAAATATTAGTTTACTATGTTCTCACTTAAATGTTTTGTTTAAATGCTGGTCAACTTCGATAGTAGATTATACATTGCACCGCTCACTAGAGATGTCCACGAGTCCAAGTCTTCACAAGTACTCGCGGATCCCAGGATCCGTTTCCCACGGGTCAGGCGCGGGTCACAAGTCAGACATTTGCAATTTTCAGTTGACTTGCAAGTACTTGTGTGACTTGTGCAAGCAATATGAACTCATATATTTGTTGTTGGTGATCAAAACTTACAGTAATTAATAGTATCATATTTATTATAGTACTTATCAAGTACTGCCACACATGTTTGAGGTTGTAGACAGCTCACAGCGACTGAGCGCTTATTTTAGCGCCCAATCGCCGTAGGCTGTCTACAATCCAAAGCCTAACTGTCAGTACATTTTTACTTCATACCATAGTATGAGATTAGTGTAACAAGTAAAGTACAGGTTTTTAATAGCATTATACACTGTACAATCACTGTATGCAAGTAAATAATGGTAAATACTTGTGAATATAGCTGTAACTACTTGATTAGTGTGCGGATCCACAAGTACTTGTGAGACCCGCAAGTAATACTTGCGAGTCAGTGACCTGTTTCTCACGAGTCAGCCGCGGGTCACAAGTCAGGCCTTTTAGGCCACAAGTACTTGCGCTCCGGATCCAAGTATACTTGCACTGCCTGCAAATCAACATAAATTTTTGTGGAAGTAGTACAATTATGTTAAACATGTGTGAAGGTAGTAAGATTATGTTAAAATTGTATGAGGTTTCATACAATTTTAACATAATTTTACTATTTGCACCAAAATTTATGGTGATTTGCATGCAGTGTTGGATCCGGACTTGTGGACATCTCTACCGCTCACATATTGTAAGTATTGAGTGGTTTGAAAGGTATACCAGCTATGGAGCTCCTCTATGTAATTATAGGGCAAAATATTGCTTTGTGGTTGTGCTGAACGATGAAGAGAGCTGTGGAAGGAAGCATGTACCGGAAACGTTTGCCGGTGCTTCCGCTCGCTGTTCCAAACAGTGAACAGAGGAAGAAAATAATTTCTGTTCAGGTGGGGATCTCCCGGAAGCTCATGGGGAGGTGCATTTGCTCCCCTTAAAGCCAAAACTACATGCAAACATCCCAGGAGTAGCCCGAAATACCCTCTCCTTTGTAAAGGGATGCAGTGAAACTCATGCTTACTATGTAAAACAGTGCACTCAAGAAGGAACAACTTCATCTATAAGTTTGATATACTAGTGATAGACTTAAATGCACTATTTAGACATACTATGACAAAATCAGAACTATTGAATAAGTTTAACAGTCTCAAGCAGGAAATAAGTCACTTAAGGATGCACATAAGTACAAGAACTTGAATGAATCTAAGTAATACAGTATCAAGATTGCTAGACCCTTACAACATGGCGGAATTTAATGTACAGTAGAGAGCTACAATAGACGGCTCCATTGCTCAAGCATGAAAGCTGTACCACAAGTCTTTCTTTCTTGGGCTCACTGTTTTAGATAGTGAGCATGAGTTTGACTACATCTCTTTAATAAGGAAGGAATATCTCAGGCTACTTCACATATTTTGCATATAATCTTGGGTTGAAGAGCACTAAATTTTCCTCCCCATGCGCTTCCGTGAGATCCGCACCCAATTAGAAATAATCTTCTCCCTCTGTCCATCGTTTGGAACAGTGAGCAGAAGCACCGGAAAACTTTTCCGGTATCTTCACATGCTTCAACCTCTCATTATATGATAAAGTATACAATATACACAAGCACAGCAAGTGAATGAAAGCCCAGGTGTGAAGGAACAGAGTGTACACTGTGACAGAGGCCAGAAGTGTAGTCCTGGACTGCAAGCAGCAGATCACAGTGACGGCGAAAGTGACAGACCTCAAGGCTCATTCACACAAACGGAAAATATACCCGAGAGCTCAATGACATCGAAGTCTAATCAAGGTCCACCTGAGATATAGTGCTTTTATTGCGCTACTGTAATAGCAGATCTTTATGGTAACTGCCTATAGCATCACACCCCCCATGTGTAGAAACAGCGGTCAGCCAACACAAGGTCGACACCATACTCACCTGGAAGTGTGTGGAGGTTACAGGAGATAGAAGAGTGCTTGTTGAGAGCAGGGCAAGTGTCCAGACAAGTAGTAGGATTCTTGGTTATTGTTACAGGAAAATATCTACAGTATTTATACTACAGAATATAATAAACCCTATAACAATGTATGAGTCTACTTGAGTTGTACTGCTAAACATAGTGCATATACATGTGCATAATGTACCCTAGAAGATGGAGTCCGTATGGTAATTCTATAGGTAATGTTCATAGGTACTGCAAGGCAGCATACAAGCTACGTATCATAAGACTAATAGTGAATGGCATAATTGACTACATCTATACAGAGTAATAAGACGAGAGTGGAATGGAGCACAAGGTAAGTAAGTAAGAATAGACGAGAGCACGATAATAAAGCAATGGCGAGTGGGCAGGATAAAGATAGTACAACTAGTTCACATACCAGTAGTTACAGCGAGAGAGAACGTTCCATAGATAGTAACGAAGTGGGAAGACTGTTCCATAGTAAGTATAATGAAGTTGATAGATGACAAAGTCCAACACTCCTCCTCAAACCTTTGCAAGTCCCATAGACGATGCGAAGTGTTTGGCTTTTGCTGAAGTCAAAGCCTTGGTGAAAATGTCTGCCGTCATGTCCTCGGTTGGACAGTAAGTAAGTCGAATGTTACCTTCTTCAATAGCATACCGAATGAAATGATACCGTATGTCGATGTGTTTGGTCCGTGCATGAAACCTGTCATCTTTCGCTAAAGCAATGGCTGATTGGTTGTCCGAGTGAAGTGTGATAGGTCCGGCGATTGGTGTGAACAACTCGGAGATGAGGTTTCGAAGCCAAATTGCTTCCTTGGCTGCATGCGTGAGAGCGACGTACTCTGCTTCTGTAGTGGATAGAGAGATGGTGTCCTGTCGCTTTGATGACCATGATACTGCTCCGCCATTAAGCATAAAAACGTATCCTGATATGGCATGTCTGTCCTCTTGGGACATTCCATCGGCGTCCGTAAATCCCTCGACAGGATGTTTCTGCACTCCTCCTGAAGTTAGCCAATAATCCCGGGTATATTTCAGATAAGCGTATACACGCCTAAGTCCGTTCCAATGAGCGATGCCTGGATTCTGTGAGAATCGGGCAAGAATGGCAACCGTATAGGTGATGTCGGGTCGTGTGGCAATGGAAAGATATTGGAGAGCACCAAGTGCTTCTTGGTAAGGCTTATCCCGCATGGCGGCGATATCCTCCACAGTTTGTGGCATCTGGTCTTTGGTGAGATGAATATGGGGGTCGAAAGGAATGGAGAGTGGCTTTATGTCAGAGAATCCGTAGCGGCTAAGAATAGCATCAATGTATGATCGCTGTGATAAATGGATAGATCTGCTGTGAAGTGATCTCTGAATCTCAATTCCAAGTAGCCAATGAATTTCGCCCTGATCTGTGACCTCGATAATCGCGCTGATAGATTTCTTCAGCTGTGCCATAATTTCCAGAGTTTTGGTAACCAATGTCATATCATCCACATGGATGAAAATGATTGTGAATGGGTCGGTGCGATAAAATATGGCATGATCAAAATCTGACCGTTTGAAGCCTAGCTTCGTCATGATTTCCCTGAATCGCAAATACCATCTTCGACCTGCTTGTTTAAGTCCGTACAAGGCAAGTTTGAGTCGAAGTACTTGTCTGGGTTTTACACCTAGATTAATGCCGGTTGGTGCCTTCATGTAGATCTTTTCGCTGTCATCAAGTTTGCCATAGAGATATGCCGATTTGACATCCATCTGATGAATGATCCAGCTGTGTTCAGCTGCGATGCTGAGAATAGTTCTGGCTGATGCAAGTTTGGCAACTGATGCGAAAGTTTCATCTGGAAAATAATCAACATCTGGGATTTGATTAAATCCTCGCACCACAAGTCTGGCTCTGTGACTAGTAAGCCGTCCTTGTTCATCTTTCTTGGTCCGATAAACCCATTTGGATGTGAGAATGTTTGCATCCGATGGTGCCATGACTAACTATATCGTAAGTTCCACGCTGGTTGAGTCTGGATATCTCCTCGTTCATGGCTTCTTGCCATTTCGGCCAATCAGGTCGGCGCATAGCTTCTGCAACTGATAAAGGATCTGATTCGATTTCAGATGTGACTTGTGCAAGCAATGCTGTAAGGTATCGGAGTTCCGTGTTACCCTCTGCTGATCCTTCAATGATATCCCTGATTTTCTGAGTGGGTCGCCTGACACGTTTTCTGGTAAGTTGTTCCGGCGGGATGGGCTCTGCAATTTCGTCAGGTACAGGAATAATAGGCTGTTCCGACTCAGTGACTGATGTTTCCAAATTTTCCAAATTTCCATCCTCCTCCTCAATGAGTTGGATCTGCCTGTTGGAAATTGTTACGTTCCGTTCCGTGGTAACTGTTCGTCGCTGTGGCCAATAGATAAAATATCCATTAGATTCCGTGTCTATACCTATCCATCTTCCTTCTTGTGCCTGTGGTTCAAATTTTCCTGGCTCTTTCTCCTTCTTTACATACACTATGCTCCCGAATATTTGAAAGTTTGAAATGTCGGGTTTTTGATTGAACCGTTTTTTCGTATGGTGTCGCCATATTTATTCCCTTCTTTGGTGTCCTATTCCAAATATAAACCACGTACTTCATCATAAATCCCCATAGCCATTTAGGGAGTCCTGATGAAATGATTAGACTTTGTACTGCATTCAGTAGAGTCCGATGAGTGCGTTCCGCTATGCCGTTATGTTCCGGAGTGTCATGCACCGTTAATCTCCGCTGGGTGCCAAGTCGTTCCAGGTACTGATTAAATTCTCGGCTAAGAAACTCTCCCCCTCGATCAGAGTGAAGAATTTTAACAGTGATGCCATATTGAGTCTGGAGATTGGTTTGAATAATGACGTACTGGGTGAATGCTTCATCCTTGCTTTTTAGCAATGGTTCCTCTAACCATAGAGTTGCCTCGTCGACTATGGTGAGGGCATAAGTGCAACGGTTGATAGTCTGAACTGATGCGGGTCCCCAAACGTCCATGTGAAAAACATCTCCGTAATTCTCCACTCGTGGAGAAGACCGTAATTTGGCAATCGGAAATCTTGCTGCCTTAGCTAGCAAGCATGTACGGCATTCCGGCTTGTCCATGTGAGATTTATCCAATCTCATCCCATTGATCTGGTTGTGTGCGAATAAATGCTTAATATAAGCATAGTTCTGATGGCCTAAGATGCAGTGGGCGTCATAGAGTGATACCAGTCGATCTTTGGCAACATAAGCATATTCCTCCATGGGAATCTGGTAGAGTCCATGGATCTTCGGAATACGTGCAACGATCCTGTTGTTGGGGTCAGTCATGGTGAGTAAACCATTCCCAATGTGGATATTGTATCCATCATCATCGAGTTTTCCCAAGGAAATAAGAGTGTTGGGAATGTTGGGGCATAGGAGGGCGTTATGAAGCGGGACAGTTCGAGTATTGCCGTGGTTATCAATTGGAAAATCCAAATGAAGCGTACCTGCCATGCTAGAATTAAAAGTTCCGGCATTGGCTGCTTGAATGACTTTAGTCGGAATAGACTTTAGATCTTGGAGGCTGTCCTCCATAGGAGTCATGTGGCTCGAACATCCGGAATCAAAGAGTATAGCCCCTTGGCTATGTGCTCCCATCATTGCTGTTTCGTGTTCATCAGCAATATCATTGAAATCAAATGTGAGATATGTTTCTGCTGTATTTGGGGACATCTGGAAAGATGCTGTCGAGTTTCCAAGCTCGGTGTAGGATTTGGCGGGAGGAAAGACGAAGCTGGTGTCCGATGACAACTCAATGGCTGCCCAAGATGATTCTGGGACTTCTTCAATCTGTGATGAAGATGCGGTTTCCTTCCCCTTTGGCCTAGATCTCCAATTTCCATCCGATTTCTTCCCCTCTTTCGGCTCGTGAGTTTCCCTACTCTCTTTGGCTTGATTAGCCTGTGGCCATTTAGGCGATGGACATGTGCTCGCAAAATGTCCTTTCCCTCCACAATTAAAACATGCAGAAGTAGACCTGTTAGGTTCGCTTAGTTTCGAGTTTCCTCGGCCCCTAGAAAATCCCCTCTGAGAAAATCCTCAACCTTGGAATCCACCTCGACCTCGGGAATTTCCCGCATAGTTAGCCGATTCCTTGTTCCCCTTGTTGTGATGACTAGCACTACGTACGTGTCCCTGTGCTTCTGCACGAATGGTGGCAATCAATTCCTGTGTTGCCAGTTTCTTGTCGGTTCGAGATGTGACTACAACAAGTGCGTTTATGGTGGGTCTGAATTGATTGGGGATAGAGGATATGATGGTGTTGTTGAACATTTCATCGCTAAATTCGATGCCGCGGGTTTCAAGACTGTCTCGGATTTCCAACATAGTGTCTAGGTGTTTGTTAACCCTAGATGGTTCATAGCAACACATGGTGTGAAGCTGTCTCTGCAGATGTGATTCCGTGAGCGCATTTTTGGAGTCAAAATCAGCGATTAAATTTGTCCACACATCACAAGTGTTGGTATAATTTCTATACCTTCAAAAAATGCCATCCAATAATCTGCCAATTAAAGCATTTAGCAAATCTGTATCAGATGATTTATCTCCTGTATTTCCGGCTTCTTGTGTGTCTGTTGCTTCATGGGGGTTCCATGTGAGGTACTTGCCATAATTTGTGGACTTTGCAGCTAATTCTACTCGACTTTTCCATGTGTCCCAGTTCAATCCATCCGGTTTAAGGGTGGTGACCTTGTCAAATGCTTTCAGTGCTTTGGACATCTCGTCATCAGATGAGTAGCTATCTGATTCTTCTTTGTCTGATGATCTTGGATCGCCTCCGTCAGATGGTGGTGAGCTGTGAGGTAAGTCTGATTTTGGGATCAAAGGAGTATCGTGATCTGATGGTACAGGTGATGGAGCTGGTGGGGGCGGCGGTGGTGGCTGCGGCTTTGGCTGTGTTGGTTGTGATTGAGAGGCCTGTGATGCGTGTGATGATGCCCTTGATATTTTCTGGGCTGGCTGCTGTGGAGGTGATGTTGGTGCCGCTGGTTTGGGTACTGCCGCTTTCTCCTGGGATTTTTCAATTCTGTGTGCTATTCCAGATGTTATTTCTGGTATGTCTTCTGTAGGACTGGGTATGTCGTATCTGTTTGGACAGATTTTCCGGTTACAGCTGGCTTAGTTGTGGCTGAAGCTCGTGTGGATGGTTTCGATGAGCTGGGTTGTTGTGACATCAACAATGGTGTCTGGGATGGTGGCGTCAATGGTTAGGCTCGGGGCCCATAACCTATTAGAGGTTGATCAATAAGGCAGACAGTGTACTCTAAACTGTTAGTTGGCTCTGGTCACACAGACACAGAGGAGACGAAGGTCCAGACACAGACACAAACAGAGAAAACACAACTTGATATTCCACAAGTACATACAGGCTTAAATACGAGTCCAGCGAGTTAATAATAAGTACAACACGTGAAGCGTTCACAGACGGAGTGAGAGTAATAAGACGAGAGTGGAATGGAGCACAAGGTAAGTAAGTAAGTAAGAATAGACGAGAGCACGATAATAAAGCAATGGCGAGTGGGCAGGATAAAGATAGTACAACTAGTTCACATACCAGTAGTTACAGCGAGAGAGAACGTTCCATAGATAGTAACGAAGTGGGAAGACTGTTCCATAGTAAGTATAATGAAGTTGATAGATGACAAAGTCCAACAGCCCAGTCAGAATCACAATAGGCTAAAAAGCCATGGTCAGATCTACCATAAAAGACAAGTACATAGGTAGAAGTCCCAATTAAGTAGCACACAATGTAAAGTGCTTTGGCCAGGTGGTCTGGGTTTGGATTTGCCAAATACTGTGAGAGTTTTATAACAGCATAAGCAATGTCGGGTCGGGTGCCTAGCATCAGATACAATAAAGATCTAATTACAATTTGGAAGCATTGTCTAAGTTTGGCATCTACACGACCAGTGTTTGCATGAGGAACCCAGGATGAGGGCAACATTGTAGGCCTGCCGGCTTCATGTCCAGAAAGTTTACTGCAGCGCAGCATAACTATAGAGTTTTTGAAATAGAAACTCTAGCTATCCTCGAAGCTCTTCTCAAATCGGAAGATAAACTTCTTGGATGTAGAATTCATGTGGTCACTGACCACAAAGCATTAGAATTCTTTCTAACGCAACGAAAATTGTCCAGTAGACAAGCTGTTATGGCCGTGTTCCAAACTCAGTGTAGTTTTAGATTTTATATGTAGTTGTGTTGTAACTCAATGGGATTGCTTGTGCAGACAAATGTCTACATTGTAAGTGTAGTTTTGAGTTGTGCATGATGAGATAGTTGATTTGGATCGCTCTCAATCACGATCGGAAATGTAAATCCTGATGGATTGTAATCGCTATTGGCAGTGTTATAAGTCGAGAATTAGTATCTCAAGGCAAGAAAATAGAGCGCAAGTGTTTGTTAAGTAGCTTTAGAGCTTAAAATACAGTTGTATTCCAAAATATCCAAGCTAAGGAGTTACAGCAAAGTAATTACAGTATTTATAGTAGAATAATTATATTAGTACAGTTTATTAGATTTACGGAACCGATAACTTGAATGTTAAGTCATTCCTAGCTAGTCTGGAGTCATTTTCGTGTCTTGTGACTCGTAAGCACAGAAAAGACTTGAATATACGGTTCCGTTGTGAACAATACGGGATTCGGGGATTTTGCCGATGGGTTGATGGGTTGACGGTACTTCCACCATCATCGGTATTGCTAATCCAGCTTGTGAAAGCTCGTATATCCTATAGTGTCCTGTTAAGCATTAGTACAATGGAGACCAAAAAAAAGGTGGCGGGTCATAACACAACCTCAATGGATGAAATACCTATCCAGATTTGATTTTGATATACAATATATCAAAGGAATAAACAACAAAGTAGCCAACACATTGTTGCGCTACTACAAATCTGACACAATTCATGAGTATCATGAACTGCATGAATATGTAAATGTGGATATATGCATTGACAAAAATCTGGACAATCTTCCACAAGGAAGAGTCAAAGAATTGGCTAAGGAACACTTAGCCAATATAGAATTAAGGCGCTCATCACACCTGCGCGGTAAACAAATGGCGCAACATCCAATAGTCAAACCTGTTGAACGACAAGATGAAGAGGCTGCAGAAATGCAAGCCAATGCAAAAATACAGGTACCAAAGGTACCAGTAATAATTCCAAACAAGGAAGACATTAATGTCTTCCAATCACGACCTAGAGGTGTAGAACCTCTAACAATTCTACCTGAAAGGGATGAATTCATTGAAGAAGTCAAGTGGTTATATACCAATGACCCATTATTCTGCAAGGTACTCAGTAACCCTGAGCACCATAAACCATTCTCAGTAGAAAATGGTTTAATCTACACGAAGAATTGTTGCAGAGAAATAGTGCTCTGCATTCCATCTGGCTGAGCGGCCAATGGAAAGAGCTTGCAAGGCATAATAGCCAAACAAGCTCATGAAGTAATCGGTCACTTCGGAGGCCAACAAACCGCCGACTATGTTTGACAATGGTACTGGTGGCCATGGGTCAACGGCAACATCAAAGAATTCTGCAAGTCTTGTGAGTCTTGCCAGCAAATTAAAACAAGCAATTGCAAACCAATAGGTTTGCTACATTTGCTTCCGATCCCCATGAAACCATGGGAATCAATTGGAATGGACTTCATTGGTCCATTCCCAGAATCACAAGGATATGATTACCTGTGCGTAGTCCAAATTTGTAGGATGACCTCACGAGTACACCTTATACCTGTGAAAACAACGATAACTGCATTGCAGTTATCATGGATCTTCATAAAGGAGATCGTGAAATTACATGGACTACTTAAGTCTGTTGTCTCAGACAGAGACTCAAAATTCATGTCACAATGGTGGTTTGAAGTACACCATTTACTAGGAGCAAAGCTCCTAATGTCTACATCATTCCACCCCAAACGGATGGAATAACTGAACAAGTAAATTGTTCAATTGGCCAAATCCTATGGTCAATGGTCAAAAGCAGACCAAAAAAGACTGGGTAGAAAAATGCCCAATGATGGAGTTTGCATTGAATTCCAGTGTAAACAAGAGCACAGGGTATGCTCCCTTTGAGGTAGATGGAGGGTACATGCCATCCATGGTTCGCGAATACCTGAGCAATGCAAAAGTCTCGCTGGGTGTACACAAATTCACAGATTGTGCCCTTCAGCACCTCTCTGATGCCCACAATAGTCTTATCAAGGCAAGGGTAAAACAAACCTTCCATGCTAATAAGCACAGAAGGGATGAACCCAAAATTAAACTAAATGATTTAGTTTACCTATCGACAAAGAACTTAAATTTGCCGAGGGGGAGGGCTACCAACCTCTTACCAAAACTCTTAGGACCATACCCCGTCGTCGAGGTACACCCCCTAGAAATCGGATTGCCAACAGAGTTGGCAAAGCGTGGAATACACAATAACTTCCACGTGTCGCTAATATGCAAGCATCATCCTAATGATGATGCATTATTCCCTATGCGCTCTGTAGCAGAGCCATACAATTTCGGCGAACCATCCACAGTGGAATGGTTAGTCAATGAAATAATCGGACATCATTGGGGATGGCCGACTCAGAAAAATACTATTCCATATTAAATGGAATCTTGGTGATACCACCACAGAACCATACACAACATGTAAGGACCTAGTCACTCTAGATAGATATCTAGAACTTCAAGGTGTCGACAACTGGCAATGACTTCCACGGACGACCGGTTAGGTCTCCATTCTGGCAATCAAAATATTTTATATGATAGAATCACACAGAAGCAACGGCATTTGCTTCTTTTAGTAAAAGATTGCCCCAACAATCACATTTGGTGGCTGTGCCTTATGTACAACCACAATCAGGCAACACCTCATGTTGTGCCTATAAAAAGGGAAAGAAAAATTTATCTTTCCCAACTTACTCTTTCACCATCATGGAGAAAGACACGCCGTTGAAAGACAACAAAACACTGTCACTGCCTCAGCAGCAACAACAACAAAACGATGGCGCTGGGCAACCAGCGCTATCTCCACCTTCCATACCGGCTCAACTGAGCAATCAATTGATGCCTAATCAACAAACGGTTGGCGCATTGACAAACCCGCCAGCACAGCTTGTGTTTGGCACAGTGAACACATATCCTGCTGAACCAGCGGGATTACAACAAGCCAGTAACATGGCAGGTACGGGGTCATCATCGATGGCTTTTAACCAGGTATCCAACAACGTTGGACACCAGTTATCGTGGACATTCCACCCTAATATAGGGTGTCGTCTTCACGAGATTTTGAACATGGGGATTTGTCCTCATTGCCAAAACTTCTTCCAGCATTTGACAGAGGCATTCATTATGGCGGACCCTAGTTGGACTGCCACTGGTAACGCTCAAGAGGAGTACTACCGGCAATACCATCAACACAATGTGTCGAACAATAGGGCTGCTCAATTCTTGCATTGTTTCATTTCGCCCGCCTCACATCATTTTGCAACGCCAAGATATTAGTTTCCGATGATTGGCCATACAGTGTAGTGCTAGTAGATTCTGAATAAACCTGTTTTTTCCCCATATTTCCGTGGCATCCTATACCTTGAAAGTTGTATTTTGCATGGTAGGACACTACTTATATGCCTGGAAGTAATTTTACTAACTCGAAAATTATTAAGGACCCTGTCCAATCACTTTTAGATGCAGTGAAGACATTGGAAGATTGAGACGAGAGGTTGTCAAAATTGCCTCAACGTCAACCTCTAACAGAGACTCAGCAGGCTACAGAGACTGTAGGCAAGCGATCAGCTTCTCCGAGTCCCTCTCCCAATGCCACAAAACCAAAAAAGCCCAAAAAGGAGATCAAAAAGGAACCAGGAAAAGGGCACTGGTCTGACACAGAAGCCGCAATGTAATTTGAATTTATTCTTGGCCCAGACAGAGACAGTACGTGGGAGACCCTTCAAGTCCATCCAAAGAGAGTTTTTAAAGATGTACGTGCTTGCAATTCAATGTACATTGTATTCTGATTCATTTCTGTTTATTAGGCTGCCGCAGAGGTCAAAACCCGCGATTTGGCAGCCTGCGAAAGCTTTTATGGTTGCTCTGTGAAGCTCTACAGGGCCATCCGTGCAATTCACAAGATTAATGGGGGCGGAGGCGATGCTGATGAAGATGAAAAGGAGGGTTTCAAATGGAAGATGGCCCGTGCAAAGGACTTGGGAGAGGAAATTGGTTCTTTGACTTTCGAGAAGATGAAGAAATGGATGGATAAAGGCTGGTACCAGCTATTTGCGGATCGGTATGTCAGTCATTTCCTTTCTCGTGCATAGCGCTCACATTTTATTACAGTCTCAATAGTAATCCCAAGACTGAGCGCATGCTGAACATTAGTTCCGCATCAGACATCTCTCCACTCAAGCCTGAAGCTTTCCGTGCTGGAAATGTTTCTCGCTCTGAAAGTATGCTGGATCTGACAACCATGGATGATTCGGATGACGATAACATAATATCGCCCAAGTTGGAGAAGGTTGCAGCACCCACAGCTAAGCCTGCTAGCACCTCTCGTGCATACCATGCACGCGACCAATTCCAAGAAACAACAACTTTGATCACATCTTACTTGAACAATAAAGTAGGGCTTGACGAGAAGAAGCATCAACTGGAGGAGCGGAGACTTAAATTGCTTGAGGAGAAGAAGCAGGTGAATCGTGCAAGGTAGCTGTTGACGGATCCCTTCATTACAGATGAAATGCGGACTGAACTTCAGAGCTTTATTTTCTCTACTATCGTTAAGAAAAATTAGCCTTAGTTTTAGTAATTCATATCTTTTTCTAATCATATGTGGTTATACAAATGAGCGGGAAACACTTGGTCTAGGATTTCGATTCGCATATGGTAACCAGCTTCACGAAGTGAGGCATCTGTTTCTCCGTCTGGGTTATTTGGAAGCCCATTGATGACCGCTGTTTTGTATCCATCACCATCACGAAATAAGTTATCATCCTGAAGGATAATCTGCCAGATGCTCTCTGGATGATCGCCGTGAAAGATACACATGTTATGCAATATCATAAGAGCTTCAATGACACGGTAGATGCAATTGACATCTTCATGTGGTCCCATACAGCGGAGTGAAGGAAAGCGACCCTTTAGCTGCCCAAATACATGCTCTACACTGATACGAACAGACGATAGCTTGTAGTTGAAGTCGCGCATCCGGTTATGGTCACGCGGCATAGCTTTTGCAAGTTCAGGCTCACTGAAAGGTCGGACAGTGTACGGAGAGGAAGGGTATCCTGTGATGCAAAGAATGAGAGAACATTATCACTGTAAACACACACCTTTATCAACCAAAACATAATAGCCATTGGGAAGATAAGTTGCATGATGTTTCCAGAAGTGTGATTGCTTCCAGATCCTTGAATCAGTCACAGCTGCAGGCCATCCAATTTTGTACGATGTAATCCTTGTGCGGTGGTCAACAGTGGCTTGAACGGCAGCCTAAAGGAGTACATACATTAGAGCAACAACAACGGACAGGAAATTAGCCAACGTACCCCAAAAAAATGCTTCCGGCCCATGTATTGTGTCCTGTTTAGGCTTTTCGTCAAAACAAATCAGCGATCCATCACCACTCCCACAGCATCAAGGAAAGCCTATCTGCTCTTCAATTATCCTACTTGTTTCTTGCAAAAGCAAGGAAACCCAATGTAGCTAGACTTCAGTCCCCATATGGCCCTTGTTACACGATGACAGTATAAAAAGACAGTGTCATGACCAATATTAAGCTTGAGGGCAGTGTCCAGACTATCTGAGCCAAGCATCCCATAGCGTATGAGGAATGTTCCGAGCTGATACTGGCCGCTGTGGTTTTCGTCCAGTTGATTGAAAGATAGAGTTGGAACTGATTTTGTGGTGAAGTAGATCAAACATATGTTTTCCCATTCTGAACAGACACAGAAATGAAAAAATCATTGAGCCATATAAAGAATATCATGACATACCTGAATACCAAATGAAATATACAGTCTGGAGCAAGTAAACAACACTGAAAGAAATCCGAAGGTTTGGGAAACTGATTGTAAGGACCATGACTACCATCTCCAGTTAGACTGCTTGCTAGGTCCATATAGCTCAGGCCCAGAAGCTCCAGAAGACCTGCAGCACCATATTCATCCAATTCCAGATCCTCTTCCCAAGTTTCCTCCTCTCCATCCCACTCGAAACGAGTATCTTCCTCCAGTAGATCACTCAACTCTTCTTCTTTGTTGTTCACCTTGGCGGTCCCCTGTAAAGTCAAAGAAGCAAAGAGAATAAGTGAGGCTACATCTGAGAGCTCTTTCTGGAGCTCTGCGATAGTCATTAAGAGGGGAAACAATATTTATTTCAATGGCTCTGGTACAGAGTACACAGCCGATGCATCGGACCGGTATCAGACGCCACTATCTTGGTCAAATCTTAGTCGTTGTGAAATGATGTGAGGCAGGCAAAACGAAATGATGCAAGAATTGAGCAGCCCTAATGAAAACAAATCAGCGGTGCAGCTGGCTATCCAGCTTGGCACCGCTAGCCATGACTTATCATCTCTTACGAGACGGTATACTGATTTACAGCATGACTACGACAACACAGCGCGCATGCGCGAAATTCGCAGCCTCCAAGAGAGGTGCAACAGATACTCAGATGAGTTGGAGGGATACTGCCAGTATTTGTCCACAAGACATGGCCATGGCTCTCCTCGTTACAAGGAGGAAAGCCAGTCTGGGAAACGCCGATGGGTAGAAGCTCCAGCTTCTACCGTATTCTTGTCTAACAACAACTCAGTGTCATTCAACATTGATACACTGCCAAGATATCAGTATTTTTCTGCCATAAAAGGCTAGGAAATATATTACATTTTTCAGTTCATTTTGCAGTAGTTTTGTCCCCTGTAAAATATCATGCTTTTTCCATAATTTTTACCTTTGTAAAAGCTTTGTTTTGACCTTTGTAATATATTGGCTTTTTCAAAAGATTTTACTTAGGAAAAATATGCTGCGAAAAGAAACAGGCGATGAACATTCCTTTGACCCGTTCATCAATATGCTGTGAAAAGAAATGGGCGATGAACGGGTCAAAGGAATCCTTTGTCCGGCCGGCTGGCCCGGCCGTAAAATAAATCCTTTTTCACAAGAAAAATACAATGAAAAATACAATATTTTGCCACTGTTATAAAACCATTTTTTCAGTGGCAAAAAATGTAGAAAAATAACAAATATTTCCGGAAAAATAACTAGTGTAAACCATGTTATTTTACAGGTGAAAAAGAACCTATTTTCCCACAGCTTTTTCCTCTGAAACAAATGATATTTTGCAGGGGAGAAAAACACTGAAAAATCAATGGAAAAATGTTATATATTTCCTTGCCTTTTAAGGAGGCAAAATATTGCACTTCAGTCACCCCTTTCAATGTCCCAACTTAGGGCCAATTATTCATAAAATATTGCCCCCCTGGGGCAGGCAGTACCGGGCATATACCGACGTTGGTACTACCGGATTGGTAGTACCAAGGCCC
Source organism: Rhodocollybia butyracea (assembly GCA_015501585.1). Classification (NCBI taxonomy): domain Eukaryota; kingdom Fungi; phylum Basidiomycota; class Agaricomycetes; order Agaricales; family Omphalotaceae; genus Rhodocollybia; species Rhodocollybia butyracea. The sequence continues at coordinate 46,635 of JADNRY010000264.1, forward strand.
GGTAATACTGAGATCGGTACTACCGAGGCCCAGGTGCCAGGGGTCCTGGTCTGGTACTACCACCTCGGTACTACCGGATTGAATTTTTCAAATCTTTTTTCTAGGGCCTGGAGCCATCCCCTTCAACCCATACCTGTCATCCCTTGCACTAGACTATGCATTGGGCATTGATTGCCTGCTAAATGCTAGGCTCACAGCCTGATCATTATCTGACTGCTGCCTGCAGCCAGAGCCCACTACCAGGATATTTTTCCTACAACCAATTGATAACCTGAAACCTGTAGTTGCCCTTCTCTTCTATCTGTGTACCTTCATACACTACATTTACAGGTTTTAAATGTTTCTATAGCAATACATAATATATATATTGCAAGATGGGTGGGTAGAAAGACAGTACTGTATGCTCTTTCTGTGACCCCTCCCCCAGTCTTGTTGTTTTTTGAAGTAGATCTCCCTGGATTGTAAAAAATACCTTTTATTCAAAGTTCACTAATCAAAACCAAAGTGGTGCACTGGTGAGAAATAACAAATCGTTTCGTTGTCTAAGTAGCTATCAGTTAGGTCGTTAGGGAAAAAAGAAGTTGTTACAAATTTTTGCATTCGAGTGAAATCTTGTAACAGCTCCATTGGTCCCCCAGGGATTCAAACCCCGGACCTCAGGTTCCCATGAGTGGAATAACACATAGTAACCGCTACACCATCGGACCATAAATAACATTAGAGGTTTTATGCTCTTGGCTAGTTCCAACGATTGAGCAGTAGAGAATCCCGGCAGCGGTTGCTGGTGGATGTACCTCCAGCCAAGGGTAGCACATCATAATTTGGTCTCTTGACGAACACCTGTTGCTCTCAACATGTCTTCATTCTGATCCTTTCGTTTGTGATATCAATAGTCATGGAGTCGGTTGTACCAGAGTCGGTAGTACCAGAGTCGGTAGTACCAGAGGCAGTAATAATGATGGGTAACGTTATTTCATATAGTGGCAAACACACTACATATAACTAAGTAGTTACATATCACCAAACCTCTGTGCATCTGCAAGTGCCAGGGTGTCCATATGCTCAACTAATCCCATATCCAAATCATCATCATCGAACTGATAGCCGTCTTCCTCCATTTCCTGCAACAATTCTACATGATCCGCATCTGTCTCCAGTTCAATCTCCGTCCACTGTGCTGGTTCAGGCCCTACAAAGCTAGGTCTAACATCTGCTGGGAGATTTGACAACGCTCGGGTCCAACCTAAACCCAGCCAAATGAGATTAGTGTGCTGTTCATTCAGTTGAAAGAGTAGATTGGCATCTAAACAGGCGATAATTTAAGTGAACAAGTTCCTAGAAAATAAAACGAGTTTCATACCATCTGTCATGCTCATTGCAAACATTAATGTATCCCATTCCTCCTTGGACCACTCTCCTAAAACTGAGAGTTCATACCTCAAATGCTGCAATTCCTCAACAGAGCGATCCCGAACCAGTATTCCTTGAATGCCAGTCCTCACCTGTTCATCTGACAACCATAGCGGCACCTCAACGAGGTCATCGGAATCACCTAAACCAATATCATCCCAGATTGCATCATCAACGTCTAGGTCAAAGAGCTTATCCATTGGAATCGGTCGAGGTACCACAGCATTGGAAGGGGTTTTACGCCCCTTCACCGCTGCGGCCATACGGACTTGAAGTTGATTGAATTGTTGAGCGAGAGTCTGAATTCTAGGATTGCGGCGCTTGACACTACTTTCAGTGTGATTATGCAGTTTCCGTTCCGAAGCTAAGACAAAACACATTACACCCTGGAAAATAAAAAAAAGAAGTCTACTCAACTGTTAAGTTGTTGTCGAAACATGCGTTCCAATCGGTCTCGCTCAAATTTACGAGACTGGAGCTTTTGACGGAGGCGTAATTTGAGAGCGCGCGCATTCATGAGGTCTGTGATGAACTGACTTGAAGCCAGGTGATTATAGCGTTTCTTCCCTTCCACACCCAAGGCCCGCTCCCTCGCTGACAGAGATTTCTGCACACTAGCCAGTCTGTCACGTAGCTCTGGCAATTCCAGATCTGCCTCCGCAATTTCATACGGTGATACGCCCCGAGACTTTTTGAGTCTAAAACTAGACTTAAAGCTCACTACTGGATAGTCTTTGCATGATACGTAGTGTTCATACCACTTGGAGGACTTCTCCCAGTGCTGTGTTCACTGAAACCCAAATCGGACAAGCTCGTCCAACGCCTGTATTGCCACCGCTTCACGCGCACGACGGCCTAACATTGATATCAAAACATCAGCCATTTCGGCCCATACTCTGAATTTGATATAATTGATTTACTTGAAACTACCTCACCAGGAGGCCGTTTTCTATGAAACCTTCGATGTTGCAGACCGTTTGGACGATTCTTACATCGTTTCACTAGTTAGCACTCGATTACAAGCTTTCCCTTCCATAGGAAATGCTTACTCAGAATGATAATACCTTACTAAGGGTATAAAACTTAGAACATGCAAAAGGGCAATCTGGGGCAAGAAATAAAATGTACCAGAGACCCTGAAGCACTAGAACGAACGAAAGCAGTGCATAGGCATCCGACGGCATCGAAATACCGGTATCCAGGGTACTTCTCCGGTCCCAGAACATGGTTACATCAGTTGTTGGGATAAATGCCTCATTTTCAAATAATTGCATAGCATGATGATACAGGACAAGAGTGGGGGTCAAACCGAGTCCGAACAGGTCCCGTCGACGTCCCCTGCCCTCCCGCATTATACTCCATGAGTCCCCCGACCATAGAGACGAGATTTGAGTAGGTACTAGGAGGAGACATACCTATATTTCTATAGATATGCTCATACTTCAATGCCCATCAATCAGAGACCTTAGAAATTTTATGAACCCTTGAAACGAGTATATACAAGTTGGAAATACGGTACAACGTCCCGATACCGGGTGGTTTTCCGATGCTCCAGCATAGAACTGAGATCTGTCCCCTTGGAGCAGTATTTCAAAGATTAGAATGAAACTTGATGTTGCAGGGCTTAGATGACAATTATCGAAGCGAGAATAGCTGAGATACTATACCGGTCGTCGCCGGGCAAAAATAATTGGGGTTTTCCATGAGGAATTCAACTTTCGTTCCAATTTCGGACTCATTTTCGGCCACTCCGGCGTGATCTCGGACGGTTTCATTTTCGGTGTTGAATTCAGCTTCAGTTTCGGGTTTCATTTTCAAGCACTGTTTCGGCGATTCCAGCGTGATTTCGGACTCAGATTTGGAACTCTGTATGCCATCATTTTCAGACTGTCAACTATGTGAGATTCAAACTCGACCATCCCAGTGTGATTTTGGTCTTGAAACAGCTGTCAGATAACTACCGATTGGAGGCTGTAACGCTAGAGTGACGAATCACTGTAGTTACTAGTATCACACAAAGAGCGAGGGATTTTGAGTAGGTGCTAGAGAACCGGTGTAACTGGGGGAGTTATGATTCTGAGAACCTGTCCTACTTACAGTTAACAGCTAGCTTATATACCTATCCAAAGACTATTACTATAAGTAGATACTATTCACTATTCAAAAGGAAACGAGTAAGTAACGAGCGAGGAGATAGTGATAAGGAAAGTAGGCGCCGATGGGCGCTAGAGTCAGGAATAACTGTTCTGTTACATACGCCCTCCAGAGATCGTCCATGGGGATCTCTCTTCCTTTTACCGCCATCCATGGTCAACAGGTCAAATATTCTTTATTGACACGTCACTATCATCAACACCGGCCGGAGTTTTGGGGTTGTTCGCGATTGAGAGCGGTTCCGGGTAGAAACCGAAGTCGTCGGTGACTTTTGGGTTCATGGAGCGTCCAAGGCAATATTAGGAATAGCAAAGGAGTGTTGGGAATGGACCCAAAGGATAGGATGGGATTCGTTTCGGGAGTAGATATGTTAGGTGAGTGATCTCTCGAAATGTTAGGACCTTTTTGATGAGTGTTCTTCCCCTTTTCCATCCTAGTGGTTCTGTCTTTTATCGTAGCACCTCTCTCGGCACTGTGTAGAAGTAAGTGGCTATACAGAGATTGTTTCTCTGACCGAATGTTGACCCAAGAGTTCGAAGAATGACAGAATGGCTGTTGGCTCCTTGGGTAAATGTCGCAAAAATATCCTGATTAATGGTAGGCATCGGCGCATAGATTGTACCCGTTTCGAGATTGAAGATGGCAAGTTTACCTTTGATCAACGGGTCGCTGTTGACTTGTTCAGCAAAGAATGAATACGCCATGGGGATATCCAGTCTTGTGAGGATGACACCTGTGTGTCAAAGTCCAGGCAGCACTGGATCTCCCCGACATCTCCAAAGAGTTTTTAGAAACTCACTAAGAGTCCAGACGTCCAATCCGAGGTGATTCGTATCCCACGAACATCAAGGAAGTATGTGTAGGTACCGCATCAAATGAGAATTTTGTTGTTTCGGACTCGCTGGAGCCATTTGAGAGGACAAGCTGATGATGAATTAGAGGAGGTGTTGCTGGAGCTGGCCATGGATGGGGTTTCTGGAGAAAAAGTGAGTAATGGGCGTTCGTTCTTATTGCTTTTGTCTATGTCTGACCCTCAATTTTCCAGGACAATTTGCATGAAGCTACCAAGCCGCGCAGGTGTAGCCATCATGCCACCGCTCTGATCCAAATTCGGATCTGCAATATCGACGCGCCTTCCATCCATAAGTTCACTAATGTCCAAAATTCTGATTGCCTTGAAATAATCGCTAAGTGCATCTAAATGGTCAATTTTTCCGTAGGGTAACCAGGTAAGATCGTCAAATTTCCACTTTATCTGGAACAGTACATTTGACCTCGTTCCAGAGTGGGCAACGATGTGATCTACCGCACACTCTCCTTTGGCTTCACCAAAGTCCGCTATTTGCGTCTCGAGTCACCCCGGAAAGAGACAATCATCATTTGGGATGTGAATTCGCAATAATGACGCATGAAACGTGTCGTGGACACTTCGTTGCTTCAATATAGAGGGTAGGTCCATCTTGAAGGTAGAGTTCCCAAAGTCCTTCAATATCCTGTATGGTCCGATAAATTTCAGTACTAATTTCCTCGCGTATCCTTTAGGAAATGTTATGTTCTTGGTGGAGATATACGCAAGATCTCCTCCCACAAATGGAACAGCTCGACAGCGCTGATTAGCGTCACGAGTTTGCTTTACTACTCGAGCATTCGAGATACCATCATGCGGCGTGCGCCTGCATGACCGCCAGCTTCATTTCTGGGCGTATACTTGGATTCCTGGATATTCATTCTTATCCGTGGAGTTCCATAGAAATGAACAAGGCATCCGACCCATATTCAAGAAGAATGGTGAGTATCCGGTCATTTCTGAGTGTGCCGAATTAATCACGAATTCAACAGATGGAAGCTTTGTAACCCAATCTTTTTGGTCAATAGCTATGCACTGGCGAAGCATCTGGGTGACGGTGTGATTTGCGTGTTTGGTTGATCCATCAATTTTGGGGTGGTACGCAATGGACATCTTCAGCTTCGTTTCAATTAAACTGTGGAGGTGAGTCCCAAACATACTCGTGAACAATGAGTCTCGGTCACTAATAATGTTCTTAGGAGGTCCATGATGTTTATACACTTCAGCAAAGACTAGTTTAGCGATTTGTTTCGCTTTGTATATCGTTTTGCTAAGAATACAATGTACCGTTCCCGTTAGCAAGTCAATGATAACTGTGATAATATCATATGTTCGAACAATTCAGGAGCTATTTAGAGTTCATGTTTGTAGTGTTCCACAGCTGCAAGACACCACATCCATGCCATGTCATTTGGACAAGAAAAAAAAGGACTTGCAGAATGATTGGGAGTTGAGCGGGAGATTTATCAACTAAGTAATCAACAATGGTATATTTTAAGGACCAATAAGGGTTTCATCAGGTAGTGGCCATTGCAAAACTCCCTGTTTATAGTACTCAGAGACAATTATTTATTGAGTCTCAGTAGCTGTGCAGAAAGACTAGATGAAGTAAGTTGTGGTGTAAAGAAACTGGTGCATCTGCTACTGTCCTGTAGCCATGCTCATAACTGTCAAAGAAAGTACTTCGGGCCATGGAGTCCCGCCCCCCACCTTTCGGCTTCCGTTGTAGGTATATTCTACCCTTCTGTGGGGATTTCTGTTTTTCCCTTTCCTATTTTATTTATCCTTCCTCTTTCATTTATCCGAGTGCCTGTTTATGACTTGGCAGTTTTGTGTATTTACTTATATACAGGACACGTTGTCCTTTAACCCTCAGTTGTTTGTCACATACACTTCTGAGGGTGTATTAAGTACCTGTTAAGGTAAGATAAACTGTAAGTATGTCAGTAAGTAAACAAACTAGATATGCGGAAACGATCTCACCTCAGTTGTTCAGAAAGCAACTGAGGGAGTCGTATACGCCGCTCGACGTGACCTAAATACCAACTGTACAGTAAGCACGGCGTATACAGAATAGGGATGGTCAAAGCTGAGTGTATCAGTCCCAATGTGTACGTACGGAGTAGACTCTAACAAGCTTATACCAGTTTGTGGTGATAGATAAAGTATAAGCCACTGGAACTCCTACTTATGTTTATCTCTAGCTTAGACTCGTACGTGTTTCACAAGTACATACAGTCTCAATACATGAGTCGTTTGTCACGTACACTTCTGAGGCTTAGACTTGTACGTGTTTCACAATAAGCTACCATGCGATGTGGACAACCGGAAGAATCAAGCTAAGTAAATCCTGGCATACAGCTCCTCAAGAAAGCAGAATGTTTTGGCGATTGAAAGCTGTCCAAGTGGATTCTGTAAAGAACCCCAAACTTGACAGTCATGCCTCTGCCTAAAGAGGATAAGAATTCAGCCAACTATCTATATCATTTTAAACTGGGGTATTTACCGCAAGGCTTTGAAGTTTCATTGAGATTTGTGTCAAGACTGTCTAAGTGAAGCAAGCAGATCATGATAAAAGAAGGCCGAAAAAAGTACCAGCGGCGCAAGAAATTAAACGACAGAAACATTGTCCAGAACGAACGATGGGAGTGTATCCTGTGTCATCAACCTATGCGGGCAATCCAGAATAGATGATAGTTTCAAAGTGAGCGGATGTAGGACTACTAGAGGAGATGAAAGAAAGTGGAGTGGTCACAACACGACTCATACACAAGAGTTTGTGCTCCTGCACAGCATCCAAGGACTCAAGGTATTGGAGACAGTAGCAACGGCACTGCCGCACGGCCCGCAACAGCTATCCACACTAGATGCAGATTGAGCCTGGACCTGGCTGTGAGAAGGAGCACTAGCAGAGCGGAACAAGTGCACAGAGGTGATGGAGCCTTGTCTAGAAGGGACACGAATATGACGAGTAGCATCTGAAGACATTGGAGAATGAACAGACAGAAGATCGGGGTGGAGCGGGAGTACAAATGGAGACAGAGCTTGTTATCGGTAAAGTAAGGTGTTGGAAAAGCCAGAAACCCATTCTGGCATCTGCGGATCTGTGGGAGAGATAAAAGTCATGGAGCCAACATGCTGTCAAGGAAACAGGAATACTCTCTGTCAGACTTGAAGGGAAGTCGCCGTAAGAGGTAGCGGAAGTGGCGGAGCGCCCATATTAGCAATCACGTGCCATACACACGTAGCTGCCTTTTGACCACGATAAAGTGTTGAAACCCCAGCAATCCAGCCAACCCAAACGGGAATGTGACTACTAAACTGAAAATGAAACTGAGACGAGAAACAAAACGGAAAACAAAACTGAATCGCCGAGTTCAAGACCGAAATCAGGTCGGAACCGCCGAATGTGATCCCGAAAGTGAAACCCAGGTTGTAATCAACACCGAATGATCCAATAATATTGTCCGGTGAGGACCTTCATAGAGATACATCGTTCTTCAAGTCCTCCCTCACTTATAGAACCTGTGAACTACTGGTTCACACTTACTTACAGTCATAAGTCACTGTAAGTACTGACAATCAAGAATGAATGAAAAAGAACATACCAAGAACTCGAGATTGAACATCTATGATCCGAAATGGAACTGAATAGAGTGAAACGACCTCATGGGGCGGTCTCTGTTCACCGTTTCCGGGTCTGATGTAAAATTTCACAATAGAATTGACCATATGATGCCATACAGCCTCGTATGCAGAGCACATGCTCCCCTTACCAATACTCTTGGCTTCCTTGGGTATATAATCAAGGGGAGACCTCCAGAAAGAGCAGGCATCCCTCCCCCCCAGGTTAACTGGCTTGCTGTCAAGCTTGTAGTAATAGGGTGCTTCTGGCAGAAGAAAGAACAGAATTATTCAGAGTGCTTTTGCTTCTGACAGAACTTGAATGAACTTGGATTGCATTTGAACAGACAAAGAAAGAGACCTTGCACTTGTTGTTGTTGTTGTTGATTGATTGAAAGTTAAAGTCCCAGTCTTGTCTTGTTTGAAAGTTTTGAAGTCCAGAGTCTTGTTTTGAAAGGAATAGTTAAAGAGAACCCCAGAGACTATAGAGCATTTTGTGCAATAGAGTCCATTGATCAATCTTGAATTACCCCCAGAACTCAAAAGTCTGATTGTGTGTTTGTGTTGGTGTTGTTTTGCCTTCTGCCCACCTACCCATAGTTAGCCCTATCAACGGTTCTGAATCGCGACGGGTGAGAACACGCTGGAGATCTTTGATGCTGTCATAGAGGGTATCTCGGGCTTTACGCAAACGCAGAGCTTCTTCCACTGCTTTTTGCCCAGCGGAACGTGATTGACCTAACAAAACATTAACATTAGCAAGATGTAAATGATAATTTGATTATGAGTCATACGTGGGAGAGGCCGCGTAACAGCATGCTTCTGCATTTCCCACTGTTCTTGCAAAAATTCTGGACTACGCATGGAGAAATCAACATCTTGCTGAGCTTCCTGATGCCTAGCCTGAGCATTGTTCCATTTTCGAGAGAGCCATATGCCATAGCCTCTTAAGCTTTCGTTGTCAGCGAACTGGATTTGTGAGTCAAGCGTATAAAGGCGAACATGATGCTGCAATTATTATTTAGCTCAGGACTGCAAAAGCAAGGAAAACCCATACCCCACAGACCCTCAGAAAAGCGATGAGCTTACTGATTGAGTGCCAGAAATGTTCACAACCCTCGCCATCCGAAAGACCAAATCCACGGCATTTCCGAGGATGATAGATACATTGACATGCCCATCCATGTCCAAAAGCATGAAATACTGAGATAGCGAAAGCTAATCGAGGAAGGTGTTCCTTGAGGAAGCCCCACTTCATGCAGCTTCGTTCAAGTTGGCAGCCAATATCAAACAGTAGCCCAACAGTGTAAGGTGGAGGCAGATGCTGAAAGAGCTTGTCCACAAGCGCGTACGCGTAGTATTGCCGTTCCCCTGCCGTAGTCATGTTGGCAAGCCAGAGAATGCGGTCATGGCGACAGAGGAGACCCATGAGAGCCGTGGAATCAAAAAACTGGGTGCTCGCCTTTTCTTTATTTTCATCTGCTGCTGTGAAGCTATTGTTACACCCATCTAACACCGACCAGGGCACCTTCAGGCCATTCTCAAAGTCGTCTTCATTGTCCTCACTATGCTTTCTTGGAGGACGCTGCTCAGGACGCGCCGCACTTACACGTTCCTTCCAGGCTTTGACTTCTTCAGGTGAGATAAAAACCGAATTCAGATGAGAAAACTTGGGGTCTCAAACTTGTTTATTGTGTTTCTGTGTGAAACAAGCGTCGAGACAGACAATAACATCATTTCTAGGAAGCCACCTGAGGGATAGTAAAAAAAGAAAATATCTGATACTCACCCTTCATCGAACTTTGTCTTGCCTCCAAAGCACAGCGGGCAGCGACTACAGAGATAATCTGAAGGCCGGGTAAGTGGTGAATCCTTCTCTCGCGCTCGTTTGGACGGCCTAGGGTCTTCTTCATCTTCCACCTCCTCCATAGTTGGCATTGCTCGACCGGTTGGGGATGAAGGCGGGGAGGAATTATCACATTCGAGATCGGTTGCAGATTCCTGCGTATTGCCATTGTCGATGATGGTCTGTCGTGCGGACAATACAATGGAGTCAACATGGCTTGTAGTAAGTTGCTGTAAGGTGTTGTACCAGCGTAAGGTTGACTGAAAACGTTGACAAAGTGGATCCTAATGGCAATTTTTAGTTAAGCAAGATATCAAATTCTACTGCAACGTACCTGTCCATGCAATTGATAACCTTGGGATCTGAGAAAGTCCTTGAGAGTGTGGCATATGGCGGTGTTATTTGGGGCAAGACGCTGGTACAGCTGTGTCACAAAGTCAAGAAACCGCAACTCTACTGCGAGAGTGGGCTCTTTGGGAGTGTTACCGAACAGTCCACAATTGATGAGCTGCACCACGGCTGGACGGCATTGGCATACATGCAAATTGAGTTTTTGTAGTTCTATACATCGTCAGTACCATCTTGGAATAAGATCAAAGGAACCTCACTGGTAAATTGCACAACAACAATTTCTAGCAGCCGCCCCTTGCATTCATGCAAGTACATTGGTTATTGTCCTGGACCTCTATGTCCTGCGATAAATTCAGTGATCTCCGAAGATAGTCCATGTACGGTCTGACAAGTATCGGTAAGACCTCAGTCTCCCACCTCAATTGCTGCGCCAACCGTTTACGTGCGTGTGGTGTCTGGGGCAGTTGTGTGAACGGATCTGCAGGAATGGAAGTTTCATCCTCCTCGGTTCCCGAAGGAAGAGTAGAAACTCGTTCAAGGTCAACGTGGGCCGTTCCAAGAAACCAAACTGACCGACCGGAGTCGGAAAGTTTCGCTTGGAGAGGATTGCGCCATGGGCACCGTACAGAATGGGCCGAGCATTTCTTTTCGAGGGTGATTTTGACCTCAGAGAATGTGGAAAAGCGTTGGACGCTGAAGGTGCTGATAAGGAAGGTGATGAAATGTCCTTGGAGAGCTGAGCTTTGGTTAGACGGAGACGTGCCATAGTGGAGGAAGGGGATGGAGGACAAACAACTTTATTGTTAGGGAGGTAACCGACGGGATTTGAAAATGACAATGGTTTGTAAAAAAGACTAAATTGACACAACAACGGTCACATAGTCTTATTTATTGTCTACCAAATTACAGCCTGTCTGACGCATCTATGGTCACACAGTCTCATACAATCCACCAATAAAAAGACATATCAACAGTAACAAAGAGGCTGTAGAATCCTGCACGAGAGCTGTAGCAAGTGCGCGCAGATCCGTTAGACCGCGAAATGTTTGAGGCAAGAACGACATGCAGTGTGAGGGCACAAAGAACTCAGTCTCGAGTACGAGATTAATGTAGTGTGAGGGCACAAAGAACCCGAAAAAAAGGGAGTCTGGAATCTGCGTGAAAAGGAACAAATTAGAACTGGAAGTCATCGGTAAGATCACCGCAACATACCTAATCCGTCCAGCCTATGTATTTAACATTGGAGAAGTTGCGAATTTGATGAGTTCACTGGTCGAGAGTCGCCTGTTAATGGGGATTGAACAAGGAGATGAAGCAGAACTTATGAATGCAATTATGGATGATCAGGCAACACGGAAGGACGGAGAAGAAAGGAAAAGTGAGATAGCAACGCGTTGTCGCTGCGGAGAGAGAACGACGAGGACTCAAGGTCATCGTCGCATGGAAGAAAAGATGACGAGGACTCAAGGTCAATGCGGCGAAGATAAGACAACGAGGACTCAAGATTGTCATCGCTGGTGGATGATCAGGCAACATGGAAGAGACGGAGAAGAAAGGAAAAGTGAGATAGCAATGCGTCGTCGCTAGAGGATGCCACTGCGGAGAGAGAACAACGAGGACTCAAGGTCGTCGTCGCACAAGGGGAAGACGACGAGGACTCAAGGTCGACGTTGCATGGAAGAGAAGACGAGGACTCAAGGTCAACGCCGCGAAGATAAGACGATGAGGACACAAGGTCGTCGCCATCAATGATGAGGGAAGAAAGAAGAATGCCAGGCGCTTACGACTTGTAAAAATTTTACGGTTGTGGCGCCTGTGCACAGACCATCTACGGGCGCTTGCATTTTTATATCATTTTAAATTGTCCAAAAAATAAAGTGCGATTGTCCATCAGTGATTACATATGTTTAATAGATACAGAGAGGTGCAAGATACAAAATATACAAAATACAACGACGAAAGCATTATCTGAGCGCAAGAAATGACTGCTATGACCGCTATGTCGCATCTTTCAGCAACAGGTCCTTCACAATCTTCAAAATTCTCAAAATCTTTGACCTGGAAATCCATTCCCTAGCTCGCACACACCCCAACCCTCCGGCCATTGATGATTCTTTACCTTTGGGTAATGCTGCCACGGAGGCTGCTATGGAGGTTGATGAACAGGGTGTCCTCGCTGCCTTGATTCACACCACCTACTTGCTTCGGGCGTTGGCGACGGGCTTGTTACCTGAAATGTGTGTTTGGTATACTGAGCACTTTGGAAAGGAAGAGATTCCTTTCGATGACTGGGTAAACCACTATAGGATTGAGCAAGATGAGAAGGCTGCTAGTGTTCATCAGGACATTCTGAGCAAGTTTGCATCAGATGGTCTTGGGAAGCCTGATGAGGAGGAGGGCAATGAAGGATCAGCGAAGGTAGTGCAGGACAAGAGATCTGAGACACTCGAGAAGTCTGACAAGGAGGTCGATGACAATTCAACTGACGCTCCTCCCCAACCAAAGTTGTGCAGCCATCTAAAGCTTCACATCAAAGCTCGGCCCATTCACTCTTCAATGGAGACAAAGAACGTCTTGTCGACTATCCCAGCTCTCCAGCTCTATTTGCCACTGAAGGGCATGTCGGTACTGAGGGACCTGCTTTGGCTAAACTCCATGCTCTAGCTACACTGAGCACATGGACACAGTTACCTGGTCGTGCTCAGGTGGAGGAGCGTCCTGGGGCAGTGGGAAGAGAAGGGAAGCTGCTGGCTCATGCTGAGTTGGATCTGGCCAAGGACAGCTTGGACATGACCTGGGGCAACTTGGACATGACCAAGGTTAGATTGGACATGACCAAGGTTAGATTGGACATGACCAAGGTTAGGTTGGACATGACCAAGGTCAACTTGGACATGACCAAGATCAGGTTGGACATGTCCAAGATTAAGTTGTACATCATTTAAGGCATTTTAAAAATTACTATATTAGGAAATTTTTAAATTTCTATGGTGGCTGAGGTCAAAGCTGTTTTTATTACCAAATTACGCAATTATCAAACACTTAGGCTTAGTCCAGTAACTTTTCCGCACTGGATTTTTCACCCTGGAAAATTCTCTATTACTGAAATTGGTCAATTACGTAGCTGTCAGATTTAATCATTTTGTCACGCTCAGTGCTCATTGGCGCTTCCGGGCGCTCCATGTCACCCAGATTTCAGTGGCTTCACTGATAACGCCCAATACTGAAGCAACAGAAGCTCATAGTTGTTGTAGTAGCCACGGTTATATGCTATATTAGCCTTGGAGTGGGCTTGAACTTCACAGCGACACCTTTAGCAATGGATTTTACCACATTTCCCCCATCTCCCAGTTCTGCAAGATGATCCCAAACAAATCCCAAACATAATTGACAAAGTTGGCTTCACCAGCCTCAGTGATGCATTGATCATTAAAGGTGTCAATGAGTGTGGTATATAGGCAAGGCTGTGTATCAAATTGGAAGCACCACGGCAAGTGTCAATGGTACTCGAGATAAAAGAAAACAAGGAGACAAAAAGCGCGCGCGCAATCGGTTTGATGGTCACATTTAGTCACATCAATCACTACGTTACGATCTCGTCAGATCACATCATGTGCTAGCATTTAGAAAATCCAGGGTGAAAAATCCAGTGCGGAAAAGTTACTGGACTAAGCCTTATGTTTTTCTCATAGAGTTAGACACATTTGGTATTTATGATAAATTACTATATTAGGCAATTTTATTTCAATAGAGTTTTATTTCTTAATTAGGGAAATGACTAAAGTGAACACAGAAAGTGGTTGTACCCTTTCCATGAGGACAATAACATGTGGTAAGCATTCATATCTCCTCTCTATACATAGAATAGGTTGCTCACCACAAATGAAGCCAATCCTGTGGTGGGAAGGGGTTGGATTGCAAAATATTTTTTGGATGACCTTTGATTTTAGTGGATGAGGACAAAGCTGTATGTTCATAAAAGGAAATTAATGAAAAGAGGTGAGTCTAAAGATTGCTTGATATAACATGCAGATTGACATGGATAAGGCTGATCCTTTTCATCCCCTGATACCCTGATATATTCTCTACCTTTTCTGGGTCTCTGGTATATTTAGATGTCCCATGGGAGATCAGTTCTTATTGATCTTTCAAATTTCCCATCAAAAACCCCCATTTTTTCGAAATTAAAGGATAAGTATCAGAGTATCCAGGGCAGTGGGGGCCACAGACTTCTATGGGATTGTACCCTGGTATAGTAGATACATTCCTACGACTCAGGATTGACCTATAGTACCCTCGGAGAATAGGTAATAATTGATATCTGTATATCTATCCATAAATTTCGCTTTTTTGATCATCAAATCATTAATAGGGGAAGCTGTGGGTGAGAGATTGAGTTCAAAATTGAGGAGCAGTGTCCCAGGACATGATATAGCATATCTATGACAAAATATTCCTACTACATGATGTTCAAGATATGATGATAAGTTTGACACAAGTATCAGACACTTAAGAGCCCAGGACTACTGGTACATCAAGGTAAGACAAGGGTAGGTCAGGAAAAGGCTCTCGCATCAGTCTATATTATACTAGCATGCTATATGCTAAGCTAGACAGTCATCTCTGCCCTACAGCTGCCTCTATTGATGATTTAATAGGCAAAAAAGCGAAATTTATGCACACATATACAGAGAACAGTTATTACCCACTCTAGAAGCCTGTGGCCCCCACTGCCCTGGATACTCTGATACTTATCCTTTAATTTCGAAAAAATGGGGGTTTTTGATGGGATATTTGAAAGATCAATAAGAACTGGTCTCCCATGGGACATCTAAATATATCAAAGACCCAGAGAAGGTAGAGAATATATCAGGGTATCAGGGGATGAAAAGGATCAGCCTTATGAGTCCATGTCAATCTGCATGTTATATCAAGCAATCTTTAGACTCACCTCTTTTCATTAATTTCCTTTTATGGACATACAGCTTTGTCCTCATCCACTAAAATCAAAGGTCATCCAAAAAATATTTTGCAATCCAACCCCTTCCCACCACAGGATTGGCTTCATTTGTGGTGAGCAACCTATTCTATGTATAGAGAGGAGATATGAATGCTTACCACATGTTATTGTCCTCATGGAAAGGGTACAACCACTTTCTGTGTTCACTTTAGTCATTTCCCTAATTAAGAAATAAAACTCTATTGAAATAAAATTGCCTAATATAGTAATTTATCATAAATACCAAATGTGTCTAACTCTATGAGAAAAACATAAGTGTTTGATAATTGCGTAATTTGGTAATAAAAACAGCTTTGACCTCAGCCACCATAGAAATTTAAAAATTTCCTAATATAGTAATTTTTAAAATGCCTTAAATGATGTACAACTTAATCTTGGACATGTCCAAGTTGCCCTTGGCCATGTCCAACCTAACCTTGGTCATGTCCAAGTTGACCTTGGTCATGTCCAAGTTGACCTTGGTCATGTCCAACCTAACCTTGGTCATGTCCACATTGCCCCAGGTCATGTCAAAGCTGTCCTTGGTCAGATCCAACTCAGCATGAGCCAGCAGCTTCCCTTCTCTTCCCACTGCCCCATGTACCTGCAATTAGCCCACTGAAACACTCCCCAAGGTTGCACACACTTCACATGTAAACTGACATCTCTCCTGCACCATCTTATTCCACTCTGGAGGCTGATATCTGTCCCAAAGCATTTTATACTGCTTTCCAAGCATCCCCTACTCCTCCCTCAGCACCCTCTACTCCCCCTATGTCACCCCCACTGCACCCCCTACTCCTACCCTGGAAGTTCCACACCCCTCCCAAGAGGTCTCCCTCCTCTCCCACAAGGTACCCTATCCCTGCCAGGGCATACCCTATCCTACCCCTGGTCATGACCAACTTGACCCAGGTGACCAGGTCATGGCCTACTTGCTTGGACATGACCCACTTCCCTGGACATGACCCACTTCCCTGGACATGCCCAAGCCATCCTGGACATGACCAAGGCACCTTGGATTTGCCAGGGACTTTGAGTATTTTTAGTCAGGTCAATGTAACAAAAGTGTAGACTAATAAGACTAATAAGTTGGGTGACTGAACTGACTAATACCCGTTAGAGCTAGCTAAGGAAACCTCACTCTGGAGCCAAATAATTCCTTACTAGAAGCCGTCCCCTCTAAGGAAGCAACTAGATTTATGCAAAGGAGAGTGAACTTAATCACTAGGAGCTTGTACCACAATCTTAGTGGCTTGCTAATACTCATTGAGAGCTAGCTAAGGAGCCCTCACTCTGTCCTTATTAGAAGCCGTCCCCTCTAAGAAAGCAACTAGATTCATGCAAAAGATCTAACTCAATCTTAAGTGGGAACAAAAGCTGTTACAAAGCTTCTATTACACCAATCCAAACTTTATAAGATAGAATATAGTATTCACTTCAAAGAGAAAGCTAGACCCCGTACACACCCTAAACAAATGCCCAGTTATTGTGTTTGATTGACTTGGTACTTTTAAACCAGGGGTAATTAAGAGGACCAGCAGACTCCGGCGGTGAAGAGACCTTTGACTTCGTCACAACAGGTAATTATGAGAGGTGGCAAGATAACTTGATTTATGAGATAAATACATTGTGCTTATATACTGGGCCTTTACTAGTTTAATACAAAAAGAGATGAAACAGAGTCGAAGAGAAACGGAGCAAGATAGAAATTCGAGATAGGTACCAAGAATCCCAGAGCTATGTGCACTAGCACAATGCTCAGAGCTCCTGGACCATTATTTGGGTATTTACGTGTAGGTATGTGAAAGGTGCTATAAAACAACCTAACAAAAACACTACTGCACCTAACCAGACTATTGATATGTAAGGGAGCGAGGGTGGGTTGTCAGAGATTCCCCGAGGGAAAGTCTTGTAATATCGGATGTACACGCACAACTGCTCCAGGTTCAAGGCTGTAGCACTAACGTGGGTAACTAAGCTTAGACAACTCTTAGAACTAAGTCAAGAGAAGCCTAGTTGGGTGTACAAGTGTACAAGGGAACCAGATGTGTATGTCCAAATCAATTAACCAAAACCAAAACCAATACAATGAAACTAAGATTCTCCTAGGCAAACTCTGGCACTAGCTGCTGTGATGCCATAAAGTCCTTGACCAAACTCTGGGCCAAGCTACGATATTGTGAGTGAACTTAGTCACTAGGAACTCATACTACAATCTTAGTGGCTTGTCTAACTTCGTGAAGAAGTCAACTAAGGAACCCTCACTCTGGAGCCAAATAATCCCTTACTAGAAACCGTCCCCTCTAAGGAAGTGACCAGATTTGAGTTGATCTAAAGTTTGAGGGAACTCTACACACTTAAATTCGATCAAGATATAAATGGGCTTTGCGAAGCGCGTGAAGTTAGATTACTTTCTAAAGATCACCAAGTCAGGAGGTGTCATGCTACTGATCCTGTGGGGACATTCTATGGAGCACTGGTCTTAGCAGTCAAGTCGAGGGCAAGAAACTTGTCTTATTGAATAAATATGTCTGGCTTATATACTGAGTAGAGAGAGTTTAATACGAAAAATAGATGAAACAGATATGGAGAGAGACAGAAAGAGAGTGGATCAGAGGAATCTGGCTTGGAAAGGAAACTCCAGCCTATATATGGTACACACAATAAAGAAATAGTCCATTCTTGGATATATATCAGAGGTAAAATATGATTTCATGAGGATTAACATAGTTTTAAAGTGTTTTGATCCGAGCGAGGTTTCTCCAATTACTCCACAATTCTCCGGGGTCAACTGTAAAGTCCACATCTTAACTAGCTTGTTGGGGGTCTTAGTGCGAGGGATGCCTTCCCTCATAATTCCTTCCCTCAAGTAACGCGTTGGCTTAGAACTTATCCCGCTTCAAGACGTCCTGTAGTTTAGAGAGTATGCACTCTTGGGTATAACTAGGTTGATGATCTAGCGTTAACATCTCCACGCAGCCCAGGTGTATCCTCGCTAGCTTGGCTCTAGGCTATGCTTGTGGGCGTACCTTCACAGCTCGCTGAGTATTATTGTTAAGTTCTTTGCCTTGGCAATAGCTATCATGCTTGGGCTCCGTATAACTCTCTTATTGCATTGTATAACATGTACAAAATGTCAAAATGTATGGTTACATGCCTTAGGGCGATTTTAGGCCTAATACCATCACAGCTTCAGCTTGGCAATGCCCTATCGTCTGTAAGATTGTTGGGTTTATTGCAGTAGGACTTTCCTAGTCAATAGTCGGCCGATAATCAAATATCAAATTTGCCTAGCTTAATCATCTAGCAGCTGTGCCGCATTGCAACCCGACTAGTCATCGTAACATGTTAAGATCTTCCTTCCGGTCTGTAAGGCAATCGTAGATCTTATTCTCCGGCGTCTGTCTTTCCGCTAGCACAGTACGAGGATTGCATTCCCCTTCTGATGCCCTCCCTTGGTAACGCCGCCACCAGTACTCCTCCCACTTCGAGACATCCAAGTATGCGGATTCATGTATGCATTGGGGTGGGTAGAAACTAGACTGACAATCTAGTGTTGATGTCTCTGGGCACCTCGAGTATCCTCGCTAGTTTAGTATCAGACTATGCTTGTGGGTGTATCATCACGACTAAATGAGTATTATCGCTGAGATACTAAGCATTAGCTACAGTTATCACGTTTGGGCTCCGTATAACCCTCTTATTGTATCCTTAATGCTGCTGCGCAGCAATCCCCGACTACAAGATTAATGGATGCATTACATACTTAACAGTAATGGTCACTATGTAGGTTAAATCTCCATGAGTAGCTCACAGGCAAAAGTCTGCCCCACGATTTCTGCAACCCTATACATATACACTACTATCTAGTGTGGGCAGCAGGTTTTCAACATGGAGAACTCAGGCACCAGTTTATGAGCATGCGCTCCCTGTTGCTGCCTAGTCGTTGGGTTGAGGTCATTGCCATAACCATTACATGCAAACTTTCTCCACTTAGCATTTGCATGGTCCCTCGCTCTGCTCCTTCACTAGCTTGTTTACACATCTTTATACATATTCCCTCTTCTATGTTCAAGCTTGGAGCCCCAATGATGTCAGTCATGTATCCCTGTCACAAATATACATTTTCCCTATTTTGTAAACTTGTGCAATTTCTGACCACGTAGTATGAGGATGTGAATTGGTGAGTTCCATGTAGTGAGTTCCATGTTTTTGTGATTCAATTATTGGCCAATGGCAGAGTGATATTTGTTGGATTTGAGATAGCAGTTGTTCGCGAGGCATGGCCACAAAGAGGATATTGGTTAAATCTTTGGTCCATGGCTTATTCTATTTGGAAACCCAGGCAAAATGTGCAGGTATAGAGGATTTCTCCGGCCAGTGTTCCGGTGAGATAACCGGCCATTTGAGACGTGTGCCATCAACAGCAACTCACGGCAACTTAAACCATGATTGATATGAGAGGCCATCATTGTGCCGAATCCCGATTGGGCCCTCCGCATACACAATGACCTCAACAATGGTTGAACAATGATGGAAATTAATTAGCATTTCTTTCCATGGTTCAAGTACTTACAGTTACAATAAATTTGAGAACAGAGCATTGGTCACCGGGCCTAGTTGGGACGACTTGCAGGACAAATAAGAGTCATTCAGTCGATCTGATTTGAATTTTTACAGGGCAATTAGATTATCTGCTTTGTTACTCTGGAAGCATCCAGGCTTTTGGCAAGGGTTCATTAACAAGGATATGTGGGCACTGGGAAACCCAAGTTTCTACTGGAAAGTTCTGAGATGGGGGAAAGCTATGTGGCCCATGTGTGGGCTTGCCCTTTTTGAGTATTCCAGCCACAATACAAGTGGCAAGTGCGGTTGGGCAGTCAGTTTGTTCAATGGACTCGTTTATGAGGTTAGTGAGCATATTAATATTTGAGTCTATCTCAATGATCTCTTTGTAGCAGATTTGTTCCTTGCCAGGAGAGCTGTTTGCAGGGTGTTTCCTGATCTCGACCTTAGTATCATTGATATTTTGTATGGCGAATGGAGAATCAAATAGTTTTTTAGAAGCATTATCTTTGGTGGTATGGGGTGTTGGAAATATTATCAGCTGTGCAATTGATTTGCTCGCCGATATTTCTCCAGTAGTTTTAGATGTTTATTCTGCCCTGGAGTGCACACTGGTGTGGAGCTTATCTGTTTTACCTTATGTTTTATCTTATATTTCTCTGTATATTTCTCTGTATATTTCTCTGTATATTTCTCCATAGCTGCAGCTTAT
The DNA here is from genome assembly GCA_015501585.1 of Rhodocollybia butyracea. NCBI lineage: Eukaryota > Fungi > Basidiomycota > Agaricomycetes > Agaricales > Omphalotaceae > Rhodocollybia > Rhodocollybia butyracea. The sequence goes on from JADNRY010000264.1 coordinate 67,147, forward strand.
TTAAACCACCGTTAAATATCATTTTCCCCTGCGTGTTTGCTAGGGATTCTCTGCTATAGACCGGAGTGAAGTGATCATTTGGCGACTTAATCATTTTACTCCAACATGGGGAATATTTGCGGCCTCGTCTGCGTAGTTAGCATGCAGTGAGTCTGCATTAAATGTTGGATGCAAAGAATCTGGAGCATTCATGCGTAATTGGAGTACATCTTTAAGCTGCAATATGGAGACTAGTGAGTTGGTTGCTTTCCTGCGTGCTAAAGATATGAAGATTCTCAGATCAGCAAAACGTGGGTGATCAGGAAGCCGCTTTCCGGCACCGTACAGCGCTGGGGACCGCTGGAAATGGCTTTATAGTGCCTGACAACGGCTCCACTGGTTCACCCACGCTTTGCTGATAGGCTCCAGAATTCAGCAGAATTAGTTGTGGCGGCTCTGAAATCTTCAAGTATTTGTCACGTAAGCATAACATTTGACTTCTTCCATGGCGAGGTATCAATTTACCAGTAGTAGGAGAGATAGAAGTCTGTTGTGACCCTTGCTCTCCCATCAGCAGTAGAGAATGGGGGAGTTAGGAGAGTGGGCAAGGTTACAACTGTTGGCATAGACATACAGCATCCCCGTAGAGCAAGAGAGGTTGTTTGTTCATAGTGATGATTCTTGGAGTTAGGGCCAAGCAACGAAAGATGAACCGTGGCGGAACTCTGACAAATAGCATTCGTGATGGATCATGGCTTGAAGTATGTTTCCATTTGCTCCAGTCCAGTTTCAGTTCATGTTGCTGAGGGCATAGTGAGTCAATGCCGCAAACATGAATTTGGATTTTGTGAATACAAACCAGACTGCCATTGCTACAGCATGGTTCTGGGACACTGAAGGTCCAAAAATGCGTATGGATAAGTTGAGTCTGCTAGTTGGGCCGTAATATATGCCTCCCCCAGCATGAACAGTAGATAGTCCAGCATCCTGACATGCACATTCAATGTATACACATAGAGGCATCTCATGCGCAACTGGATTAGAATGTAACGAGCCATAGACTTTAAAGAGCATTCGATCTAGCAGTGTCAGTGGGTAGAGTGAATGGGGGTTTTGTTCTTCTTCGTGAAGTATGAAACACAGACGGTGTGTTTGAAATCAAGCCGATCCCCGACTCTGACCGAAGGGAAGCGAGGGTCTTGTAGGTGCCAATTGAGTGTTGGATTCTTCAAAAACCGCCAGATCGGGTAGTTCTTTCCCACCTGATCTTCAGCCGCCGTGCCAGTTGTTTCATGTCGAGCCGCTATGCCGGCTGGTCTGTTTTTCGATGATCTCCATCATAACCATGAATGTTTCGGATCACTGCCGGGAGGCTCATGCCCAATTAGGCTATGCGGGCGCATATGACCTACCGGCATCGCCAAGGCATGGCAATTCTTCTCGTTCCTCGTACTTCCCCTCTTTTGAGCTTGCTTTCACAATATTTATAATTCACTCTTGTGAGCGGTCTTGAATCAAACCGCTCGGCATATGTAATTGACAGGAATATCCCTTTCTGGGATATATCCGGAACGAGCTCTCCATTTGTGATAAACCCAGCCAATATTAATAGGTTTTCAAGTTGAGCCATGCCGAGTAAGCGCTTGCGCGCTTACTCTACTTCCGTCGTTCCGACTCTCCCGAGTATTCCTGCTTTTCTAGGGAATCAATGCCATTTCTTAAACAATCAGTGTATGTAGATCAACTCTCTAATGAGCAGCATTGCAATCCATTATCCTGTCAACTTCTACATGTTTAAGTAAATGATTATACTTAGCCTTAGATGTTGTAGTTCGCCGAGCCGATGACATCATGTCAATCCGGCACTGATATTCCTCCGACGTTGCTTACTGATTTACTTACCAAGATACTTACTAATACTTACAGACCCGGTAGACACCTCGTAGAGTACCCGTACTGTAGTATATAAGGCCAGGTATGAATGCCAAGTAATATAGAGCAATAGAGCACTTATATCCCCAATCTCCTGAGGGAGCCTCACGGCTCCGAGTCCCCACTGCGCCGGATACCTACGACATTAGAGTGATTCATAACTCTCTACTACTGTATGATTACAACTGTTTCTTGGCTTAGCAGTATCTTATCCCACTTATTGTGGCAGGTAGTTGCCCGGTTGTACCAGTGCCTTCAGACAAATTATACTCTATTGGAAGTACTTTAAATACCTCAGCACTAGGTGTTTGGTTGTTTTACTGTCTTACACAGTGTTCTACATTAAGGCCGTAAACCCGGAATCCCAGACCTTGAAGGCTTAGGTCTATTTAAGCCCTTAATTAAGACTTGTAATCTATTTTATTAATTTTGGCCAGCCACAAGTGAATTTGTGCTACAAATTGGCTACAAGCATCATTTCTGGTATACCTGGTCACCATCAAGCCATCAGTAACTCCAAATAGTCTCCAATGGCACCATTGTCAAGTATAGTATCCTTCTCAACGTGAATCAGACCTTCCACAAGCACTGCCTATTTTATAATAACCCTCCTTGACCTTTGCACTCACTTCAATAACTCACAAAAAGTTTAGCAGGAGTGATCAAATGTAAAATATCTGAAGACATACTAGCACAATGGTGTGATTGGTGAAGTGGTGCCTGATACTCAAGCAACTCATTATCTCCCTGTTCTCACTTCACAAACATCATGTACCCACTTTGCTCTTCTTATCTTCCAACTGCTCCAGTTGAGATCAGCTGTTGGTACTAGTTGACTCTCCTGGCCAATGCAGTACCATCCTTTTAAGACTCTGTAAGGCCTTAAGACCTTAAGATATCCTTGGAAATTCTTAAAGCCTTATGTTAAGGCCTTAACTTGAGGCCTTCCCACTTAAGCCTTATCCCTTAAGTAGAACACTGGTCTTACTGTTAAGGTAAGTTCAACTCAGTTGTTAGGAAAGTAACTATATTATATACCTGTTAAGGTAAGTTCAGCTGTATGTATGTCAGTAAGTGGATAAACTAAATATAAAGAAAATGGTCTCACCTCAGTTGTTAGGAAAGCAACTGAGGGAGTCATATATGCCGCTCTACGTGACTAAGTACCAGCTGTATAGTATAAAGTAAGCATGGCGTATATGGAATAGGGATGGTCAAAGCTGCGTATATTAGTCCCAATATGTATACGTACAGAGTAAGCTCTAACACCCCCCCTACTCTGTATGGTCTATCCCAAGAAGTGATACCAGTGTGGAGTGGGTTGGGCCGCTCAGTGCCTTGGTGAACACGTCTGCCACATTTTCGCCCAATCGAATCCTCGTTACCATCACCTCCCCACTCGCCACCTTCTCTCGCATGTAGTGGTGCCTCATCTCGATGTGTTTGACCAGTGCGTGCCGGTTGGGGTTCTCTGTCAAGCACACTGACCCGAAGTTATCGCCTTGCATATCAATTGGACCCTCCTGCTTCACCTCGGATAAGAACAATTTCAGCCAGATTGCCTGTTGTGTGGCACAGGACAGCACAATGTACTCAGCCTTGGTCATCGAAAGGGCTACTGTTGCTTGTCTTTTCAAACTCCAGGATACGGGGCCACCTGCCATGAAGAAGACATATCCGGAGGTCGACCTGGATGTGTCCCTGCACCTGCCGTGGTCAGAGTCTACAAACCCATGTGGTTTGAGGCCTGTGCCTGGCTTGTCCTCTAATGGCTCTGGGCACCCATAGATGATGTCATAGTCAAGTGTGTTTGCTATGTACCCCGCTAGCCACATCACACATTCCCAGTGTTGCAACCTGGGTTTAGTTGGTACTTTGCTAGCAGCCCTGCTGCGTATGCCATGTCGGGTCGGGTACATACCTGGCCCCACATACTAGATCGAATGAAGGCGCGGTAGGGCTTGTCTTCCATAAACTGTCGTTCTTCCTCTGGCAATGGGTTCAGTGCTTCTATTAGTTTGACATTCGGTGGGAGGGGAGTATTCCGTCGTTGTACATCCTGGAATCCAAAGTGCTTGAGCATGCGTTCGAAATACCTCCTTTGTGAGAGTGTAATTGCTTTGGTTATCAGGTTCTGTCTGATTGTCATTCCAAGCAGTACCTCCATCCTCACCTCATTTGCGACCCATTGACTTCCTAGGTCCTCAACTGCTTTATCGCGTCCTGCCTCGGTAGAAGATCCTCCACATATGTTGTCCCCGTATGTGCTTGTTATGGTATACTCATCCCCGACTTGTCAAAATCTGATACATGGGTCCACCTGTGAAGTTGTATACCCATTGTTCCTGTAGCCCTCCACTAGTGTCGCCTGCCAGTCATGGCTCCCCTGCATTGTGCCGTATATTGACTTTTTCAGTTTACACACAAGGTGCTCTGTTCCGGGCTTAACAAACCCTTCTGGTTGTTTCATGTAGACTTTGTGCATGATTGGACTATTGAGGAACGCTGCAGTGAAGTCCACCTGGAAGATAGACAGCTTCAGAACTGTGATGATTGCCAAGACCAGTCGGACAGACTCCATACACGCTACTCCACCATATGTCTTATCATAGTCCTGACCCTGTATTTGTGTGTAGCCCTGAGCAACATACCTCGCTTTTCGCTTTAGCAGATTCCCTTCAGCGTTGAATTTTATTGCATAGGTCCACCTGCCGCCAGTCAGATTTGCATCCGGGGGAAGAGGTACAAGCTCCCAGCAGTCCTTCACCATTAATGTCCTGTACTCCCTCTCCATTGGCTCCCTCCAGAGGTCTGGCCGCTTCATCGCCTGTTTGTATGAGGTCGGCACCCAGAGTTCGCCTGATGTCATGGCAAAGGAGTATGGGCTTTTGGAGATAAGTGCCAGTGGCTGTTCCTCTGCCACTGCCTCGTTAGTCCATGCTTCTCCCTCCACCCTCGCTTTCTCTTCTTGCTCCTCATATTCTCCACTCTTGATTTTGATGAGTCTATGTGATGGGATATGGCCGCATGCACTACGGCGGACTGGCTCTGGTGGTTGTATGGTGTTCTGCAGTTGGGTGCTGCACCAAGGTTATCAGGTTCGGCAGGTTTGAGTGGTTCACTGTGCATCCATGGTGTGTCCACATTTGGCATAGCTGCGGGTGTTGTATCAGGGTTAAGCTTAGACACAGGGTCGATTGGGTCCAATTGTTTGATTATCTCGTTATCTTCAATTACATCTTGATCACCCTGAGCTGTTGGCATATGTGTATGGTGTGGTGTCCCTTCCTCAAAAACCACATCATGACTTTCTTCGATGGTTTTCATTTCTGGAACCCAGATCCTGTACCCCTGTCTTCCCAGATATCCCAGTAGTCTGCCTTTGACCGCTTGCCTTCCAAGCTTCCCGTCAGTTCTTTGTGGTAATGTCGCCCAGCAATTGCACCCAAAGGGCCTCAGGTGTGATATGTCCTGTCTCTTGCTTGTCCATTGCTCAACAGGTACAAGGTCTGGGTATCTTGCTGATGGGACAAAATTATCCATGTAAATGAACATCGCCGACGCTTCGCCCCAGAAGTAATATAGAAAGCCTGAACCCTCAAGCAATGTGTGTGTCCCCTCCATTACAGTCCTGAACGCTCACTCAGCCACTCTATTTGCTGCAGATGAATCGTGTGGTACCTTCTCAATAAGGATGCCATTTTCAGTGCAGTATTCATCTACTGCTCCATTATTCAACTCTCCACCGCCATCTATGCGTATGGTACTCAGCTTCTTCCCTGTCTGCTTCTCCGCCATAATGCGGTACTCGTGTAGGCACTTCAACCCCGTCTCCTTGCATTTATTATTCAAGTAGAACGGTAAATGGAACGATGACTTCCCGTCCATGCAGAGCAGAAGGTAGCTGCATCCTCCTCTGGTTTGTGTTCTCGCTGGCCTGAACATGTCAATGTGTACGCGCTCAAGTACCTTGGTCTCGTGCATGAGTACCTCATCAAAGGGCTGTCTCTTTGCCTTCCCATATAGGCAATCTTTGCACATCCCCTCCACCTTGCTTTTTATAATATTCAGACTGTCAACAAGATTCCAACTGGTCATGCACTGTAGTATGTGCTGGATTGCAATGTGGCCTAGCCGTCTATGCCAAGTAAGTAAGTTGGCTGGTTTATCTCTTGCACGCGAGTAGTTGATGTTTACACTCCCTGACTCTAGGATCTCCACCTCATACATCTTTGCTTTGCTGTGCCCCTGTATAATGACCTCCCCTTTGGGCGACTTTACAGTCATTATGCCGCCTCCCCACTCTCCTCTCATTCCTTTGTGGTCTAATGTTGAGAGTGATATCAGGTTGTGTGTGAATGATGGAGTGTGTTTTACGCCCTGGAGTTTTATGGTCCTTTCGTTCTTGCCTATGCGCATGACAAATTGTACTGTCCCAACTCCTTGTATTTCAAATCTCCCCACGTCGCCCAATATGGCGCTATTGCCTCTCTGCCCTTGTACCTCAGTATACTCAATAAAGTCTGATTTGTGCACCCAACGGTGCTCTGACATGCCGGAGTCAAGAAAAGTTTGTGTTATAGGAGCGGGAGGTGAGTATAGGGACATAGTTCCCTTGCAGACAGTACAATCTTTAGAGCTGACAATTGTATAACTAAGTATGTCTTTATCTACATCCATGCTCTCCCCCCTTTCGCTGACCTGTGACCTTTAGAACAGGATTATACAGTCTAGCCTCAGAGTCAGTGATTGGTTCAAGCTCTTGGATGGATTTAGACATACTCAAGGGGTTCATGGCATTTGCCAATAGGACGTAGGTAGCCATAGGTGTGCTGGAATCAGACTTGGTGTCCTCCATTGCTACTACTTTCGCATTCAGTTTGGTCTTTCCCTTGTTTGACTGTCCCTGTTTCGGTCCTTGGCCTTCCATACCGCCGCCTTTCACCCAGCATTTCCTAGCCATGTGTCCAGGCTTTCCACAGCTGTGGCAGGTGAATGTGGGCCTGTCTCCAGTGCGCTGTTGGTAGTTACCCTGAGGATGGGTGGCCATGAATGCCTTGACCTTCTTGGTCTCTCATTCCTCCTCCAATCTCTCCTCTTCCTTCTGAAGCCAGAGAGTATGAAGGTATGTGAACATGTCTGCACTGGACGTTCCTGGGACAATGCAGACATCTCGCTTCCAGTCGCTAGGCATGGATGAGATAAGAATGAGACAGAACTGTGCGTTGGGAATACTCCCTCCTAGGTCATGGACCTTTTTCAGGAGGTTTCGCATCTTCTTTTTGTGGGCTTCCATGGTCTGTTTGAGCGGGTCGAATCTCTCAGAACAGAGAGCTGTATCTGCAAAGTGGATATGTTGTTCATCTTTCTTCTCGAACTGCTTAATGAGGTTCTTCCAGATTTTGGAGGCCCTCTTTGTCTCATCAATTCCAAGGCTGGTGGGGTCAACCACGTTTGACACAATTGCTCCAGCAACAAGCCTGTCACGGGCTTCCCACTCCTTGTACTGGGGAACTGGGCTGAACAGTGGCGTCTGCTGCGGCGTGTAGATTGGTCCAGGGTAGGTAGCCACAGGGGTTGGTCTAGCGATAGTCCCATCGAGATAGCCCATCAAGCCTTTTGATTGGATAGCAAATAAAATTTCTCTTTTGAATGGCCTCCAGTTTTCTTGGCCAACGAGCTGTTTCTTGTCTGGGAGTCTTGGTATGTTTAGTAGATTTCCTGACGACATTTTCGCACTGGACAATATACTTTTGATAATATGTTTTTCTCGATATTTGCGCTGTTAGAGCCCGAGTCTCATAATCTGTTAAGGTAAGTTCAACTCAGTTGTTAGGAAAGGAACTATATTATATACCTGTTAAGGTAAGTTCAACTGTATGTATGTCAGTAAGTGGATAAACTAAATATAAAGAAAATGGTCTCACCTCAGTTGTTAGGAAAGCAACTGAGGGAGTCGTATATGCCACTCTACGTGACTAAGTACCAGCTGTATAGTATAAAGTAAGCACATATACAGAATAGGGATGGTCAAAGCTGCGTATATTAGTCCCAATATGTATATGTACGGAGTAAGCTCTAACACTTACATATATGCATTCAATTACCTAGGACACTAGCTAGATTAACCACCAAGTTTAAAATGACGCAACAGTTCCTCAACAGCAAGCAATGAGTACAACAATAAGTCTGGCACATGATGGGATGCAACTCATAAATGTCTCAGTGGAGTGCATCTCGAGAGCAAAACTAAGGGTGATGATACATCAAGAAGTCTGATGTACATTGGGATATAACTGATACATGAGAGTGAAGAATGCAAGCATAAAACATTTCAAGAGCAACAGAGTCCAATACTAAGCTGGGGCAGTAGCATGATCGGGAGCAGTGTTGGAGGTGGCTTGCTACATGCTGTATCTGCTGAAATTTCCATGCGGCACAATTTATTGACGTGGTTGAGGCAAGGTTGAGGGAGGAGCGCTTGGGCCATTCTGTGTTCCTTCAATGACGGCACTATACTCCCTCTATCAGAGGATGTTCTTCTGGTGAGTTCTTCCCCAGATTTGTCCAGACAATTCTCTGGGTGTTCTCCAGGAGTCTCCAGGCTTATTGTCACCAGCCTGGACCCATCCTCTGGGCCTCTCACTTCACTTCAGTCACCCCTTTCAATCTCCCAACTTAGGGCCAATTTTTCATCAAATATTGACCCCCTGGGGCAGGCAGTTCCGGGCATTTACCGACCTTGGTATTACCGGATTGGTAGTACCACGGTCTGGTACCTGGGCCCTGGGTCCTGGTCTGGTACTACCACCTCGGTACTACCGGATTGAAATTTTCAAATCTCTTTTCTGGAGCCCAGAGCCATCCCCTTCAACCCCTACCAGTCATCCCTTGCACTAGACTATGCATTGGGCATTGTTTGCCTGCTAAATAGGCTCACAGCCTGATCATTATCTGACTGCTACATGATGATTCCTGCTGCCAGATTAAATTTTTGTGATGCACTAGCAGACTGGGTATAAACAGTAGGGTGTTATCATAGTCAACATTGGCAAGTATTTGGTGTAATTTGGTGTACTTAATTGTGAGGTCTAGCTTCCAAGTGGAAGTAAGATCAGGTAATGGGGTCAAATAAGGTAATTTGTTCAATAAGGTCCTTTAAGTACCTTAAAGGTAGGTTAAGGTAGTTTCAATACATAAGGTAGCTGTAAGGTAGCGGAGTTTAAATAAGGTAAGGTAAATTGTCACCCACCCTACATAACATATGTGTATGTAAATTAATTTGTATATAGGTAATAGCTTGAACATTATCTGAGGTTATTGGAATTTGAAAGTACATGTATAGGCTATCACTACTAGAGTTGTGCAGAAGACACCCAGCCTTTGTTCCCTGTCCAATGTTCACAATGGCATCCACTCCTTGATGCAGGTCATGCTATTGGAACCACTGAACCGAGACAGTAATATTATACCCAGGTCTTCCAAGACTGGTAGTACCAAACTCGGTAATACCAAGCCCTGGTAGTACCAAACTTGGTAGTACCAAACTCGGCAGTACCAAGCTCGGTAATACCAAGCTCTTGGGAGTAGCAAACTTAACATTAGCATGGATTCATGGTCCCAAACCAGATTCATTTATTTAGCACTCAAGTTAATAAATATTAGTAATTGACAAAACGTCCATAACATGTTGGCAGACCGGTAGTACAAGACCAGTAGTGCCAAGACTTCATATTACAGAGCTATTAGAATCCAAAAACAGTTGTAATAGTTATTTATTCAGTAATAATACTGTACAGATAACATCCACAAAGCCCTACATACACCATTCCTATTTATTTAACTTCAGCTTGACTGAAGTAGGCATGTAACATTCATAGACCAAAGTGAAATTCCTTCTTCCATGGTTTGGTAAACAATGAGACTTTGGTTTTAATTAGTTAACTTTGAATAAAAGGTTTCTTCCCAGCTCAAGTTCCAACTATCAGGGGAGATCTACTTCAAAGAACAATAAGAGGGGTCATAGAAAGAGCATACAGCACTGTCTTTCTACCCACCATCTTGCAATATTTATTATGTATTGTTATAGAAACATTTAAAACCTGTAAATAAATGTACTATATGTACACAGTCATAGTGTTGGAGTGAATTAAAGAAGGTGTCGAATAAGCTCAACGTTCACTCCGGTCTAATAGCAAGAAGCCCTAGCAAACGCGCAGGGGAAAATCATACTGTAAGCTACCTTAAATAGACTACAGCTACGGAGAAATATACGGAGTAATATACATAAAACATAAAGTAAAACACAAGGATAAATAGATAAATATCCCGCATGGTGTGCACTCCGGGGGAAAACAAACAACCGACACCACAAGAGAAACTTCGGCAAGCAAATCAATTGCTTAGCTGATTCCATCGTCTCCAACACATAGAAGAGAAGGGCAACCAAGGTTTCAGGTTATCAATCTGTTGCAGAAAAAATATCCTGGCGGTGGTGGGCTCTGGCTGCAGGCAGCAGGAATCATGCAACCATCAGTGATCAAGCTGTGAGCCTATTTGGCACGCAAATGATGTGGCATGCCCAATGAATAGTCTAGTTTAAGGGATGACTGGTAGGGTTGAAGGGGATGGCTCTGGGCTCCAGAAAAGAGATTTGAAAAATTCAATCCGGTAGTACCAAGGTGGTAGTACCAGACCAGGACCCCTGGCACGTGGGCCTTGGTAGTACCAAGGTCGGTAAATGCCCGTACTGCCTGCTCCAGGAGGTCAATATTTGATGAAAAATTGGCCCTAAGTTGGGGCATTGAAAGGGGTGCCTGAAGTGCTCACTTGGACATTTTACGAGTCCTGAATGAAATGAAGGCTCGTCCTTATGGCGGGTTTTGCATGGGAATTTGTCCCAATTAAGCCTGATTTTGTCCTAATCGGGTTGACCCAAAAACGATTTCATTTCGATATATTTGGAGCGTCAAAGCGTGCGTCACGTGCTTCACAGTACAAATCAATTTTTTCTTTCATTCAAATTCATTGCCTTTGGCTTAGCTTCTGTTGTTAATCCCGTTAAAATCTCGTCAATTGACCACTTTGCTGAAAACCTGTTTCTTTCATTCTGTTTGTTGACCAGAAACTGTGGATTTACAGGCTTGTTTTGGTGGTGTCAAGACTCAAAGTAGGTCTACTGCTTGTGTGTAATTCTTCTTCTACGAGTATTTCAATTTTCTATTGTCACTCAATTTGTACAAGTTGAACAAGGCTCTGATGAAGAGGAAAAGTCACTTGCTTCCTATCTTGTCCCATTCAGACACCACTTATAAGAAGTTATAGCACAATTTCTCATTTGCACACTGTGATCGATGACTCAACCTCTCAATATTCTCGATGTTTGAGCTTCAAGTTTCAACCTTTCGACATTTAACATCAAGGGTACCAGGAAAGCTGAGCTGTATGCTCTTATCTTTCACTCGCCAATCACATCTCATAGTGTTTTAGGCAATGTATAAAAGGCAATGTATAAAAGACTTCAACAAAAAGCAGTGTTGTGCTGACAATACAAAAAACCTTTGAAGTGCAAGAAAGTCAAGTCTGCAAACCCAAACTCAAGTAACATAAAAGAATCAAGTATCAATGTTGAACGTTGAACATTGATGTCCCAAGCCCTTCTGTCTCACTCACATTCTCCAATGGATCCGACTCCATTTCATATCTTTTAAGTTTTCACCAGATACTGCTCAAGCTCAAGCCTTGACTTTGTCCACTATTATATCAACATTTCAGCTCAATGCATGCCTGTGGACTCCAAAGGTAGTTTTTGCTTGTCTTGTTGAATTCTAATGAAACGTTTCTGCGCTTGTAAAATGGCAATAATAAAACATCAGGACTCGTACCTGCCATGCGCTTAGCGCAATGGCCCACACTCACAAGTGAAGTTGTAGCATATTTATCCACAGGTAGAGTGACAAACTGACTTCTCTCTATCCTAACTCTGCCAGGTATGTTCTCATATCATGCATATCATCTGTTTGACAATATTCCTTACAGTTTCTTGATTATTGCTCTGCCAGTAATTATCATAGCAGCTCTTTAAGTTGTGTCTAGGAGTCCCACTTATAGTTTTTCAACCATTTCCTGCTTCCTATTCCTATTTTCTATCTACTCCTGTACTCTTGTTTCTTTGCACCTTGCTCAATAAATCCCAGCGTCACCTCCTCAACACGGCTGCTTTTTCAACTAATCACACAGTGATTTTTCTTGAATAGTGCCCACAGCTGGTTAGCAATCCATAACAGGGCCAAGTTTCTCTTTGGAACTGTGAGAAGTACTGGAATTTGTTCACTCCCTGTGCACATGACGCGAACATGACTTTATCATCTGTTGGATCATATCATTTATCTGCACTCAAACATTGCTCAAACGAAGTCAATCAAGCGCTAGTGAAAGATAATGAAAGTTAATGATCAGTTAAGCATAGTCAGTAGCAGAAATAAGAGTAAGCAAGTACTAGATTAACAGCAAATAATATAAGGTGAACAAAAGATGAAGGGGCAAGATGTGACCCCAAGTACATTTGCCTTGTAGTCGGGGATTGCTGCGCAGCAGCGTTAAGGATAAATAATGACATTCGTGTGAAATTTTTTTTTTTGTGTGAATTTTTGAAAATCCTAAAAAGGCGCTTCAGCGCTTGGCGCTCTCAGACTATCTTTCTCTCCATGGGCAATCGTCATATTCCCTCTGAACTGAAGGATATTGCACTCAAACTTTGGGAAATAGGCTGGGACCTCAGTGATATAACATACATCTTCCATGTCTCTCGTCGCAGCCTGTATCGCTGGCGCAACCTTCTAGATGCCTTTGGCTCTACTAAGCCACAACCTACTGCACTTCGTGGACGTCCTCGGGCTGTTGGTCTTGCAATAATGGAAGTTATACACGAAGTATTCCGGCAGAGCCCTGATACCTATCTGGAAGAACTACAGTGGTTTCTTGCAGCTCAACATGACTTTTACATCTCAATTTCAACTCTACACCTTACACTGGAACGTGTTGGCCTCACAAGACGCATGCTGAAGAGGATAGCTATTGAATGGGATGAAAGATTGAGAGCCAAATGGAGAGCGGGCATTCAAAATCCTGAAAACTTTTCTGGTACTGGTATGTTGTCGCTAATGATTGCCACAGTTTTGTCCTCACTAAAATTCATAGGATGCGAATTTGTCACTATCAATGAATCTAGCAAGGATGAACGTACACTTCGACGACGGTATGGACGAGGATTCAAAGGCCAAGATATTATCCATCCCAATGTATTTGTGCGTGGCGAAAGATATACACTCATTGCAGGAATTTCAATGAAAGGATACATGGCTACACAAGTTATTCCTGGATCCTGTGATAGCTTTGAGTTTTTTGACTTCATCGTTGAGGATATTGTGAGTTGTATGGCGCATACTTGCTTGATTGATGCTTACTTTCATCTAGCTGCCGCAGATGAACCGTTATCCAGACACGCACAGTGTTTTAGTGATGGATAACTGCCGCATTCACCACAACGACATGTTGCTTGACATCTGTAACGAGCAAGGTATGATTCTTCTATTTGTATTTGATCTTTTTACCAAGTTCTTTCAAGGCGTTATGTTGTTGTATCTTCCACCGTACTCACCTGATCTCAATCCCATCGAGGAGTCATTCAGCACATGGAAGGCCTACTTGCGTCGCCATGGAGCTATGATTCGCAATCATGAAGATCCTATTCAAGTTCTGCTGGACTCTTGTGGCTGCGTTACTGAAGAAATGGCACGCGGGTGGTTTGCACATGCGGGTTATCTGTTTTAGCTACATGATCGAGAATCTGCACTATAATGACTGTAAAATATGATAATGTATACAATGGGATTTGAACGTGATGCAAAGCTGGACAAACGAATAGCAACAACAAGTTTTCAGAAAACATCATGATAGCAATCTCACAAGATGAGATAAATGCAAAGAAGACACAGAAAAGGGATATAGCGATAGTAACGTAACAGGAAATCAAGCCCACAAACCATTCCTGACATCACGAAGGAACCGCGCATGAGTATCAAGTATCTCCGTTGACCCAATAACCGAAAAATTAGCCCCTTCCCAGTGACGTTCTTGAAGCTTCGTAACATGCAGCGAACCTGGTTTGTATCCCAAACGTTCGAGCTGAGATATCACGGTTGCAGACAGATTGTAACGAGCACCGAAATCATCAAGCGATACAGTGGGAATAGCAAGTTGTGCTGCAGGGGAAGAAGGAGCTGAATGCGGAATTGACACCGTTGGTGTGCACACCGCCACTGGCATAGGGAGAGGTGCAGTCGAAGGCAAAGCAAGTGCAGCTCCACACATTTGAGCTTGCATCATGAACTGCATCTGGTGCATCTGCTGCTGACTCTGCATCAATTGAGCCATTATGAATTCCATGAAACCTGGTGCGGCTGATGGAATGGGAGCAACTGCAGGAACGGTAGCAACCGAAGGAACGGGAGCGGCTGAAGGAACAGGTATGGCTGATGTAACGTTTGAGGAATGGGAGACCAACGGTGGAAGTTTGCGTCGGTTGTAGTCGAAAAAAGCTGTGTTCGGAGGCTTGGTAATGCTCGCAAATTCTTGGCTCTGCATTCTCGAAGTCAATACAAGACAATGAAGTAAAAAAAAATGTACAATCTTCGATGCCCAATTCGCGATTGCAAGCAAATCAAGTTCCCAGTATCCACCACACGGCCCCTTGAACATATGCTTGTTGGGAAATAGATCCGGGTAATTGTCGATTTTGTACTTGTTTTCGAGTACCTCACGATGAGGACCTATAGTCGCATCGAATTTCTAGTTCACCAAGAGTAAGCAAGGGCCGAAAAACTTTATTTGTATGCCACGTACCATCTTTTGAGCCGCAATTGAGGTCGATACTGCTTCTGGCACAAGTTCCTCGTAATCAAAGTCATTCTTCGAGCTGCTTGCATGATTTCCGGTATCATCCTTTGTCTACAGTCAGTAAGGTATATGTGCATATAAGGTCAAAAACTTACATTTTCATCGGGATCCAGTTTTCTTGGCGGAAGAGAAATCAGGTAGACATCATGTTTAGCAGCGGTTTTGCTAATAACTTCATCGACAAGAGCTTCGAAGCAAATTTGAGTGCCCATGGCAAGGATTGGAGCCACTTGGGGTGTTTTGAATTTATACTGCAGTTTCTTTTCCCGAAGAAGATCAACACTACATCCCAGCGCTTTAGCAACATTACTGAGGGATTGTTGTACTGTCCATCTGATGCAAATTTGAACGGATCCTTCTGCACATAGTTTGCAATGTTGAACCTGGGATTTGGAGCTGCTTTTCTGGAACCGGAGCGCGTCGGTGGCGTATCCTTGGCCACAAGAACTGTAATATGATATGAAAAAGAGTCGTTCTTGGGTATGTGTGATTTTTTTGATTTTTTGCGGCGCGGTTGTTCTTCTTCATCGCTAGAGTCGGGTTCTGGATCATTGTGTGATTTCTCCTGGATCGTTGTAGTGGGCTTAGTTATCGGCTCAGATGTGACTGCTCACGCGTTCGCGAGTTAGCATGAAGCAACAGAGACAATAAAACCACGTACCAGTACCCGGTGGATCATCCTGCAATTCCTCATCGTCAAATTCTTCAGTAAGGCTTGGGCTGGAAATTCTTTCTTCATCATCAGATCCATCCATTGTAGAGAGCAACAGTAAAAAGACACAGAACAAGCAGAGGTTTTGAAGTCTTCGATGTAGAAGGGAGAGTTCTGTATGGACCAACTTGCCCTTTCTAGTATTTTTGAAATTCACACACAAAAAAAAAATTCACGCGAATGTCATTATTTATTGGAAGGCCTGTAATTGAGAAAGAGTCTGAATTTTGCCGGTAATCTATGTTCTTTTTGGCAGAAAAAGATAAGGAAATCACTTGTCTTATCGCTCGTCATTCATTGAAAATTTGTGGGCAGAAACTGGGCAGGCGGGACCACCTCATACACCCAGTAGACTAAGGTAATAGCCTATGCCATGGGGGGATGGCATAGGCTGTTATCATCAAGATCCGCTATCTCCCTATACACCGCAAACTCAGTCCAAGGTTTTGAGAACTTACACGGCAAACCCTCCGTGCGGCTTGGGATGAAAAACCCGGTTGAACCCGGTCTAATTCCCGCTACCTCTAGATAGTGGGTATTAGGGCAAATAATTAAAAAAGCAAATGCGGTAGATTTCACGATCTGTGCACGATCAGGCACATTTAATTTAAGTCACGTTTCGAGTCTTTTATGGAACTTCGGCATCTAGCACGGCAGATTGTCTGCGATCTTCGGTATGATCAACTGATTGCGAGCCACTCGATGTGAGACTTGGCCGATAAACAACTCAACTGTTAGCTTACACGTTTACTTTGCGCTATGACTTTATCTTTGACTATCTCGGTTGCTCTTTCGACAACTTGGATTTTTACTACGAGTTAACGTTGATCAGACGGTCCTCGGGCACGGTTTTTTTCGACAGCGAGGGTTAGCTGATCCTTCGAATTCACGGTGTTCAATTTTCGTCACCGTATTGCAGCCTTTTCGCCTTTAGCACTACGCTGAACGCCGTAGTGGACAGCAGTGTTCAGAGCGATCAGGTTATCGTTGGGAAAGATTTTCTGTTGGCTTGCGAATGTGGTTGTCTACCCTGGAATCCTTCTTTCCTTCCACCCTCACCGTATGTGATAACTACAAATGCTGAAGAGTTACCCGATTATGTGGGATTACCTCCAGGTTAGTCAATATTATTATTTACGTTGATTGTTATCTGAAGTTCTATGTTTCGTAGTCCGACTTAGCGAGGATTTGGTGGAATCCAAGCGTAAAAATTCCGCGTCGATGTTGAAAGCTGCATGTTCAACCTCTCGGTCATTTAGTACTGTGTCTGCTGTAGATCCGTGCACGTCTACATCTATAACTTGAGCTTCTACTAAACCAAAATCTCAAACATTAATAGAAACTTGTTTTTTTAATAGCTATCAATCGGGAGTACGGTGTACTCCTTTCCTCCGTGAAATAGATCCTTTACAACGTTATGTGCGCCTTCATGGATTTCAGTCTCCGTGCATCTAACAAGACAACAGTGTTTTTCGCTATTAATCAGTCATTTACTTAATGGTGAATGCTATTCATCTTCTGATGCTGCATGTCAGTTGTTTTCAGCAGATTTTAAATCAAAGAGGACCTGAGTTCAACTGTGATAGATATTGTCACTAAATCTCCTGCTCATAAACTGAGTAACGATCGACTTGACAGATTTTACAAGCTATGAACGTTGCTACTGATTTTCAATCACGGAATACTCATCGAGAAATGATTAGAGAACTTTCACGGTTACTTACTGTACAACGTGAGCCTCGTACGATAGATGAACTGTTTGATAAGTTTCAGAGCCATTCTCGTGCAATGTTACTACATAATTGCTTACAACACGGTATGGAAGTGGACGCATATACAGCTACTAAACAGTCCCTTCGTGAAAACCTGTGTGAACATATAGCTCACGGTGTATGTTTCTCCAACATGTTCCTTTCATTACCTGATACAAATTCATCTGTACGAACATTTCCTGGGTGTCAAAGAATAACATCGTCTATTGAGTTTCCTGAAGTCGAAGGTGACAGACTGGTCAACAGAAATACTTACAGTCGCTGTTAACTGAAATCAAAAATACATTAAGTTGTAGTCCTCTTCAAAGTATCTTGGATAGCTTAAAAATTGTATATGAGGCAGGCAATACAATTAAAAAATTGCGCCAAAGACTTACCTGGCATATCAACGGTTTAGAGCGTAAAATTCGTGATTCTACTTTGGAATCTACACATGAGATCGACGAGCAAATACGTGCGATCCAGCTCGCATGGCCCGTTGTACCTAGTGAGGAGTTAAAGAACCGTGCAATTTCAGACTTTCGAAGCCGAACAAGCAGCAGAGAATTGAAAACCGTCACTTGTGGCTCCTGCGCAGCCAGTTATCCTGTTGGACATTGTCGGTCTACGCTGGTCAGAAATATAGATTTGTGCCCTTACAAAGACCTGTCTTACGTCCGGGCAGTTCACCTACAGGCGGGGTCGTTGATAACGAGTGGTTTAATTCTGCTCTTGATTTGCATGCTGTTGTCAGGGGTTATCCCAATGTTCTTGTGGATTCTCGCGGAGTAATTGACGGTAGTACTGAAAGTAATGAACAGAGTATCCAATTGTGTAAGGAGTGTTTGCGATGTATTAAGGACCATAAGGTTCCTCCTTTATCGCTCGCAAATCATTTGTATCTAGGAGACGTTCCTGAAGTTTTGAAGAATTTATCTGTTGTCGAAGAAGCCATGATTTCCCTTTGCAGAGCAAAAAGTTGGATTATACGTATGAAGGAAGACAGTGCGTCAAACTTGCCTAATTGTCAGCGGGGGTTGAAGGGCCATATCATCGTTTTCCCTCAGCGTCCTTCTGCGATAGCAAAATTGTTACCACCTTCTTTGGAAGAACTGCAGGCACCCATATCTGCGTGATTTTTGTCGGCTCGCAACCCCCTACAAAAGAATGGATGCAAAAATACGCTAAACCATTGTCTGTGCGTCCTGGTCGGGTAAAAGCTGCACTTGAATGGTTACTCACCCACAATCCTCTGTACAGTGATGTTGCGGTTAATGACGATCTATTGGATTCACTTCCTGATCAGTTCAACCTCCTGTACACATAGAACACGTACCTGTAGGATCCATAGACGAATCTCTCATTTCTGGTTATGACCCTTTAGCTTTATCCTCAGAAGTTCCTGAGTCTTCTCACAACTTTACGCCGGAAATTTCATTTGATAGCGTTACTATAGCTGATGTCGATCCAAATGCTTCTCCTGCAAATCTTCAAGCTGCTGCTGTTCGTCATTTCGAAAATCGGAAAAGTTATGTCGAACTCTATCATGATCCCAAACCCGTCAATGAATTTGCTCATCCTCAGTTGTTTCCGATGATTTATCCCACTTTATTTCCTTACGGAATCGGTGGCTTTGAGCATCCGGATTGTAGCGCAGCACTGTCAATGAACGACAAGTTAAGCATTTTTTGAGCTTGACCGATCGTCGGTTCAAGAACACTATTCGTTTCCTTTCACTGCTTCAATATTATTCAGCGGCCGAGAACTTCTT
>JADNRY010000265.1:0-85543 GCA_015501585.1 Rhodocollybia butyracea
CCATACTTTTGGATTCCAATCAGTTACAGTGACTTTAAGTAATAGTAACAACCTGGAATACTCGTTACAGTGTCAAGTATGCCTTAGGTACAGTAGAACTGTTAATATGTACACTTTAATGGCAAGGGAGATGTAAGAATGCAGGAATATGGTGTGACTGCAGGTTCAATTCCTGACAGTCAGAACGTAGTGTGAAGTGAACATTTGGACAACGACTTCATTTATTCTCGTGGATGGGCCTCGCTGCATCTATTAGCTTAAAACATCAAATACCATGTACGAATAGCACATCAACAATAACAGCGAAGTTTAAAGTCAAATGGATAAAAAAACAGACAGTAATTGGATCTGCACGCACCGAGTGAGAGCAACAATGCCAAGGGCTTCATTCATATAGATATTGATCATTGTAACAGTAGTAACATATGTAGTGAAGGTAGGATGATTGTTGTATGGAAGAAAGTAAGCTGAATCTGATGGTTATGGGATACAGAGTTTTGAAGAATAGGGATAACGAGTACATGCGCTCTTTGTCAAGGTGTTGAACAAAGCCATGGTTGAGAGCGAACAGTTGGGAAGCATTCACAGAGGGAGAAAAACAAAGAATAGTAGAGCCCAAGCAATTGCAATTCACGACATCTAGTGAGGATGTTTATCAGAGCAAAGACATCACTGAACCATAATACACGCACAGGGTGATCCATTGCCTGAGATCTCTCAAGCTAGCTTTATTTCAATGTTTGATGATAATAAATGCACAAACAAGTTGTCACAACTCATCAAACCTCCTAGAATAGTTCAAATTTCAGTGCATAGCAGCAGCATCAACAGCAGTCTATAGCGAATGCAAGCACGTCAAACAGCCTCGAGAGGTCACAGGACTAATCAGAGGACCGTAGACGTGATGGAAAAGGTTTCTTGCCATGTTTTGGTTCTTGATGGGCATATCACAGCGATTGTTGTGGTCAAGAAGAAGGCGAATTGTGTGAGAAGGAAATAGGTGTGCACAGAAAAAAAAATTCACGTTTTCCGCACAATTATGAAAAGGGCTATAACAGGTATATAATACAGTTGCTTTCTACACAACTGAGTTGATCTTACCTTAACAAGTGAGTGTTTGCAAAAAATTTCCAAAATTTGTCTGAACTTCCAAAAGAGGTTGAGGTCTATTTTCATGGGGCCTAAGGTAGCTCAGTGTTCAACATGGTTAATGAAAATGCAGGTGAATTTGGAAGAGAGAAATGAGTTTTTAAGTAATTGATAGTAAGGAACGAATTTGTTGTTTTACTCTTTCCCTTGGTGTCTACAATGGCTTTCAACAACCAAGTGTTGTTGCACATTACTCTCCTGACCTTGTCAGGATTCTCAGCAGGAGTGGCATGTGTCAGACACTGTGGGGTCTGTGGAGATGCGTTTCAGAGGAGAGGACTTCAGAATGGAAGGACCAGCCTCAGGTAGAGATGTCCATAAGTCCAAGTCTCAACAAGTACTCGCAGGTAAGATCTGTGGGAAAACTCACAAGTATGTGACTCGTGGATCCCAAGACCCATTTCCCACAGGTCACCAACAGGTCACAAGTCAAGGTTTCTGAGACTTTGCAAGTACTTGCAAGTACTTGTGACTTGTGCAAGGCATAGTATACATGTATTTTCAGTGCAACTTGAGTAATAATTACAACTTAGTACATTGGTCAATAATATCATACTTACTACTATATAAGCTGTCTACAACTCAAAACTTAGATATGAGTACATATTTACTTCATAACATAGTATGAAATTGTTGTAAACAAGTTAAGTACATGGTTTTGTTAGTATTATATACTGTACAATCAATTTATGCAAGTAAGTAATGGTAAATACTTCTGTAACACTTGTTTATTAGATGAATCACAAGTACCTGCAAGACTTGCAAGTAATAGAGTGTATTTGCAGCAGGTTTCATCTCACCAGTATCTCGTTGATCATGTGCTTGAAGCACTAGCTCACAAATAATGAAAATAATCATGATGGCCAGGTATTCCCAAAAAAGGAAGATCTGAAGACATCTGAGTTCATCAGATATTTCCAAAAAAGGAAAGTCCAGGACCACCACACTCTTTCAGACAGTTAGATATTTCCAAAAAAGGAAAATCCAGCACACCATGCTCCATCGGACAGTGAAACAAATGGCCAGGTATCTCTAGAAAAGGAAAATTGTAGCTCCCTGTCAGATGTTAGTCCTCTGGAGTCACGTGTTTCATCTCGTCACTATTTCGGCAATCATCTACAAAAAAACACCCTGTGCAAATATGCTCTAATACTTGTGAGTCAGTGACCCATTTCCCACGAGTCAGCCATGGGTCACAAGTCAGGCCTTTTAGGCTGCAAGTACTTGTGCTCCAGATCCAAGTATACTTGGATCCAGACTCGTGGACATTGTTACGACCATGCCACATCGGCATCCCTCGGATCATCACCGGATCATCTC
This sequence comes from Rhodocollybia butyracea, assembly GCA_015501585.1. Classification (NCBI taxonomy): domain Eukaryota; kingdom Fungi; phylum Basidiomycota; class Agaricomycetes; order Agaricales; family Omphalotaceae; genus Rhodocollybia; species Rhodocollybia butyracea. Next base: position 2,470 of record JADNRY010000265.1, read on the forward strand.
TACTATCATCCCAGCATCATTCCGATTCCATCCCGTCTATTTCCGTCATCTTATCTCTTTTCGTTATCTTCCTATCTTATCTGTTATCTTCGTCCGATGACGTACCGCCATCGGACCTTTCGGATTACTTTCTAATTGGTTCTTATTATCTTTCGATTATATTCCCTTTCCGATTTATTGAGTATTATTGTCTTATGATTGTATTACTTACTTTGGTCTTCCGTATACGTTTCCGACTATTGTCTTCTACCGATCCGGAAGCCCCGGACTCTTAGTATATAAGTAGTACAACCTTGTACAGTAGTCCTCAGTTTAAATATCAACTTGGATAAACCAGACCTTCTGTCCGACTAAGTTCCGCCCTAGTCTATCCTTCTCTCGTCTTACTCGTCGGCCGTTACATCGGCCGAATCTATCTTTGTCTCCTGAACTTCATCTTGGGACTATTCGGCATGACGAGGGTCTAGCTAATAGCTATACCACACGTCCCACTTCTTCTTCGATCTCCGATATCGGTCCGAGACCTACTTCGTCAATACATACCTTTCGGATACCGATCAGTTCCCTTCAGTCTTGCACGATCTTAACAGACATCTCTAGCCCCAGGGGTGTCATTGTTGGGGACAGCAAGGGCATGCAAGGTTGTGCTTTTCTCAGTTGTTGTCAAAGGAAGTGTACTTAGGGTGAGGAAGGTTGGCATCGAGCTTGGAAACTGTGTTCCATTTTGAGAGGCTATAGGGCAGCAAAGTGATTAAGTCAGTCATTGTTTTGAGCTGCAGCACAGGCATCTGTAGAATTATGACTGGCCTGTTTCAAATGTTCTTCCTTGTTTCCTCAAACAGACAAGTGTTTTGAGCTACTAGTTCAATTTGAATCTTATTTTCCTGTGCAGCTTTGGGAATGGTAAGAGCATGAGATCAATAGAGGGAGATACAGCAGGTACTGCATTCATCAATAAGTAACTTGCAAGTGTGGGCCACTGCGCCAAGCTTGTGGCAGGTACGAGTCCTGCAAGAGACTAGTTATGAATTGAAGTCTATATTCTGCAGTATATAGCAGCAGAAGGTAAGCTTGGCTAAACAAGAAAGGAAACTTGACATAAGTCAAGGCTTCTGCAAAATGATCCATGATAAGCGAGTGTGAATGAACGGCGCAATGAAACGTGGCAACTGCTCTTGTTGAAAAGATATTAACGCACTGGAATATCAAGGCAGGCAGCACAGCAGCAAACAAGCAGCATGTAGTAAGGATTGCAAGGAGCTCTTTTTGGCAGGTATATTAAACAAGGGATTAATGTAGAAAGAGACATATATTTGCAAAATTTTAATGGTGATCTTGACAGGCACTGCACAACTAGAAACGAGTGATGAATGAGAAGGATAATGGAATGCACTCACAAGAAGTGATAGTTGGCATTTTTGCTGCAAGGAAACAGAAAACAAGAAGGGCACTACTAATCAGAGCTGTGGGTGAAAGTATTAAATACATAGAATGAGCCAGGGCATGCACTGCAACAACCACTGACAAAAAGTAAAAAACCAAGGAAGCAAAATGCAGGGGGTACAAAAATGGAAGTATTATTAAGATGAATAAACACCATGTGGCGAAAAGAATGTACTGCACCGATAATCTGTGCATTAGAGGTGCAACCACAATGGTGTTTGATGCAAGAAGTTCAAGAGTAAAAAGGTATCAGATGCAGCAAAGCAAGAGGCTAGTGATATCTGGATCTTGGATATGATTCCCACAGAGGGGGGGTCTCCCTATTTTAGGAAGGAGTGCACATGAGGTTTATCAGCCAACAGCAGCTCAATGGCATTACCGCAGATTATCTGCCATTGATAAATATTGACATGGTTTATGCTGTTTTGCTTTGCTCTCAGTCCATAAATACTTCTCTTGATGCTGTAGGAGTGAATCTTTGAATTCCTAGACAGTGCTGCACCATCATGCACAAAATCTTCTGTGTCTTAGGTCCTGAACCATTTGACACAAGTTGTTTTCCTAGCTAGATATCTTGAAGTACACATTCTGTTCTATTTCATGCATTTATTATTACATATATTCCCTAGCTGTAAATTGTAATCCTTGAAGGCAAGAAACTTTGAAGACACTCAACCACTTAACGGTACAGACCCAGGGATTTGATGCCAATGATATGCCCCGAGACTTTTTGAGTCTAAAACTAGACTTGAAGCCCACTACTAGACAGTCTTTGCATGATATGTAGTGTTCACAACACTTGGAGACCTTCTCCCAGTGCTGTGTTCACTGAAACCCAAAGCAGACACACTCATACAACACCTGTATTGCCACCGCTTCATGTGCATGACAGCCTAACATTGATCTCAAACCATCAGCCATTTCGGCCCATACTCTGAATTTGACATAATTGATTTACTTGAAACTACCTCACCAGGAGGCCGTTTTCTATGAAACCTTCGATGTTGCGGACCGTTTGGACAATTCTTACATTGTCCCACTAGTTAGCACTTGATTCCAAGTTTTTCCTTCCATAGGAAATGCTTGCTTAGAATGATAATACCTTACTAGGGGTATAAAACTTAGAATATGCAAAAGGGCAATCTGGGCAGGAAATAAAATGTACCAGAGACCCTGAAGCACTAGAACAAACGAAAGTAGTGCATAGGCATCCGACCGCATCAAAATACTGGTATCCAGGGTACTTCTCCAGTCCCAGAACATGGTTACATCAGTTGTTGGAATAAATGCCTCATTTTCAAATAATTGCATAGCATGATGATACAGGACAGGAGTGGGGGTTAAACCAAGTCCGAACAGGTCCCGTCGATGTACCCTGCCCTCCCGCCTTATACTCCATGTGTCCCCCGACCATAGAGACGAGATTTGAGTACTAGGAGGAGACATACCTATATTTCTATAGATATGCTCATACTTTAATACCCATCAATCAGAGACCTTAGAAATTTTATGAACCCTTGGAATGAGTTTATACAAGTTGAAAATACAGTACAACATCCCAATACTGGGTGGTTTTCCGATGCTCCAGCATAGAACTGAGATCTGTCCCCTTGGAGCAGTATTTCAAAGATTAGAATGAAACTTGATAGTGCAGGGCTTAGATAACAATTATCGAAGTAAGAATAGCTGAGATACATCCTTCTTCAAGTCCTCCCTCACTTATAGAACTTGTGGACTACTGGTTCACACTTACTTACAGTCATAAGTCACTGGAAGTACTGGCAATTGAGAATGAATGAAAAAGAACATACCAAGAACTCAAGATTGAACATCTATGATCCGAAATGGAACTGAATAGAGTGAAATGACCTCATGGGGCGGTCACTACTCACCGTTTTGGAGTCTGATGTAAAATTTCACAATAGGATTGACCATATGATGCCATACAGCCTCGTATGCAGAGCACATGCTCCCCTTACCAATACTCTTGGCTTCCTTGGGTACACGGCAAAACCTTAGATTGCACTCAGTTTGAAACTCGAAGCCGGCCCCAGGGTCTAATTCTGATTTTGGGCCTGGCTTAATAAATTTCCGCCTGAGTCTTAAATTTCAAAGATAACACCTAGTCTAAATTTTTTTTTGCTTTCACACTCAAACTTGAACCTGGTTCAAAAATTTTGCTGTGTGTGAAAGCCTCCCAGCCATTTTGAACTCAGTTTGATTGAATATAAGTGATGTCATACCGCAGGGTAACACAACCTGTAGGCTTTGAGGACAAGTGAAGTGAGCATACAGCTTGATTCATTTATCTGAAGAATAATAATTCTCTCTAGTTTGGGAGAGCACTTACAGAAACCGCAAATGGCAGATTACCTGCAAAGCCTGCCACATAGAAAATCAAACTTTTTACAACACCAAACAATACTAGAACAGTTTCATCACGGGTTCAAAAATGTTGCTCCTCCAAGCAATAGTACTCCAACTTGAAGCCCTGCGTCCAGTGTAAGCTTATCATCTGGCAGGATTGGCTCCCCATCAGATCACCCCATGGCAAACGGTTCACTGCTTGGACAGGGGATGCAAGCACTTGCTTACATACAGTAGAATATTCTTGCGTAGCTTTCATGTTCAACCGATTTTCAACTTAAATTGAAAGTGTTTACTGTTTATCTTGAAACTTGCCCTGTTCATTATACCTTGCCTTGACCCTTGACCCAATTTCTTGCAGAGGCGTCAAAACGGAAGTAAATGCACTCCCCTGACTGAGATAAATGCGGTGGGTGGTTTTTTTTTCCACAGTTCAATTTTTTCCCTTTCATCCCCCTTGTCAAACCTTTTCCCTTCAATTCCACAGTGCAACCACTGATAAAAGCTTCAATGCTCAAGTCTTTCAATCACAAGACTTTGCCAACTGCTATACTAAGCCTTCTCAACAACCGCTCCTTAACATCTCCTCAACACTTCCTCAACACTTCCTCAACATCTCCTCAACATCTCCTCAACAGTAATGCTTCCTCAATTCCTGCTTCAAACTCTCAATGTCTCTTCAATGTCTCCTCAATGCTTCCTCAACAGCAACGCTTCCTCAATTCCTGCTTCAAACTCTCAACTTTGTAAGTTTTCTCTTTGTGCTTATTGCCCATTTTCAGTCTGCTGCTGCTGATCTTTTATTCAGGCTGGCTGCAACATTGGGTTACTGGTGAGTGGAGATTTTATCTGTTATTGTTTTGCTATAGCATCATATGTATCATGTATGGTAGTATTGGATCATGAATATACATTTTTTCTGCGATTATCTGAGCAAAGATTAGTAAACGGGAATGGGGAATATTCAGGTACAAGCAGGTGTGGAGAAATGTACATGACTGTGGGATGAAACACTATGTACTGCCTGGGCTAAATCATTTTGTCCCAGGGCTGAATATTTTCATACCTGGGATGACCTTCAAACCGGGGCAATCTTATCACTTTTGCACTGTGCCCCAACTAGGGTAACCTGGGCCTGAAAATTTTCAGGTCAAACTCAGTTTAACCCAGGAGGCTGCCTGTGTATATAATCAAGGTAGAGATGTCCACAAGTCTGGATCCAAGTATACTTGGATCCAGCATGCAAGTACCTGTGGCCCAAAAGCCTTGACTTGTGACCTGCGGAAGATCCATGGGAAACAGATCTTTGACTTGCAGGTAATTTACCTGCAAGTTTGCAAGTACCTGCAGGTATTTGTGTATTTATGCCAAAGAGTGTACTAATAATCATTAATAAAGTACTTACCTGTTTTATGATACATACCATTTATAAAACATTGTACTGTAACTGTCTACTATCATTTCATACTTAGTTATGAAGTAAATATGTACTGACACAAAGGTTTTACATTGTAGACAGCTTACAGCAATGGGGCGCTTAAATTAGCACCAAACATTGTGAGTTGTCTACAACCTCAAAATATGTGCCAGTACTTGATAAGTACTACAGTGATCTTGGAGTCCTATGACCAAAACATTGCAACCTGCTTGTGACTTTTGTCTCAAAGCTAGTGGCTCTTTTTTAAGTATCTAGGATTGTTCAAAAACGTCTTCTGATGATTTCTAGCTCTTCAGAATATGTATTAGATGTGATAAGTAATTACTATGGATTTTCTTTGAATTTCAGTCGCGTTTGATATCCTTTGACCATGCCGTAACCCATTCAAATCCAATATAATTAAACTTGGTCAAAGGAATCCAAGTGGTCAAACAACTCCAAGATCACTGTATAATGAATATAATACTATGAACTACTGTAAGTTCTGAGTGTTAACTGACAAATATTGTTGCTTGTACTATAAATTTTGAGCACTAATTAACAAATGTATGGGTTTACATTGCTTATACAAGTCATAAAAATACCTGCAAGTACCTGCAAGTCAGCTGAAATTCTCCAAAGTCTGACCTGTGACCTGCTGTCAAGGTCTCAACAAAGAGTCTTGTTAACCAGTAAAATGGGTATGTTTGGTTAATATAATGTTTGGGGCTGATCAGTAGAAAGTAAGTAGCTAGAACCTTAGAACAAGTGAGGAAAGGTATACTTTATATCGAGTTGGTGTGCTCAATACGGGTATTGGTGACAAGTAAATGTCGGGAATCTTACAATAGTTGGGATAACTATTGGAGTGTTCAGATCTTGTATGTCAGTAAAGTAGCTTGTCTCTCAGGTGTAAATCTTAGTGTTCACACAAAAGAGTATGGTTCAAACAATGTTGATAGCTGTAGGTACTGGGTTACAAAATATTAGGACTAAAGAAAAGAGGGGGGTTCATGTAAATAGGGCTTTTATAGGTAATTCTCATGGGAAGATATTAGATAAGAAACATGTGCAACCCTCAAGGCAATTCCATGGATTGTACTAAATAAGTAAGGACAAGTGGATTAGTAAGTAAACAGATTGGTAAGTAAGATAGCAGCTCATGACATGAGTAAGCAGAAATATGAGCAAGCAAATAGATAAGTAGATAGTATGGCAAAATCCCCTTCTTTAGCCTTGTACAGCATGTATAGTAACTGAGCCTGTAATAATATAGTATAGATGAGCCTGTATTGAACATGGAAATGGTCAATCCCTGACAGAAGCTCCCCCTTCGGAAGACCGAGCCCTCGAGGTCCCAGATGATGCTATCATTTCCTATTCAGAAGAATAAACGCCCACTAAATAAAATCGGATCAATAATTATTTTTTTTTTTTGATCACTTCGGCACGCCAGTTATATATGCCCTCTTATCTGGCCCTTCAATCACTCCTCCACTCCTAGCACTTAGTGTTAACTATCCTCATGAAATGCTTTGTATAATTTGATTCCCGGCTTGATTATGGACCGACGATATTTTTTTTGTTTTTTGTTTTCCATCAATACGTGATTCTTTCTGTCTTCCCGAGCCTTGCTGCAATGAGGCGGACCTCGCGGTCGACTATCGTCGATCCTGTCAAAGGAATCCCCCCAGAACCTCAAATTAATATGATTATAGTGTAGCAGACCTGCGATTGTTATTTTTTCTAAGTACTCAGATGTATAGTTGTTACACTTTTCCGCATATCCCAGCGTACAGTTCCTCTACTTTGGGGATAAAGTTCTTGATGGGGTATCCTAATCTCTACACAGGGATGAGGTATCGAGAGAACTGGGGCCCTCGTCGGTATTTACTGAGTCCTGCAATGGCTTCGAAGTTTTTTCTCTATAAATAGATGTATTTCTATCTGGTTTTTCCAGCAGTCCGTTCAGTGATTTCTTCCCACTTTCAAGACTACAAGATGTTTCCTCGCCCAGCCGGTTCTGCTTTCTTCAGCCCCTCGTCTGTGAAATCGGAGCCGCTCCCAGACACCCAAGGTACGAAGTTCCCCCTTCTGTGTCCAAGATTATCTCAAGAATTTTCTTTTTAATGTTACAGTCTCGTTCCGTCCTGCTGAGGAGGGTATCCCATCTGTTCTTAACGGGCAGGTTGCAACTGCGGTTGGCGCCATCAACAATGGTGCTATTGCAGCCATTCAAGGTGATTCAACTCATATCCAAGCAGATTTGTATCTTGTAGCACAGTAAGTGTCAGTCTGTAGACCTATTCTTCATATTTGTTTACTTCCCTTACTAGGTCCGTCGATGAATTGTGTAATTCTGCTGCGCGAGAACTCCTCACAGTTACTGAGGGGTTGGAAGATACCTCACGGGAGTTGATGCTTGCTAAGACGTACATGTTGTCCCTCTGTCCCAACAATCATATCTTACTGACCCTGACTTTACTAGAGAAATTTCGGTTCAAAAAATCGAACTTGCCAACAAGGATCTTGAGCTCTCAACCAAGGAGGCTGAAATTGCAAAGTTGAAGCAGGAACGCGATACAGCACGAACGGAACGTAACGCGTCATTTGCGCAGTGGAACAAGGCTTTGACGGACTTCAACACCTCTCAGAATCAATTAAAGGAAGAACAAAGGTTCGTTCCTGCTCATGCCTTGTCTTTGTGCTCATTTCTGACTGATTTATTCTTGCCTTTTTAGCCGAGCAGAGAATTATCGCACCATGTTGCGCAATCTGCGTCAGGAATTTGAAACTTTCAAGCAGTCTGAGTCTTCCCCTGCAAATAGAAATCCTATTCTGGCTGAGCGCAGGTCTCGTACTCGGAATCCCCGAGACACCTCTCCCCACCGCAATTCTGAGCGGAAATCTCGTCCTCGTCACCGGTCCATAGGTGCTAGGTCTCGTAACCAGTCGTTTGGTCAACTGTCTGGTCTTGCTGTCCCTGACACAGCGGGAGGACACCCTGAGCATCCTTCCAATCATTCCCTCACACATTCCCGAGAGGAACGGTCTTTACCTCATACTTCTACTCTTCCTATCGGTGTAGGCATTGACCCTCGCATTTCTCCAGAAGACTTTGCTCGTGCGGCAGTTGTTCATGCACGCGCTGATCTTTCTCCCTTCATTGTATCCTTATGGATATATGTAGTTCGTCTGCGCCAGGAGCTTGCGATCGCCTTCACTGCTGACTTGGGGCCTGTTGTTGGTGTGTTGGCTTCCTGGGTTGAAGAATATGTTGGTTATTTCCTCCGAATTGTGGATGAGGCATTTCGGACACGTGCTGCGCTGTTTGCCAATCTCCCGTTGATGCCTAATTTCCTTCATCAAGCGGCGTTAGTGTCCGGAGTAAGGCTACCTCACTCTGCCTGGGAAATGGCTCAAAGCAATTTGACCAGCTTCCAGGTGAGCAGCCTCCAATCGCGTCTGGTCTCCTTCCTTCCTGTTCACGTTGCTGGTCCTTCTTCCCATCGTGCTTCATCTCCTGGAGTTTTTTATCGTACCCACTATCGACCAGAGACTATTGAGGAAGGTGAAATTCGTGAATGAATGGTCTGTCCTTTACCCCAGTTGACCTGTCCCTGGCTGATTTATTTTCTATAAGGGTGAACTTGTATTCCCTTCATCTCGTCCTACTTATGCATCTTCTTTGCTCCTTCCTAAGATCCATGTCAATTATGTCTATGCTCCCATGTACTGTTGATTATGAATGAAAATATACATGTGATATGCCCTTTTATTTGTTTTTTTTTACAATTGTTGAGATTCACTTGCCCATTCCCCTTCTCTGAGTCCGGGTTTCTTAGGGTATTTACCATGATATTCATCAACCAGTTCTTGTGAGTTTGTCATGTGGCTTATTGGCTCCCAGGTATTCGATTCGGGTCCATAATCCTTCCACTTGACTAGGTATAAAAGCTTCCCATAACGACGTTTTGAGTCCAGCACTTCTTCTACCTCATAGGCTTCTTCCTGTCCTTCCACTTCTATTGGGGGTGCCGGTAGCGGTTTCCGTTGGGGGTAGTACTCAATGGGATGGGGATTTAATAAGTCCACATGGAATACATCATGGATTCGGTTCATAGTATTTGGTAGTTCCAGTCGGTACGCATGAGAAGAGACCTTGTCTATAACCTTGAATGGTCCGAAGCGCTTGTAATCCAACTTTTTTGAAGGCCGTTTTGTCTCCACATTTTTTAAATTTAACCACACTAGTGAACCAACTTGGAACTCCTCCAAGGGGATCTCCCGACGCTTCCTGTCTGCGAATTTGGCGTATTGCCGATTTGTCTTTTCTATTTCCTTCTTTAAATATTCCCGTACATCCTTCATCTCCCGAGCCTTAAGGTGTGCTGCATGGCTTGGTACATGTTTTAATGAAATGGTTAGGCGTGGATGGAATCCCTTATTAGCAAAAAATGGGGAGACTCCAGTTGCATCACTAGGAGTATTATTATATACAAATTCTGCTAGGGGAAGCCATTCTTCCCAGTCACTTTGGTCATAATTCACAAACATTCTAAGATACTGTTCTAAGGTTTGGTTTGTTCGCTCTGTCTGGCCATCTGTTTGGGGATGATAGGCAGTAGAAAAATTCTGTTGGATGTCTAGCATCTCACAGAGGGATTTCCAAAACTTGGATACAAACAAGGTTCCTCGATCTGATACAATATCTTCTGGAAGACCATGTTTTGAGAACACATACTTAATAAAAAGCTTGGCTAGGTCAGTTGCCGTGTCTGTTGTGTGACAAGGTACAAAAATTGCTTGTTTGCTTAACCTGCAGACCACTACCATTACTGCATCAAAGCCGTTGGACTCTGGTAGTTCAACAATATGGTCTACAGAAATGGAGGACCAAGGCCTCTCTCCAATGGGTAAGTGTTTCAAGAATCCGAGTTTCTTTTGTCTAGAACTCTTGGACCTCAAGCACTCGTGACAACTCTTCACATACCGTTCCACATCCCTCCCCATTTTAGGCCACCAATAAGTTCTTTGAATTAATTGAGTGGTCTTTCGAATCCCAGGGTGGCCCCGCAACTTATGGTCATGATTGACTTTCATGATCCTCATGCGGAGGTCACCATCATCGGGGACATAGACAAGTCCATCCTTCAATAGCAGCTGATTTTCATACACCCAAGGCCCTGGTTGTTCTGACTTGGCTACCCTTGTGAATTTTTCCCGAACTTGATCTTTTTTAGCTTTCCTGATTTTGTTTAAGTCTGCCTCTTCATTCATAATTAGTGATCCATTCAGTATTTGTTCAGGCCGAATGAATTGGGCTTGGTTATGGGTATTTACTTGATCAAGCTCCGACTTTTTTGGGTATACATCTGCCCGTCTTGTCAGCGCATCGGGCTTTGCACCTAACCTACCAGGGCGGTAATTAATTTGAAAATCAAATCCTGAGAGTAGTTCTGACCAGCGGGACTGTCTCCGTGAGAGCTTCTTTGTAGTGGTGAACCATTGCAAATTATTGTGGTCTGAATACACTTCCACTTTGTGTTTGGCTCCTTCCAAATAAGCCCTCCACTGTTTGAATGACTCAACTACTGCTAACATTTCTTTGTCATAGATATCATAGTTAAGCTCTGCAGCTATCATACTCCTAGCAAAGAATGCTATTGGGTGAAGGTCATTTGTAGCAGGGTCTATTTGGGAAATAATGGAAGCTACTGCAAAGTCAGATGCATCACTCTCAACAATAATAGGTAAATTGGGATCAAAATGTTTCAGAATAGGTGCTTCAGTGAATGCCTTTTTCAGTAGTTCAAAGACTGACTGGCATTGTTCTGTCCACTTCCATTCCTTATTCTTTCCCAACAAACTAGTGAGTGGTTTGACAATTCCAGAAAAATTATCAATGAACCTCCTGTAAAAATTAGCAAAGCCTAGGAATGATTGAACATCTTTGATGTTCCGAGGCACTGGCCAATTCTGAATGATCTCTACCTTTTTTGGATCCATTGATACTCCCTCTGGTGAGATAATCATCCCTAGATACTCTACTGAATCTTTGTGAAATTCACATTTTTCAGGTTTAATATGTAGGTCATGTTCCTCCAATTTAGTCAGGACTTTTCTGACATGCTCCTCGTGTTCTTCTTCATTGCTAGAGAATATTAGAATGTCATCTAGGTATACAACCACAAAACAATCCACCATATCATGAAAAATATCATTCATAAAATATTGGAAAGTTGCGGGAGCATTTGTTAAACCAAACGGCATGACCAGGTATTCATAAGAGCCATATCGGGTCCGAAAAGCAGTCTTCCATTCGTGGTTTTCTGCTATTCTTATATTATTATACCCAACCCTTAGATCTAACTTAGTGAATATCTTGGCCTTTGTCAGTTGATCCAACAAGTCTCCTACTAATGGCAAGGGGTATCTATTTTTTTTTGTTAATTTATTCAAAGCACGATAATCCACACATAACCTCAGACTCCCATCCTTCTTTCTTGCAAACAGAACAGGGGCCCCAATAGGGGAATTAGAAGCTCTAATAAACCCCTTGTCCAACATGTCATCAATGTACTCTTTGAGTGATTTGAGTTCAGTCAATGACATATTGTAGAGCTTCCCAGGTGGAGGTAACTCATCATTCTCAGTCTCAATTTTCATATCATAAGGCCTATGTTGAGGTAATGTTTTGGCCTCTCCAGCAGCAAAGGTCTTTGCAAAACTATGGTATTGAGATGGAACATATTGATGGAGTGACTCCCTGTCCTTTGTTTCAACTTCACTCATCCCAGGCAAGGTATATCTTGTCTCTTGTTCTGGTGGCTTTGGCTTGGCTTCTTCTATCTCAGCTGCCTTGGCCTTTTCTATCCTTTGCATCTCTTCTTCTTCATATATTGCTCCCCCTGGCTTGAGATGTAGTGTGAATGTTTCACATCCGTCTCTAGCCAGTTTGGCAAAGGTTGCGGCACTTACCAACCCAATATTACGGCCTCCTGTTGTTTCCGCCCAACGTCGATACTTATTCGATGAGTTGGTATCCGGTCCGGTGGATCTTGATGCGTCTGCGGGAGTTGCCGTTTCAAACGCTGTTGGGGTGGCTGTGCTATTGTTAGTTTGATTCGGATTACTCCGAAACTTACTCGTATCAATCTTCGGCGCCTTTTTCTCTTCCGGCGCTTTTTTGCTATCTGGCGCCATTGTGCTCTCTTTCAACGTCTCCCTTCCATCTCTGCGTGGACTCCGAGTTGAGTCACGTTCCTTCTGTTTATTCTTTTCTGTAGTCGACTCGTTACTTCTCTCTTTAGTTATATTTACCTTATTCCTGTATTCTCGTACTTCCTCTTCATGTAATAATAACGGTTCATCCACTCCCAACTTCAATTTTGACTTGGCTTGAAGCTCCTCCTCATCCTCCACCTCTTCTATTGCAGCCCTCTGCCTCTGTAATCTGGGTATATGCACTGGATGTTTGGGATTTCCTGTGCTTCCAAGTTCAGGTATATCTTTGACTTGTGCTCCTGATAGTTGGACACCTTGATCAAATGAAATCTTCAGATTTTTCCAATCAATGGCAGGATTCCATTCACGTAACCAAGGCATTCCAAGCACAATGGGGGTATCTGGGTGAAGTTTTGTTACAAGAAAGTATATTTTTTGAATCATATTATTTTCAAGTATCATGTTAGTCTCAAATGCATGTGTAATATTACCTGCTGAGGTGTATTCACCATCAAATAATTTTAATGGAATAGAATATTCTAGCTCCTTCATGAATTCATGGTATTCATGTGCTAGTTTGGTATCAATAAATGCTCTTGACGCTCCAGAGTCAATCAGTGCATACTGTGACTTGGAGTTCTGGTTATTAATTTTTACTGGAAGAATAAATGCATCTTGTGATCTTGAGTTAAGTGTTACTCCCTCAATATTAGTTGCTCTCAACGTTTCAGGGAAGACTGTTGCACTCCGGCTCGTTAGTTCCCTTGATTCTAACGTGCCGGGACTTAGTTTCCCGAGGTTTCACCATTTTCATTTCCTCCTTCCATGGGTCCATCCAAAATGGGATCATCAATATGGATTGGGTGGTCAAATCCCTCAATCTCAATATACATATCGTCTGGTTCACTGTCTGCTGCATCATAATCTGCAAAAGCAGCTCTAGCAGTTACAGTTTCCCCTTGTCTTCCCCTTTTGAAATGGTCCTGATACTTATGGTTGGGATCTTCACACAATGCACACACTCCATCCTTCCATCTTTTATTCCATACTTCAGTGGGGACTCTGGGATAGGCACTCCGAGGAGGTAACTCCCCAGTAGCTGCATTTGCTATGATCTCTTCCTGCTCCCCACTATCCCCAGTGATTGCTTGCCTACCTGCGGGTCTCGTAACATTCCGTTGATAACTTCCTCCTTTATATACCGGTCCCCCAGTGGAATTTTGAGAGGGTCCCAGTTGTTGATTAGAGGTTGTTCCCTCAGGTCGATTACGCTGGTAGGTAGTAGATAGCGAAATATCATTAAATGCTTGTCTCACACTATCAACTTCCAACAAATATTCAGTCAACTCTGCATAGGTTCTTGGTAGCCCTCCAGAGCGGTTGGTGAGCTTCTCACGGAGGTCAGGGCGAATTTGTTTAAGCAAACGGAATTTCATTGCTATGTCATTATACCCTGACTTGGTGCCATGTTCCTCAAACCGAATAATATAATCTCCGAACGCCTCTGCAAAGCGTTGGAATGTTTTATCCAAGTTTGCCTGAGCATTTAGTACTTCATCGTACAGTCCAAACCTTTTACTAAATGCTGTTAGGAAATGATCCCAGAATAATAATTCTGGTACTTCTTCACCATTCTCCTCACGCCTCAATAGATTTTGAAAATGTGTGTATGCTGCTTCTGTGAAATATGAAGCCGCAAACATTACTTTGGATGTATCATTTGCGTAAATAGTAGGTTTGGCTTTAAACATAGTAAGACATTTATCTACAAATGGTCTCCACTTGTTCCGATCAGTACCCGTAAATTGCTCTGGTTTGGCAATGTCGACTTTAGCTTCACGATTCATCAACCTCGTGAGCTCCTTGTCCCTATCTGTTTCCCTTCGTCGTTCCTCATTCTCCTGCTCTCTTGCTTCTCTCATGTCTCTCCCATCTCTCCCGTCTCGGCCATCCCTGCCGTCTCTACCATCTCGATTGAAACCGGAATTAAATCCTTCTCCAAATATCTCATCAGGAGGACCTCGAGGTGGTCCCCCGTTATTCCCATCACTGGAGTTTCTTCTGTTCCCGTTGTTTCCACTGTTTCTTTCGCCGCCTCCTTCCAGCGGTATATTACCCTGAAGGGGGTCATCATCTCGGTTACTATCTCCATCTCCATTCCCCCTTGAGTCATTTGGCTCATCAGGGTCATTGGGGGGGCCTCCTCCGCCGCCGCCGGACATCCTTGTCATTCCGGCAGTAGATCTTGATACAGATTTTCCTTTATTAGGAATATTAGGGTAACTACTGCGATATCTCATTGTAGATGGCCCTGGGCCCGCTTGAGCCCTGAGATATGGATTTTCGTTTCCCATAGCTCTAGGGATCGGACCGCCGTAGCCAAAATAAGTCGTGTTGTACTCCCTTTCAGTTATATTTGGTTCAACGTCAATTTCGTCTCGCATATTCCCCGATCTATGTAAGTTCAATGCCGGAGTTGATTGCATTGCCAGGGGACGTTCCTCTGTCCTGTGGCTCATCTCATTTACAATCTGCCGATCCTGGTTACGGGATGAATTTGGGGAAGCGTATGAAAAACCTGCCGGACCACAAGGTGGTGGTGGCGGTGGGTTAATTCCTTGGGGCTCAAGTCCTGAGTTTGCTATCCTTGTAGCTGGGATAAGTCTTTGTACCCCGTTTCTGTCAACTTCAACATTAACATGAGAGTTAAGACCATAGGTACCGACTCTTCTACTTCCCGATGCGTCAGAAACAGATAAGTAGCCACTCTCATCCCTTGGTGGAGGTGGTCGGGGTGGCCCCCATCCGGCTGGTTGTGCTTCGAAGTTTTGCTCCCTAATACTTATCATATCGCCATTGGTTCGTTCTCGCCTCCTTAAAGCTGATGAGCTTGAGGTAGACGCGAATCCGGCACTATTGTTAGGAGGGGGTGACGGCGGTGGGGGAATATTCTCCACCAACCCTTCATTACTCCTAGAGGTATTTTGATAATTTGAAATTCGACTAGTTAGCAAATCTGCCGCATGAGCGTACCGCCGTGTTGCACTTTGTCCCGTCTGTCTCCTATGAGTTGTACCTTGTTGATGTGCCCTCCCTTCCGAGAGCTCCCCAACATGCATGGGCAAATTTACCTCTCTTGGCTGCTGGCCTACAAGGGAATTAACAGAACTTACAGGTCTGCGCTCTACTTGTTGATAGGGTGGGACCGGATCAATAATTTGAAATTCATTATTTCCATGAGTATCATAACCAGGAAGGGTCTCGTTTTGCCGGTGTCTTGTGGTGGCTTCTGCGGCAATAATCATTTGTCTTACTGGCCGGGAAACCAACACCGGTTCCGAGTGGAAAGATGTCTGATGAGAACTTGGAGTTGTTTCCGATTCCACTATAATCGGAGCACGGTTGAATGGTGTCGGAAATTGAATGCGCACATTCCGTGTTGGCTCTTCAATAGTTACGCCTCGTCTCCCTGGTTCTTCACCAATTACTATTTCCCTTGGTTGGGGGAAGTTTGGAGATGATTGTGGGTACTGAACTCCATGTATTGAATGTGTTCTTCCACCGTTAGAACTACCAGTAGTTTGTACAGGATACACTACCTCATCCATCCCTGTACTAACTGACTCTGTGTCTGTCCTATCAGATACCACTTCCTCATCCCTTTGGGATTGAACCCTGTTAAGTGAGAGTTGTGAACTGTGTCTGGAATGGGAATTTTCCTCTTGTGAGATGTTCCTAGAGGACCGTTGCGAACTTGCGCTCCGTCGGTCATATAATTGTTCAATTTCCGGACGTCGGGCATCATTAATGAGGCGAGTCATTTCTTCCTGTACTTCCCGCCTTTCTAACGCTATGGCCACAGAGTCATCCAGATCATCTGGGTTTGCATTTGCAATTCTCATAAACCTACGTATCCAGCTCTCAACTGAATCAGTACCATTTCGAGTAGTTAACCCAATTTGGCCAATGAACCTTCTACAACCTTCACCCAAGCTCACCAGTTGCTCCCGTGTAACTATGCGGAAGTTGTTACCAGTGGTCGGCTGATCTAATATATGCTCACCTGACCTTCTGGTTTGCAGTTCCGCAACCCTAGAAATATTGGGTGGGTTCTGTATGGGGGTTCTCAATGGGCTTTCACCCACAATTTCCCTGAAACCCTGGCGATAACTTGCAAAATGCATTGATGGTGTCTCTGGAGATTGACTTCGTTGTTGCACTGTGTTAGTTGGACCTACTATGGATCCCAGTGTAGGATGTCTTTCCCCTGTTATCAAAGCTCTTACAGGTGTAGCAGGTGCTTGTACAAGGTTCCTTGGTGTTTGATAAAATTCATGATGAGGGCTAGGTGATACTACCTGAGTAGGTGACCTATCCCCATAGTTGTCAATTGGATCTCTCACACTTCCTTCATGTCCTTCCTGAACTTCTGCCTGTAGATTGTCAATTTGAGTAGGGCCAGGTGTTAAAGGCAAGCTTGGGCCGTAAGCAGCCGCATATGACCATGCTTCATGTGCCAGTGTTGGCCTTGGCCTTATTGGTGTCATATCAAATGGAGTTTCCTGTGGTGTAGGGAACGGATTCGCCGGCACCATAAGTCTTACCATAGGCGTTGAGGTTCACTGAGATTTGAAGATTGAACTGTATTGTTCCGGTTTGGAGCTGCACCTAACCGATGACCTTCAGATTGAAATGAGGGGTTGTTATCAGTATCCATTGCAAGTTCCGATGTATTTGCCATTTGACGGTTGTAACCAGGTGTGTTGAAGAGGTATGAGGTTTGGGTATCTTCGTGGGTGGTATTTTCACCTGTAATTGTTCTAGTTGCAGACATTTTAGTCACAGCAATAGTCCTAATATTATGTCAAGGTCTCAACAAAGAGTCTTGTTAACCAGTAAAATGGGTATGTTTGGTTAATATAATGTTTGGGGCTGATCAGTAGAAAGTAAGTAGCTAGAACCTTAGAACAAGTGAGGAAAGGTATACTTTATATTGAGTTGGTGTGCTCAATACGGGTATTGGTGACAAGTAAATGTCGGGAATCTTACAATAGTTGGGATAACTATTGGAGTGTTCAGATCTTGTATGTCAGTAAAGTAGCTTGTCTCTCGGGTGTAAATCTTAGTGTTCACACAAAAGAGTATGGTTCAAACAATGTTGATAGCTGTAGGTACTGGGTTACAAAATATTAGGACTAAAGAAAAGAGGGGGGTTCATGTAAATAGGGCTTTTATAGGTAATTCTCATGGGAAGATATTAGATAAGAAACATGTGCAACCCTCAAGGCAATTCCATGGATTGTACTAAATAAGTAAGGACAAGTGGATTAGTAAGTAAACAGATTGGTAAGTAAGATAGCAGCTCATGACATGAGTAAGCAGAAATATGAGCAAGCAAATAGATAAGTAGATAGTATGGCAAAATCCCCTTCTTTAGCCTTGTACAGCATGTATAGTAACTGAGCCTGTAATAATATAGTATAAATGAGCCTGTATTGAACATGGAAATGGTCAATCCCTGACAATACCTCAACTATAACGGTTTTTCAGCACGTCTACGATCTCTACACAAAAATTCCTTTATCATTCGAACCCGCTTCCCTATGTCTGACGAAAAGGACATCTGCCACAACACTCTGGTTGATTCCAGAGCATCCCGCCCGTTCATTGACGCGAAAGTCGCCAACGAACACCCAGAAAACCTTACTCAACTGAAGGAACCAATTCCGCTCGAGTTATTCGACGGCCAGCCTTCATCGGCAGGTCAAATCACCCATTCCTACACCGACACCATCAGTTTCGAAGACGGCACTATTCAATTAGTCGAATTCCTAGTGACACGATTACATCCAGCGGCACCGGTCGTCTTGGGACTTTTGTGGCTTCGCCAGTACAATCCCGTCGTGGACTGGGCGGATCTTTCTATGACGTTCCGGGATAGAAACGTTAGAATTTCAGCGGTAGTAGGAGCGGATATTATAGAGGACGAGGAGGGAGGTACGGGCGTAGAGGAGGGGTAGGGAATGGCCAAAACCATCCGACAACCATCTCGACAACACAACCTTCAAAATCCAGATTCCCAGTTACTATCGAGGACACCCTTGACGAGGATAACGACCCATCTAACCAACCAACGACACTACCATTCAACGGAAACCCAAACGACCCTATCCTATTAACGATGGACGAACCATTCATTCCGACATCCCATTCAGCAAACCAAAGTACAAAAACGCAAACCCCAACACCCTCGGAATCTAAATATGCGACGACAATAGAAGAAATCCTCGACGAGGATGAATACACAGCCAACAAACCGACCACTCTACCATTTGACGAAGATCCAGACGGTCCACTACTCTTACCCAACGATGAACCCTTCCAATCAATGGAGGACGACATCCGACAATGGAAGAAAGGAACAGAGAAATGGAGTCACAACATGACACCCGACCAAACGACAACCAAAGCTCGAAAGATTCCGCGAAAACCGATGACACCAAAGGGAGCTGCTTCCAGAAAGAAGGATTACCTTAGGAGGAAAGGTCCCGCTTGGGTAGAAAGAGAATCAGATCCCGACGCGACAGGACCAAAAATCAGTATGATTGGTGCCGCAGCAATGGATAGGTTAATTCGAGACGGGACTCCCGCATTTTTCCTTCATGTGTCCCCTGCTAATAATTCGGAACACCTTAAAGCCATTACATTAGGAGAACCAGCGAACCCCAAGACTAACGATCCTTCGGATAAAGCTTCTACAACCGCGGACAAGGAAGCGCAAGCATGGAAGGACTTGGTACCGGCACAATACCACGACTACCTCGATGTATTTTCTCCTGGCGACGCTAAAGAGCTTCCACCTCACCGACCATATGATATCCGCATCGAGACAGAAGGAGACACCATGCTGACTCTAGGAAAACTTTACAACATGTCGGCTACGGAACTTAAATCGCTAAAAGACTATATCGACGAGATGCTAGGGAAGGGATTTATTCGATCATCTAGTTCACCAACGGGAGCCCCAGTATTATTCGCAAAAAAGAAGGACGGATCTCTTCAACTTTGCGTAGATTATCGAGCACTCAATCGCCTCACCATAAAGAATCGGTACCCCCTTCCGCTCGTTGGGACTCTTGTGGATCGACTCAGCCAAGCCAAGGTCTTCACCAAACTTGACCTATGAGTAGGATACAACAACGTGCGCATTGCCGACGGACACGAATGGAAAACCGCCTTCAGAACGCGATATGGAGCTTTCGAGTACCTGGTTATGCCTTTCGGATTGACAAATGCTCCCGCAGCCTTTCAGTTTTTTCATGAACGACATCTTCCACGACCTTGTCGATGTTTGCGTAGTGGTCTACCTAGACGATATACTCATCTTTTCCGACGACGAGAACAAACACGAGGAGCATGTACGGACGGTATTACAAAGACTACGCGACAACAATCTTCACGTTAAGCCAGAGAAATGTTTCTTCCATACTGATACTGTCGAATACCTAGGCATGATCATATCGCCAAAAGGGATTTCCATGGATCCTTCAAAGGTATCCGTTATTCTCAACTGGCCCGCTCCTCGGAATGTCAAAGAACTCCAATCCTTCCTTGGTTTCGCCAACTTCTACAGGAGATTCATAGATAACTATTTGGGTATCACCAAGGTTCTCACTAGACTAACCCGGAAAGATGTAGCTTGGGTCTGGGACTCCGCTTGTCAGGACGCATTTGAACTACTGAAAAAAGCTTTCACTACCGCCCCCGTACTAGGCCATTTCAATCCCGACTTACCCATCATACTCGAATGTGACGCTTCCGACTGGGCAATTGCAGGAATACTCTCTCAACTCGATCCATCCACGGGGGAAATCCACCCTATCGCCTTCCATACCCGTTCGATGATTCCGGCAACTACGACATCTACGACAAGGAGTTACTAGCCATCGTGGCATGCTTCAGGGAATGGAGAGCTTATTGGGAAGGTTCGAGATTCAGAATCCAGGTTTATTCAGATCACAACAACCTGCAATACTTCACCACTACGAAACAACTCACTTCCCGCCAAGCGCGATGGGCGGAACACTGTCAGGATACGATTTCAATATCAACTACCGCCCAGGAACCTTAGGAGCGAAACCCGACGCCTTGACACGAAGGGCGGATGTCTATCCGAAGCGGGGATGGGAACGGAAGCAGGCTAAAGGACATAACGAACGAATCCTTATTCCGCCTGAACGTCTAAACGCTTCCCAGCTACTAAACGAAAGATCTACTGATTTCTAGAATACGCGAATCGACGCAGGACCAGTTCATGGAGTCCAGCATCGAAGACATTACTTCGGGAAAGGATAACGGTTTCTCCTTCATAGGAGGATTGTTGATGAAGAACAAGCGTATCTACGTACACTCACTATCGATTTAGAACAGGAGGGAGTATCGGCAACAGAAGCCAACACCTTCGCACAGGATTTAGCGGAACTTCATAGATCCCTACAGAAGCACATTGCCGACGCAAACGAGGACTATAAACACTACGCCAACCGGAAACGAAGGGAAGCACCAGACTGGAAGAAAGGCGACAAAGTTTGGTTAAACATGGAAAATATCCGCACAAGGAGACCAACAAAGAAACTCAACCACAAGTGGACGGGACCATACACCATCCTCGAAAGTATTGGATCTCATGCATACCGACTAGATCTACCAGGCGATCTCCGACGCATCCACAACGTCTTCCATGTCAACCGACTAAAACCCCACCACTCTGATCCATTCCGACGAATCCCATCACCGCCACCCCCCGTATACGTGCAAGGCGACTTGGAGCACGAGGTCGAAACCATAAAGAACTCCAGACCAATAGCGGGGAGACCACAGGAAATCGAATACCTCATTAAATGGACAGGATACGACGCCGCGTTCAACTCATGGGTTTGTGGGAGGGAATGGCAGGATCCCTCGACATGCTAAAACGATGGCACCAGGAACACCCCAGAAAGCGCGGACCCACTTCCGCCCAACTCCGAAAGCTAGACAGCCTCGCGCAGGACGAAGAAAGGGAGGGTGAAGAATAGTCAAGTCCCTACCCTTACACCCCACACTCAGGCGGACGCAACTCCGACCAATCTCCATTTTCCCTATCTCCCTAAACGACAACTCACATCGGCGGATTCAACTCCGCCTCATAGACAATCTAAATCCTTTTCATTCATTCTTTTCTAACAAATGATTCCTGGCTTATTACCTATATACAGATGATCTATGTACAATCAAAGCACATCAAAACACGATAACGACGATTAACAAGAAAAAAGAAATAAAAAATTAAAAATTAAAAAATAAAATAAAACAATAGCGACTAAGTATATACAGTAACGCACTTTCTCCTCTATTACCTTACGACGTTTCTAGCAAAGTACTACCGGTTGAACTAGGCTCACTGGAGGGAAGGAACAAGGGATTATTGGGGTCGGGAAGGAACAAAGAAGGACTCGGGATGGAGGAAACTACTTCGGCATTACCATCCACGGAACCGATTGCGTCAACAACCACATCCATACCATTGTCCACGACCACGGAAACCTCCAAATCCAGGATACCCGTTGATGCCCCACTCTCGACGACGACGACTCCAGCCGAAGAATCCTCGTCTTCAAGTTCATCCACCTCGATCTCCTCCTCATTGCGGCTACCGAAAATCTCCCCATCGCTCATATAATCAAGGTCTTCCATGTCTTCTAGTGGTTCAGGTGCATTGGGCAACGTTTGGGTACCTACAGTAACCATCGCCGAGGGAATAACACGCTCAGCGGCCACTGCAGGAGACGAGGAAGGATTGGCGAGCGGCGAGTAATTCACGGAGGAATTGACGGTTCCGGGAAGAACTGGCGAGCTGGGGGAATAGGCCACGACATCTAACCCATCCAGTAACCCCCTAATTGCCTCTCGGAGGGAGGAACCCTGGGCGTCACGAAGGTTTTGCAACGGGAAGAGGTCGGGGGTGAATTGTAGAAAGCGCCCGTACCGGATTGTACGATCCTGATCAAATACAGGCTCGATGGACGAAATCACCGCTTCAAAACCGGCATTTCTGGCCAATGTTTGCTCACTACGATGGCTGGAAGAACGTTGCAGAAGTCGGCGAACGTGCGGATACTGCAAATTGAAGTCTTCCAGAACCATACGAAGGGCCAATTGGGATCGACAAGCTTCGTTAGTAATGGAAGGAATGGCGTCGGAAAGGGCGGAATGCGCTTCGACAAACAGAGGAGAATCTGTACAATTGGAACACGGGTTCCGTTACGCGTTGCTCGAATCGGTTGATGAACCCGGGAAGATCCAGTTGGCGGAGCATGAGCGCATACTCGAGCGCAATGTTGCGCTCCAGTATCAAAAGTTCCCGGTTGGACTGAAGCTTTCGGACCAAGGAATCGTTGGAGGAACCAGCGGCACTCTTCAGCATGTTTCCCAAGGCACTCATCTCGTACCGAGCCTCGCGCAACTGAGATTCCAGAGCTTCCTTCCCCCATTGAACTCGACGACTTGCCTCCACAATGCGATCGTTCCGACGCAACACTTCTTCATGATTACTCTGGATAGCCTCGAAAGTTCCTTCCGCCCGCTTCAGCTCTTCGCGAAGGTGATCCTCTGAGGCGCGTAAACGACGATTCTCCTGCGAGTGGAAAAGTCAGGGAGCGGTAAGATAATTGCCCAGAAGAATACTCACTTCTTCCAAATGCAAGAACTCCTCCAAATCCGTTACCATTGGGGGCCTCAGAGCAAGCCGCTGCTCAAGTTCCTTAGTCCGTTCCCTGGATTTCAAGAATTCCTTCCGCAACACCGCGGATGACGAGCTTCAACTGCACGGCAAGCAGTTCTGCACGAGTACGTTCTACGTGCGCTTCCGCTTCGAAACCCGCACTACGAGAAGTTACCTCAGCAAGTTCCTGTCGCAAGTGATCCCTCTCCGAGCGATAACACGCTGCACGATCCTGCTCCTCTTGAAGTTCCTGGACGGTTGAGCGATGATTACCAACAAAATCCGCCAGGAAGGATTGCTGCTCCAAGTTATACCCTCGAGAGTGGAATTGGGCGTTCAAGTCCTGCGAGGGAAGGGGGACATGGGGAATCATCTTACCCATATCAACAGGAGCGCGGGTAGGAGCCAATGGAATAGAGTTGTCTAAGTGAGGTCGAACGTTGCGGTTCGAGTCAGCTTCTACGGGAGCCGCACGCTTGGTTCGTAGAGAAGGGTCTGTTGAAGAAGAAGGATGAGGGGGTGAAGTTGGGGAAACAATGGTTGGCAACGGAATAGGAGCAAGAGGAACGGGAGCGGCAACTCGCGGAAGTGCTGGGATGAGAACACGAAGAGGGCCGTGACGATCATGCGACTTCTCCGGATTCTTCGCCTTCTTCATCTTCTTGGGGTGTTTCCGACGTTTCTCGACGACAACTCCACCACGACTGGGATCTTGCGCCCTGTCCGTCGCTATGAACTCCCTCAATCTCTCAGTATCCTCGTCAGCCTGTGGATACAGACGCTCCCGTTCATCCATAATACGGCCCAATTCACTGGGACGATTACTCCGAGCCTCTAAAACCTTCAACGCCTTCTTGTACAATTCTGCAGGGAAGTCTAGGATTTTGGGAGCCCCGCGCAATCGAGCAACAGCTTCCGAGACATGAATTCCTTCCAGATTCGCGTACGCGCAGAACCGAAGGAGAGTAAAAAAGTCGCATTGTTTCTTGCGCTTGTGACACAAGTTACAAGTAAGGGATTCGTCGGGTCGGATGCAGGCGCTAGCGATTTCTCGACATAAGGAACATCTCACTTCAGCACGAGTGGATTCGAAAATGCCAGCATGTTCTAGGATAAACGAAGTTTCGACGCTGTGGATTTTAAAGCAAGCAGAGCGGTGGGCGGCTTCAGACATTGTACAGTCGAGGACGATCAGCAGCGATGCAGGTGGTGGTTAGAGAAGGAGAAGTTATTACTCAGCCACCAAAAAGTTCAACCCTGCATGACTCGACGATCAGAGAAGCTTCTCTTGGGAGCATTCTTACGTATCCCGACGACGCCAATAGCACCCAAGTCACAATCACATACGAGTCCTACTCCTCGAGGGCTCGGAGCCTGAAGGGGGGGGTAATGTCATGCCCCGTACTCCCGCTCTATTCTCGTTTCATTCCGTCGGTTCCGCTCTCCCGACTTATCCCGTTAGTTCCGCTCCCGACTTCTTCTCGATGGCGCAATCACAACCGCCATAATTACCTATTACTAACTCTTCCACAAGTCGTACTCACTACCTTTCCGTCTCTCCACTTGCCTTGTTCCATTCCGAGGTATGCCCTTGTATTATTTCCGTTCCCGCTCGTCCCTTGTAGTACTTTCCCTTTCACCTTAACTGATTGTCTACGTACTTTTCACGACCCTGTATATCCTCCTTACTCTTAAATACTCGTCGATATCTCTGATACTCTAGATTTGCTATATTGAAACAACCCCCCAGTTACCGACTCATTTCCCGACTTATCAGTTTCTTTTACTCTATTTCTTCACTCTATCGTTTTCTTCACTCCGCAATATACTCTCTTCGATTCCGATTCATTGCACTCTATCAAGTCAGCTTCCGCTCGACTTTCCGCCGCCAATAACTCGTCTTCAAAAATGCTTGTGCCCAGCGGGTCCTACCCTTAGAGTCGGAAACCTATTCCGTTCCTAGGCTTACTCATACGGTTCATTCTATTACACTTCCGGATTCCGCTCGTATGTTTCACGTCGTCGCTATTCCCAGATTGAGTACACTATCATCGAATCATCCCGTCGGAAACGTTCCGCCACTTCTATTCGAGATAGTACATCAACCTGTCGCAACAAGGATCCGCCTAGATCCTTACAATTCATGTCGTTTGGGAACTCTGGCCTTTTTTTTCTTCTGTGCGGTGTGCCATCTTTCTTCTCCTGCCAGCCACTTCTTCTCCAGCCTGGTAGTCTGCTGATCCACAGACTATCATCTCCTCACAGTGAGACGTGTTACGGGTAATCAGCGGGACTATGTCCACCTGCCACAACTCTTTTGTCTCCCAGCATGAAGTCTGCATCTTACGCAGACTTCACCAACAACCTTTTCATCTCCTGGTACAAAGTCTGCATCTTATGCAAACTTCTCCACCGTCTCACCCCGCCACCTCTCATTGTAACACGTCAACAAGACATGTTACGGGGTATCTGCGGGACATCCCCCCGCCACAACTCTTTTGTCTCCCAGCATGAAGTCTGCATCTTACGCAGACTTCACCAACAACCTTTTCATCTCCCGGCCCGAAGTCTGCATCTCGACCGTCTCACCCCACCACCTCTCATTGCAACACGTCTCATTGACGTGTTACGGGTTATCGGCGGGACATCCCCCTGCCATGACTCTGTTGTCTCCCGGCAGACTTCACCCCGTCTCACCCTGCTATGGCTCATCATAAGCTGCGGGACTATGTCCACCCACCTCAATTCCTTCATCTCCCGGCACAAGGTCTGCGTCTTACGCAGACTTCTCCACTGTCCCACCCCGCCACCTCTCACTGACATGTTACGAGTCTTTTGTCTCCCGGCATGGCTCATCGTAACATGTCTCAATGACATGTTACGGGTAATCCACCCGCCACGACTCACCTGCCGGGAGCTGGTATCTTTTGTCTCCCGGCGCGATGTCTGCATCTTACGCAGACTTCACCACCATGTCATCGTAACACGTCACATTGATGTGTTATGATGCTAACCTAACCCCCCCTCCCTATCTTTTGTCTCCCCACATGTAGTCTGCGTAAGACGCAGACTATCATTGTCAGGTACCTTCACTCTCTTCACCTAACCGCATCTCTTCTCTCGCATCTTTTTAACCACCCCATCACTTCACTGCCCCATCTCATTGTTGTCCTTGCTAAATCTGCCAACTCTCCAACTTGTCTGGGCATACACGCTTTTACTTTTACCTACCCTTAGGTACACGTGGTCCTACATACCTTATATATACATTCTTGATCATAGTACAGGACCTCTTTATCATTAATACTTGCTTGCTTCAAAGTGCCCGAATATCTAACACTAGTAAGGTGAACTCTGACCTCCCTCCCATCTGAGCGTTCCTGGAACACTGATAATGTTCTTGATTCTGCTTCTTCTTTCTTGATTAACAATTGGACAAGTATATATAGATATCAGAGTCTATATAAAGAGTAGATGTACCTGTTTAGTCACTTTAATTTATTAATATATCCACAACAACTTCTGAGTCTAGAGATGTCCACGAGTCCAAGTCTTCACAAGTACTCGCAGGTAAGATCCGTGGGAAAACCCGCAAGTATGTGACTCGCGGATCCCAGGATCCGTTTCCCACGGGTCAGGCGCGGGTCACAAGTCAGACATTTGCAATTTTCGGTTGACTTGCAAGTACTTGTGTGACTTGTGCAAGCAATATGAACTCATATATTTGTTGTTGGTGATCAAAACTTACAGTAATTAATAGTATCATATTTATTATAGTACTTATCAAGTACTGCCACACATGTTTGAGGTTGTAGACAGCTCACAGCGAATGAGCGCTTATTTTAGCGCCCAATCGCCGTAGGCTGTCTACAATCCAAAGCCTAACTGTCAGTACATTTTTACTTCATACCATAGTATGAAATTAGTGTAACAAGTAAAGTACAGGTTTTTAATAGCATTATTATACACTGTACAATCACTGTATGCAAGTAAATAATGGTAAATACTTGTGAATATAGCTGTAACTACTTGATTAGTGTGCGGATCCACAAGTACTTGTGAGTCAGTGACCCGTTTCCCACGAGTCAGCCGCGGGTCACGAGTCAGGCCTTTTAGGCCACAAGTACTTGCACTCCGGATCCAAGTATACTTGGATCCGGACTCGTGGACATCTCTATCTGAGTCTACTTCAAGCAACTCAAGCTGCATGAGTAGCTCAAGTTGGGGCCTTATACTCAAGTCAACTTAAGTTAACCTGAGGTTGACATATATACTCAGGTTGACTCAGGTTAACTCAAGTCAACCTGAAGTTCGGGCTTGAGTAGGCCTTATACTTAAGTCAACTCAAGTTAACCTGAAGTTGACATATATACTCAAGCCAACTCAAGTCAACCTGAAGTTGGCATATATACTCAGGTCAACTCAAGTCAACCTGAAGTCAGCATATGTACTCAAGTTAACTCAAGTCAACCTGAAGTTGGGATAAGTACTTGAGTCAACTTAAGTATTTTAGACTTTTCCTGATGAACCTCTTGAAGCAAAAGCCTATCAGTGCTGGTTGGCAGTCCAAAAAAGCTGCTCCATGGAAACCAACACATGACCTCCTGCAGATATCACTTGCGGGTCATGTTCTTGATGCATTTTGGCTCCATTGTGGCCACCGAAACTTTGACGTCTGGGCTGCAAATGCTACAATGGATGACCTCAGCGCAGTAGCAAAACATGTGTACCGTAATTTGTTTACCTCAAGGGCAGTTGAGGAGCAGATCAATGTGGAGGAACCAGATACAGTACTCATGAACACCATTCTCTATAATCGGGATGTTCTATATTACTGGCTTTTGGTAAAGTCGATCAAAGCTGATGATATTGGCCATGTTGTTCTTATCCTTTGGATATGGATGGTTATGATGTGCACACCCAAAACCATGCCACGGTATGCAAATCCAATTTTCGAGACACTTGGAAGACTGCAACAATATCCTGAGGAGGTTCAGAAACTATTTCTTCACAACTGGCTTGTCAATCTTACGGGGCGGGCAGATGGATGTAAAGAGGTTGATCTCCTCCAAGAGTATAGTAATTTCTGGGTGAAAGTAAGTCAGGCACTGTCATATCATCTATAATATGCTAATTTGTGAGTCTTATAGTCTTATAGACTGTGTATGGTGCGAAAGGTGTCAATTGTAACTGGGACTGGCTGTCGATGATCTCAGTTTGCATTTATTCACTTCGAGATGCAATGCATGTGGTACAGAATACATTTGGAATTCCAATCTATGGGACTCGCCACACCACTCCAGATATGTCGAAGGAGGTTCAGTACATTGCCAAGAAGTTGAGAGAAGAGAAGGTGCAAGAATACGTTGCTGAATGTCCCGCAAATCACGATTTCCATGAAGGTTCAAAATATGCCAACAAAAGGTCTGCTTTTTCAAGGTATCGGGTTGATGAGGCAATCATAGCAGATCTTGGATTCTGTTGGAGAAAACAGAATGACAAGGAAGAACTCTACATTCCAAGCACCAATGATCTCGCAATGGACAGTGAGGAACCAATTGATATGGCTGATGAACTTCTCGCAGGCACAATGGCACTATTCGAAGATGATTAGATATTATTCCAAGTCTACAGTATCTGTAATAGTGAAATTATTTTTAATACAAACTAATTGCAAGTTGTGTGTATTGAAAACTTCCTCCAGCTTATTTGCATATTGATAGATCAGAGAATTTGGTTCATTGAACAATCGCACGTTTCCGAACATGGTTTGCCAACCAGACACTTCAGGCAGCCCCCCAATGCCCCATATTAGGGTAAATACCCCATGTCAAGAATTACCCTAATATGGCCTGGAATCATGGTATTGTACCACACCTTGGATGCATCCACTCTATTGAAAATAGTTGTGGTGCCATCCTCTGATGGGAGTACCCTTGGTGGATGGCTCCCTATCTTTAAACCCTAAAAATGAATGACTTGTGCTCGACCATCACATAAGTTAAACACTAATGCAAATCAGTACAAATAATAAAATACAAGAATATAGACCTACAATCACTAGTACTATGTTGGACAATAAGTGTTTACAAACTATAGTACTCAATTACTAGTGGCAGAAATTATTCTGATTGTAGACAGCTCACGGCGACGCATGGGCGCTTAAATTGGCGCTCTAATCGTCAGTGTATATCACTCACCTCATACATTTTTTTTTACAAGTCCACTTAGATCAAGTGGTGGATGCAACCATGTGGTCTTTGTCAAGTTGGTTGCATCCAAAGGGGATCCATCCATTGTGGAGGCATTTCAAAACTTGTAAGCTTAGTCTTCCACCTTTGGATGCAACCACTTGACAGGAGTCATATGGTAGCATCCACCCATGGATGCCTCCACAATAGGTTGATCCATTGCTGAATAAAACCACTGGATTAAGCCCACATGGTTGCATCCACCACTTGATCTAAGTGGACTTGTAAAAAAAAATGTATGAGGTGAGTGATATACACTGACGATTAGAGCGCCAATTTAAGCGCCCATGCGTCGCCGTGAGCTGTCTACAATCAGAATAATTTCTGCCACTAGTAATTGAGTACTATAGTTTGTAAACACTTATTGTCCAACATAGTACTAGTGATTGTAGGTCTATATTCTTGTATTTTATTATTTGTACTGATTTGCATTAGTGTTTAACTTATGTGATGGTCGAGCACAAGTCATTCATTTTTAGGGTTTAAAGATAGGGAGCCATCCACCAAGGGTACTCCCATCAGAGGATGGCACCACAACTATTTTCAATAGAGTGGATGCATCCAAGGTGTGGTACAATACCATGATTCCAGGCCATATTAGGGTAATTCTTGACATGGGGTGTAGAGGGGCTGCCTGAAGTGCAACCAGACACAAATTCTGTCATTGTCGCATAACTATGGAAAGCAAGAAGGGCCTGCCACGTCGGATCACGAATTTTGACATCGCCGAACTGATGGATCCAAATCGGGACATGGACCTCGGGCACCTGCTATTATAATCAGGCAATTTATTATTATCTATTCATTATTGTCTTGCTCGTTTCGAAGTTATTAGTAGGGCATCCCCATGCACGGTCACGGCTATCCAAAAGGCTTTCACAATTGTACCAGTACAAAGACAAAACCTTGGCGGTACAGTGACCATATGTACTATTCCATTTACCAATTCTTTGAGAGCCTTGCCTGACAGATGCTAAGCCAACGCTGAGCTCTTTGGACTCCAATATGGCAGTCGTACCCTCTGTGTAGGCTACCCTTGCTCCCTCCCTGTGTTATTTCTATGTACTACTATCCGAGTCATACATTCGTTGTACCGTGGCCAGTTGTTGCTCATGAGTCATGAGTCATGCATGTAATCTTTACAGGTCACTGAGCTGCTGTTTTGGGGCTGAGCGCAAAACCGGCATATGCTCCTACCTTCCTGCCAGACTGTTTAAGAAGACTTACGGCTCAGGCTGGAGAGGTCCTGCCATCACAGTGTGACCCGGGATAAGTATATGTGTTATGGATTAGTCCTGTGTTTTCCAAGATGTTTTCTTTATTCCTAAATAGGCTTCATAGACAATCCTTTATTTTCTTTGCTGTTTCTATCTACCACGCTGGCATACAGTATAGCACCCCAGTCAAACCCTTCAATGTGTGAGTCCTGGAGTGCTGAGTGCA
The DNA here is from genome assembly GCA_015501585.1 of Rhodocollybia butyracea. Classification (NCBI taxonomy): domain Eukaryota; kingdom Fungi; phylum Basidiomycota; class Agaricomycetes; order Agaricales; family Omphalotaceae; genus Rhodocollybia; species Rhodocollybia butyracea. The sequence goes on from JADNRY010000265.1 coordinate 33,380, forward strand.
TATTTCTCTTACTTACTTGCTAACCAATTTACTAGCAATTACTTGAGCAATTAACTCTATTAGAGATTGTATTTACTAGTTTACATTGACATGCTAATACTACAATAATACTATGTGGAAGAGTGGAACAGCTGAATTATTTTTGTGCTTCTACTACTGAGTCTGCAGGCTCCAGTAGTGAGCTGGAGCTCAGACCCTGCCTCAGGGCTTTAGAATAACCCATGTAGAACGAAGCCTCAGTTGTAGTGTATGAACAACGAGGGTGATGCACTGATGATTCTGGGGGCTCAAGTATAAGTTTTAGGCTGGAAGAATAGATGAGCCTGTAGCCAGGTGGAAGCAACTAACGGATAAACATAAAGGTGAAACAAAGAATATAGATGGAATGCCAAAGCAGTATATGTGATACGGAGGACAAATACCTTTCCTAACAACCCAGACCTGGAGCCCTCCTGAACCATATGGTGGCTGAGGTCAGGCTACTAGCAGACTCAGATGCAGCCAGCTTACGGGGACAAATGGATTTGAGCGGTAGCCAGTAAATCACAGATTCTTATTGCCAAGATTATTGGTGTATCATAGTTATCATTATCTGAGCATCAGTAAGCCAACAATAAGTAGCTCTCCAGTTCCTTGAAAGCTGGTACTACTAGGTAGACAAAAAAGCAACCCCGGCACTAATCTAACTGGCCATTTGCATAAATATAGAATGGAATCTGAAATGTAGGCTGGCCTACCATTAGTAAATAGCATAACTGTAAGACTAGTTACTAACATGATGTCCGAGGAACACATCAAGTGATTATTAGGGGTTGATCGATAAGGCAGACAGTGTACTCAACACTGTTAGTTGGCTCTGGTCACACAGACACAGAGGAGACTAAGGTCCAGACACAGACACAGACAGAGAAAACACAACTTGATATTCCACAAGTACGTACAAGCTTAAATACGAGTCCAGCGAGTTAATAATAAGTACAACGCATGAAGCGTTCACAGATGGAGTGAGAGTAATAAGACGAGAGTAGAACATAGCACAAGGTAAGTGAGCAAGAATAGACGATAGCACAATAATAAAGCAATGGTGAGTGGGCAGGATAAAGATAGTACAACTAGTTCACATACCAGTAGTTACAGCGAGAGAGAACGTTCCATAGATAGTAACAAAGTGAGAAGACTGTTCCATAGTAAGTATAATGAATATGATAGATGACGAAGTCCAACAGTGATCAACTGGGGTGCTAAGTTGTAGGTACCCAAAGCTTTATGCGCCGATGCGGTAAATAGAAAGAACAAAGAAAATAATGGAATAAGGTTGAGGAATAAAGAAAGCAAAGAGAAGAAAGGATATCCTCATGCTTATCCCGAAGTGTGCGAGGTAGCGGGACTTCTATGCGGCGCGCGCAGCCCGGATCGGCTTCACTGCGACAATAACATCTCAAGTAAACAGTGGTAAAGCCACCGAGGTAATCAACCATACCGTCTGGCCCAAGTCTTGGCCCAAGTACTACTACATCACATTGACACCTTGAAGATCATGCTAATAATCATTTGTGGAATCAATGATATGCTGTTCAATTGGGTTGGCATAGGGCTTGCATAGGGCCATGATTCCAGCCTCGTTCCAGCGTTTCCGGCTGAATCCCTGGCTGAATAAACTTGATAGATATATATGTTGAGATTAATAAGTTCAATAGAACTGAGCCTCAAGCTAGCCTCAAGCCCAAAGGAACAAATCACAAACAAATCATTCAAGTCCACCTGAATCCTGAAGCCTGATGATGCAATGTTGAAGGAAGACAAACTAGCTCAAGGAACTATTAACCTTCCATCTGATGAAGGCAATGCATTTCCACCTGTGACGAGTCCAAAGAGCTTAGCGCAGGCTGTCAGGCGCTCACAAGGCTCAAAGAACCAGTAAATTTAAATACGGTCACCCGTAGTATGTACTATCAAGGCTTGCACACTTACAGTCATCTTTTGCACCGCCGTGACCATGTATGGCCCATGGGTATGCCCTACTAAATTCTAAAAACTTCTCATTCGATGGAGGGATAGATAGTAATAGATTTACATAATTAAAACGGGTCCCCGAGGTCCATATCCCGATTTGGCTCCATCAGTTCGGCTACATCAAAATTCATGATCCGACGTGGCAGGCCCTTCTTGCTTTCCATACATAACCTTTAGAGGGCCCAGCAAGCATCATTTGTTTGATATGAGCCATAGAGATTGGGTTTTGAATAACTTTGTAGTATAAGGGCCATATCTGTACAATGATACGCCCCACAATATTTTGGACTTAGAATGTGGTAATTCTGGCGCCTCAGGAATACCAATAAGGATAAACCATGTGCGGTACATTGTACTCCACGGAATTAAGCGCAGATGGCAACTGTTGACGACTCTCGACAGAGTCTCAACAGTATAACACAGTTGTATGCTCCAGTGGGAATACAGAAACTCAATATTTGTGTTGATCTCTAAATTAAAAGCAGGATCTAATAGAAGCAGTTGCAATCTAAGATTGGCATGAATGTGCAAGATAGATATAGCATATAGACAGGTGAATTTCGGTTCTAGACTACCATTATATGCCTATGCCACCAATCAGAAGAAGCTCCGCGCTGTGTTGCAGAATTAAACATTATGTTCGGTTCCGTGCAGCCACATCAGCAATTTCACACAAATGTAAACGGTATAATTGTATACTCGGCGTAATCAAAATGCCAAATCATACCCCATCATACCGCCCTGAGAGTCATTTTCAATATACTCTGGGTATAATTGTCATACCTGATTATACTGGTTTATACGCTATTATGCATATCCATGTCGGGCGGCCTTGCTCACTGCAGCAACTACTTTTGAATATAAAATTTGTCAAGCCAATGAAGCCAAAGTTGTAGTACTGCAAAACATTATTATCCGAAGCACGTAACCCAAGGCGGGTGGTCCAAGAAGTGTGCGGAAGCACAGGCGCAGAAAAAAAAAGCTTGAGTCAAGCGGCCGGCATTTGGAGATCTCGTGACAGCTGTACAGTTCAGCTGAATTATATCTCACGACTTGATTGTCGAATACATTTGTGCTTTTTCCTCTGTCGATTTTCCTGTCAAATTTTCTTTCTGAAGTCACTCAAAATCTCAAGACTTAGGTCAAACTCAAGCACTAATCAATCCTCTCTTTAAATTTATGCAAGTTGTAAGAATAAACGGAACCTTTGTGCAAGATGTCGAGCAAACTGAACCGCAAACGCTAGGAAACGCTGGCAACGGAAGTCACAAAGGAACACTTATGACGAGGGATGATCCAATGGCCGACAGCATCAAGCATCCTCAACGAATCTAACTTGTTTTCCTCTCATTTTTTTTCGGTGTGTGTTGGAATCTTACTTTACTTCTCGTTTACTTACTCATCACTTTTTTTTTAGAATTTAGCCTATCGGCCTCTTTCGTTTACCTCATACATCTCTTGCAAATCAAACTTGGAATTCACCCTATCGAGGCGGCAGTAGTAATGCAATGGTGGTTGCAGCAGGGAATTTTTGGGAATGCACAGATCTTTGAGGGTAGAGAATGACTCGTTCGTTGTTTATGTTGTATGTACCACTGCTAGTTAGAGTTATTAGTCGTGTACGAGATGGAATATACATATTTCATTATTACCCATTCTTCGTGACCATCTAATCTGGTATAATTGAGCGTGTAGAGGGCGTATAATCTGTATAATCCGTATAAAGCGCCGTATAATGGGCCAGACCCCCGAGCATAAACAGCGCATAAACGCGTATAATCCGGCATTTCCATTATGCACTCGGGGGTCTATACATACCGGATAATACCTTCCGAGATTTGTATAATCAGGCGTGATCGGCATGTATACATGCCAATCATACCCGATCACGATCATGGAGAAATGCTGATGCATGCCACCAATCAGTAAAGCTCCGTTAATGCAATTACCATGTGGCGGAATTAAACGCCGCTGATCATAAGTAATCATGTCCGAGCACGAATAAGGACTCGGAATTACAATAAAAAGGAGTTTACCCGTTGAATTCCAATTAAAATAAATGCTAGAAGCGAGAAAACACCGAGAAAGCTCTATAATACAATGAGCTCATATAAAAGAGAGGAGACAACTCTCGAAGAAGCAAGCACCCGCCCCCAGGAGGTATACAGCTCATTGCCCGAGTTTGTGTGACAGGGATCGCTTCGGCACCTAGCAGAGTAACAAGTAATTGACAACTGGATAGAACCAGTTGAAAGGACTTGTGATTTGAATAGAAGAATAGCAGCAGAAACAGAATAGCATTTGAAAGACTTGTACTATTAACTACAGAAAGCACAGTAAAGTTATTGGCACAGATCAAGTAAAGTTATTCAGTTCAGCAGAAAGTAAAGTTATTGAAGTAAAGTTATTGCACCCAAGATTCTGTGGAACTTAGCAGATAAAACCTATACCTCGCACTTCAAACCCCTAAAAGCAGTTGTACTTTGATTTTTATATCTTCTTGCACCCTCCAAACTTTGTGTTTGATTTTAAGTGTGTTTGTGTTGGTGTGTTTTTGAGCTATTCTTACACTCACTTTTGTGTGCACCCCTAAGTCAGCATATCAACAAGTGCATCAGGTATATCTAGAGGGACAAAATAAACACTTACATTCTTTTGAGGGAGTGACAAGAATGGCTGACATTTACATTCTTCTTCTGTTCGGCAATCCGCACCTTGGCCTCGAGTGACTGTTTGGCCAGTTCCAACAACATATACTGCATTGAAGCACTCCCGAAACGCAGATACCAGAGCCTTATTGTACTCTCTGTTGGCCTCGGCAACCAGTTGTTGATGCTGTCGTTCTATATGTGCAAGTTCTGCAGTGTCAGGGTAAAGTGTGTAAACCTCCTTTATCACTTGTATTACTTGTCCCAAAACCCCAAGGAATTACATGTCGGAACATATCTGGGGATGTGACAATTCTCGGACATCTCGCTAATTTAAAGATAACATTGTCATCAAGAATATAATGACCTGTAATGGTGTATTGGTTGGGATAGTCTGTCTCAATGATATTTGACCTCCAGTTCCGCAACGCTACAGTGACGGCAGCTGAGAGCTCTTCAGATGGCTTGGTTGAGCAAGGCACACGGGTAGGATAAGGGTAAGTGACTTTAATGGTGTGGACCAGAAAATTATCTGGTTCACAGTTATCACAACAACGAGCCCCAACAGGACGGCCAAAAAACGGTACTATGAACAAATAAGCAGATGTTTTTAAATATTTGTTCTTATGACTTACATTTACTTGTGTTGTTGAAGAAGACAGTCTGAGGTTGCGATAAACTGTGAAAGAAACTTTTGGTTGCATGCTTCAAGGGCAGACTGAGCCTTTTTTCTCTGACCACATTGGATTGGCTGTGTCGGTGTATTGCCTTCATCAGGTTCCTCTGTGTCAATGGCAGCGATGTGACACCAAGCTGCATTTGAGGGCTGCGGTCCTGTGCCGTCAACGCTTTATATGAATACAGATATTCCGTTTGGTTATCGCGTAGAAGCTTGAGCAGAAGTGACGGTGACATTCCGAGAAAGGTAATCAGCATAATAATCTCCATGGCGTCTAAACAAAAAAACTCACCTCCGAGCAACTCAACAAGATTGATACCCCAAATGGCCTTCTTGCCGATGGCTTCAATCTTGGACTCGTTGTGCAACACATTGATGGGAGCTACACGTTTGTTGTAGGTAATTTTGACAAGAAGACGGCACCACTCCTGATGAAGCGCATGGCAAATGAGGACAGCGAAGAGAGCTGAGCATTATGGCAAAATTTTGGGCTGCAAAGTTGGAGTCATGTGATGAGACGGAGGAGATGAGTTCTATCATAGCATTAGACAACATATTTCTGATATTAATACTTGCAGACGTACCTTTGATCAACGCCAATGCCGACAAATTCTTTGGTGCAAGTATCTCTAAAATTAACCTTGTACTTTTTGGTTGTACGTGTATGTGAAGCACTGCATGGACGCTTGAATAATAGTAAATATCCAACAATAACTTTAACAGGAGGCTTTGTCCAGGAACAGCGTGATTATAGCCAAGAGGACATGATTGTAGTTGAAGAAGAGCCCATAGTTACGTTGTGATGTGGCAACGTTGAACATTGATGTGGCTGTGCTATTGCGCGGCCCGCAGCCCAGAGGGCAGAGCGTTAAGTCATACTGTGGCTGACTCATGGGCTAACCATCATAAAGGAAGCCATTACTTCATGAATGCATTTTTTCAGTATCATCACTGCTCTCTGTGTTTTGAGCAGCAAACCGGAAGGTGTCAAAGGCGTTGAGATTGTTTGCAGAACAAAGGGTTGGTGTTCAAACGTTCAGGTGTCCCTTTAAAATTGAGTATTGCCCTTTGATTTCTGCTCTTCCGGGTCACTCCACATCAAATCCTTCATGTGGAATCTCCTGTGCTCAACTTGGCGTGTGGATCTGATCAAGTGTTCTCATATCGAGACTGAGGCCCCCATGGATGCAAAGCATCATTCCATCAATGATAGCGGCAAGATTCAAGTAGTCAAAAATGCTACAACATGGTTTTCAGACAGTTGTTGAGCCGTATTTTTGCTGGCATTTGTCATAAAATCTATATACCTGTGTTATCTGCCAGGATTCACGATTGCCTCGCCACAAGGCATGGGAGGAATACCGTTGAGCTCGAACTTGCCTAGCAGACAGTTGTCTCTGCATTGGGTATGCTCTCCTTTGTCGGCAGGAAAAGTGACAGTGATCTGGTTGTCCTCAACAGTTGTGAATGTCCAAGATTTGTTTGTTGGGATAGTAGTGTTACGGTGAACAATGACACCAAATATGTCAACTTGCATGGCAACACCAAGGGATAAAGGAGCAACATCGAGGAGGAGGAGATCCTTGGTCTGCTCAGAGGTGAGGCAATGCTGTACCATTATTGCAATGTAAGGTGGCCATGGCCAGAGCTCACATTACAATTTAGGGCAGTCCCAGGCATAACAGCAAAGTGAGCTCACATTGCAATGTGGCATATGTCACAGCCAGGCTTGTGCAAAATTACTGGATTAGGGAATTTTTCGCTCTGTGTAACATAGAGCTGGGTTTGCATGTCACATCACATCTGTTTTAGCTAAATTTGGAAATAAAAAAGTCGCCATATTGAGCTATAGCTAAAGCGGCAGTGCCGGTGTACATTTATCCGGTCATGTGACCGGTGGATCGCAGGTTTGGACAGCTTCGATAAAATTAGTGATTTATGGGCCCATTTTGGACATTTCTGGAGTGGTAGCAAGCCCAAAAAAGGCTATGGACAATGTATTAATATTTGAGCAGTGTACCTCGGCCCATGGGGTGCTGTAATGGGTTGGATTGAACAAAAAGATTAAGATTACCTTGGGTCAAAGCTGTACATCACTGCCTAATTGGGAATTCCAGCAAAGCGGCCTAAAAAGCCTGCTTCTACAGTTGATATTCTCCCTAATCAGAGTGTACATAGTGTCATTAGATCATAGGTCCCTGAAGCGAAATTACAGCCATAGCTCCGGCCAAAGCTGTTTTATTAGCATATTTAGAATGCCAGCAAAGCGGCCTAAAAGCATGCTTGTGCCTAGGTATTCCCTCTAATACCAGTCTGTACAGTGATTATACATGTACAATAGGTACCTGAAGCGAAATTAGGGCAGGTATGTGGGTTAATAGTGGCCCTGCTTCGAGGTTTTGGCCTGTGGCTGTGCTGTCAAAAGTCGAAGTAACAGTAGGATATTTTACATACTAGTGATACAGGCATAGTGTCTGCACAAAATGAGGCATAATCACGCATAATTGGACATAATTGGCGCGTATCATCACTGTATCATCGCGTATAATCATTATACCCTGGGTATAATTCACGAAATCTCAGGGTTGCATGATTGAGTATAAATCAGCGTTTTGATTACAACGGATATGCAATTATACCGTTTACATTTGTGGAGAATTGCTGATGTAGACTCAAAAGTCTGGGTATACACATTTCAATACTATGATCTGAACTTTGAGCTAACTACAGATATCTATGTGAACACTTAAAACATGAGCATGCTATTGACATACCCAGGGGTTGTTGTAGGGACTTGAACTCACTTAATAGAATTCGAAGACTTGATTCCCCATTATTAGAGCTGCATAGCATCACCTATTCATGTTTTACTAACTGAAAATCGCATTTTTTTCGAAAATAACAGTTCAGTCACCCAACTTATTAGTCTTATTAGTCTACACTTTTGTTACATTGACCTGACTAAAAAGACTCAAAGTCCCTGGCAAATCCAAGGTGCCTTGGTCATGTCCAAGCAAGTAGGCCATGACCTGGTCACCTGGGTCAAGTTGGTCATGACCAGGGGTAGGATAGGGTATGCCCTGGCAGGGATAGGGTACCTTGTGGGAGAGGAGGGAGACCTCTTGGGAGGGGTGTGGAACTTCCAGGGTAGGAGTAGGGGGTGCAGTGGGGGTGACAGAGGGGGGAGTAGAGGGTGCTGAGGGAGGAGTAGGGGATGCTTGGAAAGCAGTATAAAATGCTTTGGGAGAGATGTCAGCCTCCAGAGTGGAATAAGATGGTGCAGGAGAGATGTCAGTTTACATGTGAAGTGTGTGCAACCTTGGGGAGTGTTTTGGTGGGCTAATTGCAGGTACATGGGGCAGTGGGAAGAGAAGGGAAGCTGCTGGCTCATGCTGAGTTGGATCTGGCCAAGGACAGCTTGGACATGACCTGGGGCAACTTGGACATGACCCAGGATTGCCTTCGTTTGGGGTAAGCCACCTGTTCTATGTATGGAGAAGGGGTCTGGATGCCTACTACAAGTTCTTGTCCTCATGGATAGAGTCCAGACAGTTTTTGTGGTGAGTTTGGCCATTTCCCAATTAGGTAGTGAAAACAGCTTTGACCTCATCCACTGCAAAAGGTTTGTGATTTCTCAATTAAGTAATAAAAACAGCTTTGGCCTCATCCACTGCAAAAGATTTGTCACTTCTTAATTAGGCAATGAAAACAGCTTTGACCTCATCCACTGCAAACTTTTGAAATTGCCTAATTAACAAATAAAAGAAGGGAAACTTTTTGCAGTGGATGAGGTCAAAGCTGTTTTCACTACCTAATTGGGAAATGGCCAAACTCACCACAAAAACTGTCTGGACTCTATCCATGAGGACAAGAACTTGTAGTAGGCATCCAACACCCCTCCCAAGAGGTCTCCCTCCTCTCCTATAGGGTACCCTATCCTACCCCTGGTCATGACCAACTTGACCTAGGTGACTAGGTCATGGCCTACTTGCTTGGACATGACAAAGGCACCTTGGATTTGCCAGGGACTTTGAGTCTTTTTAGTCAGGTCAATGTAACAAAAGTGTAGACTAATAAGACTAATAAGTTGGGTGATTGAACTGTTATTTTCGAAAAAATGCGATTTTCAGTTAGTAAAACATGAATAGGTGATGCTATGCAGCTCTAATAATGGGGAATCAAGTCTTCGAATTCTATTAAGTGAGTTCAAGTCCCTACAACAACCCCTGGGTATGTCAATAGCATGCTCATGTTTTAAGTGTTCACATAGATATCTGTAGTTAGCTCAAAGTTCAGATCATAGTATTGAAATGTGTATACCCAGACTTTTGAGTCTACATCAGCAATTCTCCACAAATGTAAACGGTATAATTGCATATCCGTTGTAATCAAAACGCTGATTTATACTCAATCATGCAACCCTGAGATTTCGTGAATTATACCCAGGGTATAATGATTATACGCGATGATACAGTGATGATACGCGCCAATTATGTCCAATTATGCGTGATTATGCCTCATTATACTTACTCTCAATAAATTATAATGTTAACCCAATGAGACGTTAGTACATCATAGTCAAATCATAGTACTTATATGTAGTAGTACCGTGACAGTGGTGGTACACACTGACATTGTACTGAGCACACAGGTATCGTGCCTCAGCCTCAGGCATAGTATCTTAGTCATGACATCCCTCAGTTATTCAGAGCTCCAGCAGCAAGATAGCGGAACTTTACATGAAGTTGGACAACGGCCTTGACAGCGCCTGAAGTCCAATGCGGAACAGCTAAGTCCATTGAAACTCCGACGGCTGTATAGTACCACATGATCGTTTCATGATTTGACGCCAGCGCCGTTTTCAATTTTAAAAACTCGAACCATCTCTAATCTTTCTTTTCCTCGGATGTTAAAATTTTATCCTCGCTCTTGTTGCTACTTGCGGCCTACGGTTAGTCCTCCAGCTTGGGCTGCTGCATTTTTTAATTGCCTATCGAGAATTTGCCTTCTTTAAGTGATTTTTGGAGAGGTGCACTAGGACTTGGATCTCGGTGTTATTGTGGTGCGTGTTTCTTTTTCTTTAGCCAATTAGTACTTACTATTGTTTTTTCTGGTCCTCGTTGTTTCGTACTGCTACCAACCATACAGCTATACATTTCAAAGTTCGGAAAAGCGTTGACGCCAGCCCCACCTCCTCCCATAAATCTAGGCAAGTTGATTCCCAGCCAGACTCGAATATGTACTGACTATTCACAGAGTGTTGAGTACTTGGGCAGGCATCTTTCCTTTGCAGGCCGCCTCCATTTTCATGTCCACAGGCTCTCAGACCATTTTTTGATTTTCGCCAGGCTTCGAGTTTAGGTTTATCACTTCATATCAGTTCGACGATATTTGTTAACTTGATGTTTTTGTACATAGCAACGATTCTCTGGGGTTTACAAGGTCAGTCTTTTTCCCATTTGTGATATCTTTTTACTGATGCGCCGATTGGTATCTAGTGATGTTTTGCTTTCTGCGCAACGCGACGCCGCTTGTCTTGTGTGGTCATAACAGTAGTAACGTTTTTTTTAGCCTATATTGTACTATGTATACGTAGTTGTAATATATTGAAGTAATAACAACGTTTTTGCTAGTTTTTCAGCCGTGTAATGAGCAACTGAGCTAAAAACTGGGTGTATAACCGTGTATTAATGTGTATAATGGGGATGTATAATCTTGTATAATCTGGTATTACTGGGTATAAAGCAAGGTATAATCAGATGAGAATCGAGAGCATAAACATCTATAATCATGTATAATCGGGTATTTCTATTATGCACTCGGGGGTCTATACATACCTGATTATACTTCCCGAAATTTGTATAAAGAGGCGTGATTGGCATGTATTGATGCCAATTATACCGGATCACAATCGTGGAGAAATGCTGATGTAGAGGACATCTAAATGATTCGAAGATATGATTCCCAAGTTTTGAGCATTATATGAGATGCATAGCATGTTCCATTCATGTTTTTTATTGCCTGAAAATCGAATTTTTTCGAACATAACATAAATATCAGTGAATACCATCGCTCCTGGGGCCATATAAATTGTTCGTCGGTATGGCGCAGGTTGATACTATATAGTACAGTATGTATGAGCACTTTCAGCGCCCTAGGTACTCTAAAGGCTTCACTCTTCCATGTTAATTCCTCAAAAATCGACTTTTTAGGCAAAATATCGAAAAACAATCCATACCATCGCTTCTAGTACCATATTAGTTACTCTTGGACATGGAACGACTGTCTAGCATGTATTCCAGTATACCTACGTCGCTTTGAGGGCCTACCTTCACTTAAGCACTCACTATTAGCATTTTATCACCCAAAAAAGCGATTTTTGATGGTTACTAACCATTGATCACTCTATCCTCCTCCTCCTGGACACAGAATGGTGAGTATAACAACCTGCAGATGTAGTTAACATACTACAGTACCCAGGTATACACTTAAAGCCTTACCCCTTGAGAATTCATGCCATTACTGAGCCCAACTTCGACTCAACACCACCTATATATTTCCCTATTTGGACATACAGCTTTGACCTACTCCGACCTATTAGCTGGTAATTACAGCTTATTCCTGCCATGTAATGCCCTAGTTTTACTTCAGGCATATATATTTTGTGCAGACACTATGCCTGTATCACTAGTATGTAAAATATCCTACTGTTACTTCGACTTTTGACAGCACAGCCACAGGCCAAAACCTCGAAGCAGGGCCACTATTAACCCACATACCTGCCCTAATTTCGCTTCAGGTACCTACTTTACATCTGTAAACATTGTATAGAATACTATTAGACTAAATACCTAGGGACAAGCATGCTTTTAGGCCGCTTTGCTGCCATATATATTTCCCTATTTGGACATTCAGCTTTGACCTCCTCCTGCCTATAGCTAGTAGTAGTGCCTTATTCCTGCTATGTAGTGCTTCAATTTCGCTTCAGGTACATATATTCCAAATTTAGCTAAAACAGATGTGATGTGACATGCAAACCCAGCTCTATGTTACACAGAGCGAAAAATTCCCTAATCCAGTAATTTTGCACAAGCCAGGCTGTGACATATGCCACATTGCAATGTGAGCTCACTTTGCTGTTATGCTTGGGACTGCCCTAAATTGTAATGCAGGCTATGGCCACATCCACCCTACATTGCATTATTGGTACAGCATAGGGTGCAGAGGTCTAGCCAGTGAGAATGGCAGTTTGCATGGCGGCACCGTAGGCAACAGCCTTGATGGATTTATTCAATTGACAGCCACCAAAGTACTCAGAAACAAGTGATTGAATTTTTGGGATACGAGTGGAACCCCTGACAAGGACGATGTCGTCGACCTTTTCACGGCACTTCAGGCAACCACTTTTTTAGTCTTATTAGTCTACACTTTTGTTACATTGACCTGACTAAAAAGACTCAAAATCCCTGGCAAATCAAAGGTGCCTTGGTCATGTCCAGGGAAGTGGGTCATGTCCAAGCAAGTAGGCCATGACCTGGTCACCTGGGTCAAGTTGGTCATGACCAGGGGTAGGATAGGGTATGCCCTGGCAGGGATAGGGTACCTTGTGGGAGAGGAGGGAGACCTCTTGGGAGGGGTGTGGAACCTCAAGGGTAGGAGTAGGGGGTGCAGTGGGGGTGACAGAGGGGGAGTAGAGGGTAGGGAGGGAGGAGTAGGGGATGCTTGGAAAGCAGTATAAAATGCTTTGGGAGAGATGTCAGCCTCCAGAGTGGAATAAGATGGTGCAGGAGAGATGTCAGTTTACATGTGAAGTGTGTGCAACCTTGGGGGTGTTTCGGTGGGCTAATTGCAGATATATGGGGCAGTGGGAAGAGAAGGGAAGCTGCTGGCTCATGCTGAGTTGGATCTGGCCAAGGACAGCCTGAGAAGTAGAAAAGGACATGACCTGGGGAAACTTGGACATGACCATGGTTAGATTGGACATGACCAGGGGGAACTTGATGTGGAATAAGTGATCTGGTTACACTTGTGCACTCGGTTGTTAGACCTTTAGTACAATTGTCTGGGTCTCCCCCAGGACCTCTACAGTATTTATACTACTTACAATACCTTCTAGAATATTCTACACAGTACTGGTAAGTAGGCTGAGTAAGTAATGAGTAATACTAACAAAAGTACTAGAATGTTCCAGTACAGACTCAAATCTACAACACAACTTGGACATGACCAAGGTGAGGTTGGACATGGCCAAGGGCAACTTGGACATGTCCAAGATTAGGTTGTACATCATTTAAGGCATTTTAAAAATTACTATATTAGGAAATTTTTAAATTTCCATAGTGGCTGAGGTCAAAGTTGTTTTATTACCAAATTAGGCAATTATCAAACACTTATGTTTTTCTCAGGCAATTTCAAAAGTTTGCAGTGGATGAGGTCAAAGCTGTTTTCACTACCTAATTAGGAAATGGCCAAACTCACCACAAAAACTGTCTGGACTCTGTCCATGAGGACAAGAACTTGTAGTAGGCATCCAGACCCCTTCTCCATACATAGAACAGGTGGCTTACCCCAAATGAAGGCAATCCTGTGGTGGGAAGGGGTTGGATTGCAAAATATTTTTTGGATGACTTTTGATTCTTATCCATGTCAATCTGCATGTTATATCAAGCAATCTTTAGACTCACTTCTACAAAAACTGTCTGGACTCTATCCATGAGGACAAGAACTTGTAGTAGGCATCCAGACCCCTTCTCCATACATAGAACAGGTGGCTTACCCCAAATGAAGGCAATCCTGGGTCATGTCCAAGCTGTCCTTGGCCAGATCCAACTCAGCATGAGCCAGCAGCTTCCCTTCTCTTCCCACTGCCCCATGTACCTGCAATTAACCCACCAAAACACTCCCCAAGGTTGCACACACTTCACATGTAAACCGACATCTCTCCTGCACCATCTTATTCCACTCTGGAGGCTGAAATCTCTCCCAAAGCATTTTATACTGCTTTCCAAGCATCCCTACTCCTCCCTCCCTACCCTCTACTCCCCTCTGTCACCCCACTGTACCCCCTACTCCTACCCTGGAAGTTCCACACCCCTCCCAAGAGGTCTTCCTCCTCTCCCACAAGGTATCCTATCCCTCCCAGGGCATACCCTATCCTACCCCTGGTCATGACCAACTTGACCCAGGTGACCAGGTCATGGCCTACTTGCTTGGACATGACCCACTTCCTTGGACATGACCCACTTCCTTGGACATGACCAAGCCATCCTGGACATGACCAAGGCACCTTGGATTTGCCAGGGACTTTGAGTCTTTTTAGTCAGGTCAATGTAACAACAGTGTAGACTAATAAGACTAACACCAGGGGCAAGATCCGACGCAGTTGATTTCCCACTGCCATTAACGCAGGGGGAAACGCAGTGGGTAACGCAGTGGAAATGATAACGGCAAGATAAGGATCTGGGTAAAATTTACTTCAATGCTGTGCATTGACCTTGTGATCAGATTAATCGTCGAAACTCCTTCGACCGGAACCATCTGTTTCTGCTCTCAACCTCGACTTAATGTAGCTGCTGGCATCCCTCAAAGGACACAACCACTTTGGCCACACTCAACTAGCTTTGCTGCCTTACTGGATCCAACCATCTCATTTTTCCTATGTGTCACCCCTCCCAGCACTATTATTCAACTGTGATAGTTTTAGTGATCTACAATGGGTTATTTGCTCTCTTTGAGCACTGTACAAGTGTGTTGGACAAGGTTATTTACATTTTAAAAAACTCACTGGCTGTTGCTTCAGATATACTCAATTCCCTTACATCATATCACACTGTTAGCGCTTTTCAATACATTTCCCCCTCGTTAATATCACGTCGAGGCTGCCTCATTTCACTTCAGTTGTCTTTGTTTCTTGTTTGTACAAAATACTTGAAATCAGCTTGTTTCTTTGTTCCATACTCTCTCATTCTCCTCTTGCCTACAGTAAATTTGATCATGTCTGATGTTCCTATGCACACTGGTTCACAACGAAAGTGTGCCCGAGGGCCTAGTGCCGAACCAAGCTCCTCTACACCTCCGAAGAAAGCACAAACTGCTCCTACAGCCACTCGAGCCAAGAAGGGGAAGCATAAATGGTCAATGTCTGCCTCAGAGGTACCAAAAAAGGCGCAAGGGCTTCAGGTGAGCTATTTTTCTTTCATGTTTTCCTTTGTTTGACAACTATTTACATCTAGTGTGCTCTAAACCTTCATATACGCGTCCTGTGGCAGCTTTTCACTCAGAATGACATCCCTCCTCCAGTTGCTGGAACCCTCATTGATAACTTCCAGAAACGCTTTGAGTCTTCCGATGATGTTCGAACCCAGGTCGACAATCTCATATCTAAAGTCGCCCCGGCATCTGCGGCCGCTCTGGCTGCTGTTACAGCCGTGCAGAGTTCCGCGCACATGGGAACTAGTCAGATCGCCAAAGATACGAAACACATCGATCAAGATCATCTCCTCGCCATGTTCACTACTATCTCAAATGCTGGTCTCAGCCGCTGGGCCCCAGATGTCCTTGGAGCTGTAGAGTCAATGTATAATGCATTGCATGAACAGCTTGCACTTTCAACATTCAAAAACGTCGCAGCTTCATTTGGGTATACATTTATGAACGTTGACCTTTCGTTTCTCCAGAACCATACTTTTCTTGTCAAACTCTATCGAAATTTTGTCTTCGGATATATGGCAGAGAAAGCACGTAAGGACGGGAAAGCACCTGGTTGTGTAGCCAAAGACAATGATATGGTAAATGTCTACAGGCGCTGAAACCATGTAAGAGTGTTTTGCTTTGTCGTTATTGTTGTTTTTCTTAGATGGAAATCCTTCAGACTCGGGAAACTCGCGTTAAGCAATTGCGAGATCATGGCTTCAACAAACGTATTCTGCGCTTGGCTCGACAAAATGATGCACATTCCGATGACATGCATATACTATTTAATTGCTCTAATGAGTTGGACGTGAGTATGGTTTTGGACACTGACACCCTCTCTGAAGGCACTAACTTCAAGTCTGTCTGAGAGTCGGCGTTCCAGCTCCCAGGACCTTGGTGATTGAACCTTAGCAGTCGGTTGGGCGCCTGAAATGGGATATCAGGCCAAATGTTTAAGATTTGGGCTGATAAGGCACTCAGATGACATAGTTTCGGCGCCAAAACTTCAGTCTTCAGACACTCAACTTAGGCGCAGCATTTGTTGTGGCCCACAAAGTGTCATTCATACTAGTTCGTGCTGCATAAGCACTTTGCAAAATGATAATCATGGGCATGCCCAACTTTGGCCTAGACTATACCGCGCAAGTAGTAACAGCTTGAGTAACAAAGTCCAACAGTCCAACATGGTTCCCATAACAGGATGTCCTTACCAACCACCAAAGACAAGGGAGATGATAGGGGAAGGGAAGGAAGGAGCAGGAATGCGATTCAGAGGCTTTTCTGATGTCGGACCACAGGCCTCTGCACAGGACTCTGGCACCTGTGGGAGCCAACCACTGAATATACACACTGCTCCAACATCTGTCAAATCTTAAACTTGTGATATCTTGGGAACCTGTGACTCAAAGTTTGTTCAAATAGTCTGTAAGCCAGAAGAGACACTGAAGCATGCTGGAGTGAGGACAAAGCAGAGAGAGTTCATGTGCACCAAGGTGATGAACTGTGCTCTCTACTTGTCAAGATAGATCTGTTGTTTGCAGAGGCCTTCAGAAAGTCTCCCTACCCTTGGAATCCACCTTCATGTTGAGCAACTGGATACATGCCGGACACATCAAAGGTGTCCTTTTGCTGGGTAAGAATGGTGTCAGCAAGGACTGGAAGTGAGTAGTGACTCAGAATCAAATATACCAGGTGACCCCACTGCATAGGAAAATGGTCCATTGTAAGTTGAGGTCAAGAAGTGAGGAATGCCATAGATGCCCAGTCGTGATCTCATTACAAATCACTCTGTACACAAGAAACAAAACATTATCACTTCAGTTCAATCTCTTTCACACATCTTTCCTCTTCATCCTTTACGTCTCTTTGCAATCCTTTCTTTCCGCACCTCTGGACACGACCACACAACAAGTTCAGCAAACCGGGAATGGCTATCAGTGATTTCGGCACATCAAAAATCATTGGTAGCCATTATTACAAATTCAACCAGCTTTACTGGTCAATGTTTCATGCATCAACGCACCTTACCAGCTCAAAATACATTTTTGCAGGATCCACAGCATGCCCTCTGTCAATTCCACCCTTCAGTTTGGCCACAGGAAGGCTGTAACCGTTTTAGCGGTTCAGTTTATCCTCGGTATATTTTGTTCCTTAATGTTGATTTCTTTTGAGTCTCGCAGGATTCTTGCTTCACTTGATCACTTGCCAACATGTATCAATCCACCTTATCCACTCAGTATATATTTCTAGAGGACCCTTAGAATGTCCTCTTTCACTTTTGTATCTCAGTGTGAGCAGAGATGGTCTGTAGCAGTCAGATGGGTTCAGTTTTATTTTGTTCAAATACTCTGTATTCCCATTTTTTCATTCCTGTTCGATTTCTGTTCTCTGGCTCCTTCATTTGAGACACTCCTGTTGTCCTCCCTTCCTCTTAATGTACTTTGTTCCCCAGTACCATTCACATGCTCTACAAACATGCCTGTCAAATAGTGCTGCTCTAGTGGATTGTAAATATACCAACCAATATTATAGACTACAGTAATGGCCTCTTAGATCTTATTTTCACTAAGGAATAGATAGATTACTGCTAGTCTAGCCTGACATCAGTCAAATGGTTTCTTCCAAAATGATTGTCTGGAACAACTGCTGCACTCCAAGTGATTGGCTCCAATAATAGGCACTCTAATTGACTGTCTTACTTTTAGACACTCTGAATGATTGTCTTAATTTTGGGCACTCAAATGATTGTTTGCTCAAGTGCATAATAGTAGGCAATCCAAACGATTGTCTTAAATTGGACACTCTAAATGATTGCTTGCTCAAGACAATCATTTTGATTGTCCTCAATAGCGGGCAATCCAAATGATTGTCTTAAATTGGGGGCATTCTAAATGATTGTCTTGAGCAGACAATCAAAATGAGTGTTTGGCAAAAAAACATCTAAATGATTGTTTTTTCAAGAAATGATTGTCTCAGACAATCAAATTATTGTTTTTCCTTCCCGTAGTGCAGATATAGTAAATCCCTTGGGTATTGAGTTAACTCCCTATACTTAACAAAGCATACTAGTGGAGATTGCCATAAATGGCAGGTCCGAGTTCTTACCATTGGATGAACCACTGGTGTTCTTGGTTTCAACTTGTGTAGCTCTGAGTAGTGGGTTTCAATCAAGAATATCCATGATTCTATTACTCTAAATATGGAGTAATATATCCATGGATATTGTTGATGCCTGATTATACAACCACAATCTCATTTGCTATCTTCTTAGATCTATTTTATCATGATTTATAAACAAAGAGCTTTCAATTCCACTCAGTCATGTCCTTGATTTGTGTCAGTTGACCCTCATAGGAGCAATTCCTTCCAGTGGAAATTCCATCATGAAACCATACCATAAGGCTATAAGGAGTGACATTTCTGGAAATAAAATGATCTTGATCCCGCCAGTAGACAATACCTCATAATGACAAGTTTTGCTCCTTATTATTGCAACAGAGTACATTAAGTATTTTACTTGGCTTTTTGGTTTACAATCCCTTGGTATAATTGATATAATATGTGTATTTCTGAGAATACAGCTTGTAATGGAGAAGGTGTTTTGCGCTTGGGGCAATTATCACTTTGGAAGATATCTCTGATGTTTTCAAGTTGTGTTTTTTGACCTGTAACATCTTTGAAACCAGCAGATACAGGTGACAACAGGTGACATGTATCTGTTGATATTTTCGAAGTGTGCAATCCATTTTTGTGGATCATACAGCCAAATATCCTACAAAATTGTTAATAGAGACTCATATGCATCGATCCTAACACACATAAGCAAGCCTATTAATTAGAACGCCCAATGCATGTACATTGTTTTTCTGTGCTTGTACTGTACTAAGATCAAAATTGATTTTTATAGTATTAACTGAGCTGTTTCTTATTGAGAAGTAACCATAGCATATGAACATCCCTCTGGTGGTGGAGGGAATGAGTATGTGAGTGTTGGGGTGTGCTGGAGTGAATGAAAGATGCTCGTCGAATAAGCTTAAAGTTCACTCCGGTCTAATAGCAAGAAGCCCTAGCAAACACGCAGGGGAAATTTGTATTAGAAGCAACCTTAAATAACCTACAGCTACGGAGAATATGCGGATAAATATAAGATAAAACAAAAGGTAAATCGAACACCACTGGATAAACAGTCGGCAAGCAATACCGATTGCTCAGCTGACTCGATATCGGTGAACCCATTTGCTAATAGCTCATTCCACTCTGCCTGTGAGGGCCACAATGCCTTCACTTCATCACCCAGTGACCCAGTAAGTCCTCTTCCATTGCCTCCCTCACTTTGACTACCAAAACCCACTTATGTTCACCCTAGCCTCCTTGATTTCAAACACCTGAGCCTTTTCCTGCTGAATGAGGAAAGCATATCCTCAGATGACTCCATCCTTGACAAGGACAAGATGGTACTCTGCACTTCAGGCAGCCTCACTTTCTGACCTCTTAGACAGGCAGAAGCGTTACAATTTCCTATCTCAGGGGTGCCAAATTTCCGGGGAATTTCCAGAGGGTGGAAACTCCCGGTCAGCATAAAAGCATGCTACAGAATAGGCATTATTGCAATAAACACTGTACTCATATTAGTTCTCGTTGACTGGCCTACAGAAAATGATCATAAATTCTTACAAATAAATAAGTGTAACTAGCCCCCAGATATGGAACTAACACACTGAAGACCCTACAACAGCATGACTCAATAACAAGAAATTAAATACTCAATATATTCAAACCACTCCAACAAAACACAATAAGCTACTCGAAATCATTATTTAACTCTAAATGAAGTACATCCATCTGTTCAACCAGGCTCACATCCAACTCCTCTCCTCACTATCAGACTCATGCTCTTCATCAACCACCTCATTGTTCACCTGAATGCATCCCATTGCTAAATCCTCTTCTGATGGGCCCCAAGGCGGCAACCTCCCATCCTGCGGTAGGCTCTCTGAAGACTTTTGCCAGATTATACATAGGCGAATCAACCCATTGCACCGTTCATGCAGCTGATACATTAAATTTAAACCTTGTTAGATACAGAGTAAAAGCATGTCAAATAAACTTACCACAGTGAGATGTCAAGTCGAGACTATCATTTACAATCTGCCACTCTTCACAAAACCACTCTCGACTGAGATTTCTCCTTTCAATCTTTAATTGCCAAAGCTCTTCATCACACCAATCTCGCAACAACACTCCTTGTATGCCTTTCTTTACTTTATTGTCACATAGCCATAGTGGTGGATTATCCACATCACCCACCTCATCTAGCCTGATATCTTGCCAGATAGCATCATCGACATTGAGATCAAAGAGCATCTTGGTTGATATTGGTTCTGGAGCCACCAAGTTTTGTGGTGCCTTGCACTGTTTAATGAGTCCAGCCATCTCCCCACAAGCCTTGTTATATTGATCCAAAATGTGCTTGATGCCAGCTTCATAATGTTTGATGGAATCTGCTGTATGGTCCGCCAGCTTATGTTCTATGATACTAGGTCAGTACTAAAAATGGGAGACCATAGGCATTGTACCATTAAATTGCTGATGTCTAACTGACTGCCATTCAATTCTATCCAGATCAAATCGCAAGCCTATCACATAGGCAAATTTTCAACGCTCGGGCATTCATCCAAAGCTGAATAAATGGACTTTGTTTCAAATGTTGATAGTGCATTTGTCCCTCCACACCCAATGCGCTCTCTTGTGGTCGAAGAGCTCTTCAAAAGCCTTCGAGTTCCTTCTTCCCTGTTGTGAGACGTTCCCACGCATCCCCTCATTTGTATTCTTCAAGCTTGAGATCAATGACTCTGTCCACAAGTTCTTTCAGCTGTTCTTCCATTGCATCTACAGCTTGTCTGGTAGACCAGCCTTTCTCAACCGCTTTTTGTCCTTTGGTCTTTGATTGACCTTTACGATGAAAAATTTATTAATACCATGATAAGAGGTGAAAATAGTCCAAAATGTAGATGGTAGTGGTTTTGTTTGTGCCGTGACCTGCTCCTGCCATTGCTTCCAAAGGAATGAAGTAGAATGCCCTGACTCTCGTATTGCTGTATTCCCCTCGATCCGCTTCAACTCTGTATGCCGCCATTTCCAAGAGAGCCACCTACCCCATGCTATCTGCCCTTTGCAATTGCCCTGTTGAAATTGGCAGTCAAGAGTGTATATCCGTAGATGATGCTGAAAAGAACACATTAGCATCAAATGTGAATGCATGAAGTCAATGTCACTTACTCCATGTATGTGCAGATAGGCTACCAATCCTTAATGCTGCTGCGCAGCAATCCCCGACTACAAGGCAAATCATTGTCTTGTCACTCCTCTGTTATGCGGCCATCACCCATTAATTTAATTTAACCATCTAGTCAAACTTTGCTTTGAGAGTTAGTTGAGGTTGCTTCAGGGTTGCTTCCAACCTTCAACAGGCTTCTGCCTACTTGCAACCCGCTGCCCATGGTCCAGCTGCTTTGAACTCTATGTCACCAGAAGATGTAAGCCACTCACTTAGGTTTTTGTGTAAGAAAACTTCACAAGGAAACTTCACAAGGAAACCCAACGAAAATTGCAAGAGAGAATATGTATGTAAGTAACAAGGGCCCTTTCCTCTGGTACTTTTGGCACTGTACCGTATATGGGCATGGCCGTATCTGATACGGGTCATACTTACAACGGACAACCCGTACCTGTACTGTAAATTTAAGGTCGGAAAACATTACGGTATGGATGCAGATTCATCAGGAAAAAGTCCCTATGGCCCAGGCAACCATAGATTGGCCCAAGATGGCCTTAGTGTAACCAGGGGCCCCAGTGCAACCCAAGACCACAGGTACTTCCAGGGTGCCAGGGTCTACCCCCCAAATCCTAGGGAGCCTTTGATTAAGTTGGAGATCCCTGAATGTCCCTGAATGCCCCTGAGCTTTCCTGGGGTTCCCTGGGGTTCCCTGAGGTTCCCTGGGGTTCCCTGAGGCACCCTGGGGTCTGCCCAGAACTTCTGAAGCAAAAAGCACCAGTTCAGAAATCCATATTATTGGACTGTTCAATACATGTTATCAACGAGAAGCAGAAAATCATTTGTATATGGATTTAGCAACATATTACATATTACACTACTAACTTTAATGTACAGTAATCAACTGCAAGGGAAGGAGGGGGATGGTGAACCGAAACATATGGAGCATAGAGACAACTGATAGACCATTCTGAACAATTCTAAACATGCCCTGGATCGTCAAAATTGAGTAAGAACTGATGGAGATATGAATAAAACTCACTTTTGGGCCTGTGAGCAGGAGGAGGTAATTAACATGGGGAATAATGACTAGAAACTTACAAAGCATAGAGAGGGTCCTAGACAATTCTAAACGCGCCCTAAAACGGAAAAATCGAGTCAGAAATGATGGAAATATGAGTAAAACTCACTTTGGGGCTTGGGTGAGGAACAAAAATACAAAATGATGCCCTGAAACTTATGAAGCATGGATACGACCATCGACAATTCTAAACGCGACCTAAAACGGAAAAATCGAGTCAGAAATGATGGAGATATGAGTAAAACTCACTTTAGGGCTTGGGTGAGGAGGAGGAGGTAGTAACAAAAATACAAAATGATGCCCTAAAACTTATATAGTATAGAGACGACTTATAAACGATTCTGAACGCGTCCTATATCGTCAAAATTGAGCAAAAACTGGTGGAGATATGAATGAAACTTATTTTTGGGTCTGGGGTAAAGGGAGGAGATGGCGAAAATGAGCCGAAAATGAGCCTTGTATTTATATGTCAAAAATGACTCCAGTCAGGTGGAGTCATTTTCGACTTTACATTTTTGACTTCACTCAAAATGACTCCAGTCAAAAGGAGTCACTCTTCACAAATGAGTCATACTTCGGACTGTCAACTTCTTGGGACACTCAGGGACAGCCAGGGTAGCCCAGGTCAGCCTGAGGACAACCCGACCTCAGGGAGACTCAGGGACAGCCAGGGCAACCTCAGGACAACTCAAAGATGACTGAGGACACCCAGGATATGGCCTCAAACCTGGGTTTCCCTGGTGACTGGGGTCAACCAGAGCCTTTGAGAGACACTGAGGCAGCCTAGGAATTTGGATAATTCCTGGGTTGCCTCAGGATACTCTAGGTTTGCCTGGGCATTATGTACTTTTCCTGATGTTGTATATCATCTGTATATGGTATTTGACCGTGTCAAATTGCACAAACAAATTTAGGCTTGAGAATAACTATCAATTGCTACACTAGATATATTCCAAACTAATCATCACCAAGAATTTTAATAATTGCAATACATGCCACACTGGCCCACATGAAGGCGCGCTTTCACACTATTCTAATTGCTTGAATTGTCTATGCTTTGAGACTTTCATGATGCTGCACATGCCTTGAGCGTCTGGAGTAAATCAAAGCAGGAGAGTTCTAAAACACCCGCGACTTGCCCCCCGACGGCTACAACATCAGTGGTTGTTCCATCGACTCCAACTCCTGCTTCCACTCCTGCTCCCCTTATTGATGCACTTGCCCTCAAGTTGCATGGCTCAATGCAACTTAGACCTAGATGCAACTGATAATGCCTATGGCTTACAGGGGCAACTGTCTTCTATTTCAATCTCAAAGTTGGTCAGTCTCAGTTACAGCTGGAAACACTGCCAATATCCACTCTTCATTGCCTCCCATTCCTGAAAATGTTCTCTCCCTTACTGAATCTTGCACTAAGTACATATTCAACGATTCTGTCAAGGACCGCCTGATCAAACTTGAGTTTGAACCAAGTGACAACCTTACAGGCATTCCAAGTACCCAGCTCAGCTGGGATTGCGTAGTTAAGGCCAACATAGTCTCCCTATCAGAACTCAAGTACAACTGGTACAAAGAGAACAGCGATAGATAAGAAGCTAAATAATACAAGTCCACTTGTGTACATACCTGGTATGAAGAGAACAGCAATAGGGGTTCACTTTGGCCCAGGGTGCTAAATAAGCGAGGCGCATATGTCTAACAAGTCCATATGAGCCATAAGTATGTATTGGTCACACTTGGTCAATACTCTACTGAGTCAGTGTCTAACACCCCCCCTCGAATCACATCGAGTTTGAGTCTGTTGATCCATTTGCGATGGAGAGTCCTATGAAGAGGTTTAGTGAGGATGTCTGCTTGGTTGTCCTGGTTGGATACGTGAATGACATTCACGAGATGTTTTGTTACACAGTCTCGGATGAAGTGTTCCCGAATGGAGATGTGCTTCATCTTGCTGTGCGCATGAAGATCATGGGTGCATGAGACTGTACCCTGGTTGTCACAGAACACTGAAGTTGGTGAAGCCTGAGGAAAGCCTAGTTCCGCCAGAAAATTTCGGAACCAGAGAACTTCCCGCACACAGTGTGTAACAGCAAGATACTCCGCTTCACAGGATGATAATGCAACGACAGCTTGTTGTTTTGAGCTCCATGAGATGAGCAACGAACCAAGCATGATGAGGAACCCGGATACAGATTTCCTGCCATTGCCCATTCCGTAGTCAGAGTCTGATAAGGCGGTGAGGAGAGGATAGCCAGAATGGTTGTGTCCAAGCCATACTCCCCAACAGTGGGAAGGAGAGAGAGAGCCTTTGAGGTAATGGAGAAGATGCTTTGCAGCAGCCACATGTACCGGGCCAAAGTTGCTCATGAATCAAGCAAGTTCATGGATGGTGTAGGATAGGTCGGGGCGAGAGCAAGTAGCTAGGTACATGCATTTTCCTACAAGAGCGGTGTAGGGAAATAGAGATGCTTTTTGCTTATCATCATCAGAGGTGTCGGCAGGAGTAGGGAAGAGACGTAATCCCGGAACCATTGGAGTCGCGACTGCATTGCAGTCTTTGTATCCGAATTCACGGAGGATGGAAAGGGTGTAAGCTTGTTGGTCGAGTTTAACCATCCGGTGTTCACAGTCTCTCAATACTGCAGCCTAAATGTAGAGAGGGTTCTCCGTTGTCTGTAATTTCATAGAGTGCCTGTAGTTGGCAAGGAGCATATTGTCGACAGAAGCGGTGAGAATAGTTAGTATATTACCTGTGCGCCGAATGTAGATGCTCCAGTCAGATTCTGTGTGTTTGAAACCAATGGATTCGAGTTTTGAGATACCATTGGCGTCCATACAACTCTTTATGCAGTCTCCAGTATCCTGCACCCATAATAGACGGCTTGTGCATGTATAGTTCTTTGTCAGGAGGTCCATCAAGAATGCGCTTTTTACATCAATTTGACATAATTCCATATTGTGTTCTGCAACAACGGCGAGAACGGTTCAAATGGATTCCCAGCGAGCAACTGGTGCAAAGGTGTAGTTGAAATCCTGGCCCGGGATTTGGGTAAAGCCTTTTGCCACAAGTCGAGCTTTGAACCTGGAAATGAGACCATCATGATCCTGTTTGATGTGCAATACCCATTTGGAACCAATAGCTTTGCATCCTGGGGGAAGATCCCCGACTCTGACTGAAGGGAAGGGAGGGTCCTGTAGGTGTCAAATGAGTGTTCGATTCTTCCAAAACCGCCAGATCGGGTATCTCTTTCCCACCTGATGTTGAGCCGCCATGCCGGTTAGTCCATTTGGTAGTATCCCCATCCTGAATCCCGATTTGATATGGTCATTGGCTTGAGTTCCTGCCATGCCTGTGGTGCTCACCATTAGACGCCACAGCATGTGCCCTTGCAAAGCTACTGTGTTGGCTGTTTCTCGCCTCTGTAGTATCACTATCTTATCATATCTCAGTCTTATCCCACTTATTATGGATAGGCAGTTGCCCGGTTGAACTGTCTTCAAATGAATTATACTCAAACTCGCCTCACCTGATGTTAGGCCGTCATGCCGGTTACTTGGTTTCGCTGATTGCCATCTTCCCGGTCATTGAGTCCCTCAAGGACACCTGATTATACTTATGGTCCTCACCTGGCCGACATGTTCATATAATTGGAGGGGTTTTGAGACCCCAAACCCAATTGGAAAGTTTGTATCAGAGAGCCCAACACAGGCGCAGGCTATTGAGAGTTTATCAGGCAGTTGCCACGACTCCAACTTGCCAGCCAGTCATTTGAAATTATTTTCTGGCCATGTGCTAAGTATCTTGAATTTTCCCGCTACCTATAGCTAGTGGGTATTATACCACTTGTACCCCATGCTTTCTTTTGTCAACACTGCATGTCCCTTGGACATTCCAGTGCTCGGTACTTATTTCGATCTCGAACCTCAGGTATTCAACTTTTAGCACAATTGCCAATACTGACTGCCAGGGTATGGGCAGCAGTATATTGGCCGAAAGCTGTTACTTTGGCTTGTGAGTGACCCCCCGGCTCTTCATTATTGCCTTACCATATATAATATGATATCTCTAAGCTTGATGGAACTGTGAAAGAATAATCCCGAGCCTCGAAGAAACGATATACTTCTACACTGAAACCAAACATTGTCAGTCTACCCTTGGGCTTAAGGCATAAAGTTAGTGTTTTTAGAGTTTTTCATAAGTCTGTGATTGGAAGAGTTGATAAATACTTGCCCACCAAACAGTTTCTGAGAGAATCCTTGTATGAGCATAATGATATAGCTCATGCCAGCCCCGTGTGCATGTGTGGATTTCAAATGTAGTAACATACTATTCCAGATGTACCCAGTTCATATTCTGACAATATTCTGAATGCACTGGTCATTTACAGGATGTAAGTCTTCAATCTGTATGATACAGTCATTGATGACTACAATCAGCTCTGCTAGAGCAGTGATTTTAAATCAAGAGGAAACAATTTTGTATTCCGATCTATGGAGCACATAGATGTGATTCAGGAATACTCCTGCCCAGAGAAGGCATTTAATGTGCACCTCTGATAGAGGGTGCAAACGTTGAAACAAACCAAATTCAGACTTTTGATAGAGAGGAAATCTTACCCAGTTGAGAGTAGGGGATCTGAGATCACCGAGCTTAATTTTGGTTTGCATTATTCTCCTTGGATTCTCACCGGGTGTGAACCATACAACAGTTAACTGGCAGTGGTCTTGTTTTGGTCTTGTTCCTCAGCGACTCTTGAATTTTGCCACTTTGTCTAAGTAACCCTGTTGACCATGGTCACTGCCTTGAACACTGTCTTCTCTTGAGCGCTAGGTTACTTATCCTGCGGTCCATGACTCTATATCACTAGTGTGGCTTGGGGTTGAATCTAAGAAAATCAACTGTTGCTGTTTTGATACCTTCAGGTCCTCTGCGTGTAACAGCGTAAACTGACCCGGTTCAGTGGTAATATTCTCTGAAGACAGAGTCTGTACCAAATGGCACACAATTTCATGGCAATTCCAGGCATGTATTGATGGTTTCCTTGAGATTATCGGATACTTACTTTATCCAAGGCTCAGCAGCTGGTTGCGGTGGCCCATAAAGCGCATTTTTTCAGTTGGAAGGGATACCATATTGCTTTGTCGGGAAGCCAGAGACAATGCGGGTCCTTATTCTGTACAGACATCAACTCAGGCTTCGAAAAAAAAAAAAAAAAAAAAACTTGAGGATGCACTACTGCTAAAGGCTACCTTAGATGTCGCAGAGGCATGTTTTTCTTCACTGTATGATGTGATTCTTCTGGCCTCAGACATTCAAAGTATTATACTTGTATTATACAGCCCTTGATACAGTTGTACACCGTATTTTTACTCGTACCGTCTGTAAGACATTTCTGAAGTACTTATGCGGTATGGATGATTCCTAGTATTGATGTTACCCCAAAGCTTATTATTCCTCGGATTTCCTCCGATTAGAATGGTCTGTCATTTCATTCAGCTGCATAATTTGCCAATGAGTTTGAGTTAAGCTGGTGGAAACACACTGGTATGAAACTGAGTCACCAGCAAGTTGAGAACTTGTCAGCCTAGTATGACTTATTGCAATAGGAGATGGCTCAGATGTCGCTATTCTATGTTGACAGTCGGGTGATGCAACTGTCTCTTTCTTATCCTCACTGCCATGTCATTCAAGATGTATGCTGTTGAAGGAGATACCTCGGGCTAACTTGGAGTCCCGCCCCCGCCATCTACTTCCGTATCAGGTGGGACGTGTTTCGGTACAAGATAGGTTTATCCTCCCCTTAGGGGATCTTTACTTTTCCCTTCCTCTATTATTGATCCTTCCGTTTTCATTTATCCGAGTGCCTTAGTTTATCTTGGCAGGTCCGTGGCCTTACTTATATACTTGACATGTAGTCAGTTATCCCTCAGTTGTTTGTATCCGTACACTTCTGAGGGTAAGTCTGTTTATTTATACTTATGTGATACTTATACTTACGGTTTATATGTAGACTTTACTTATACATTTCACAGGTAAATAACTTGTTCCAATACGAGTTGTTTGTATCCGTACACTTCTGAGGACTTTACTTATACATTTCACACATGCACGTCATTTGCAACTTTAACTTGGATAGACCTCTAATGCTCACAAAAGCCTTGCATTTTCACCCACCCACCTCATTATCTCTTGGTTTAAAGCTGAATAATAGACTAGAAGTCCAATGGGGAAATTAATATGAATAACAACAGAAGGAGCAATTAGCATACATCCTGTAGTTGGGGATTGCTGCGCAGCAGCATTAAGGATGTTCTATCTCCTTGTAGACTCCCTTAGCCT
Source organism: Rhodocollybia butyracea (assembly GCA_015501585.1). Taxonomy (NCBI): domain Eukaryota; kingdom Fungi; phylum Basidiomycota; class Agaricomycetes; order Agaricales; family Omphalotaceae; genus Rhodocollybia; species Rhodocollybia butyracea. The sequence continues at coordinate 62,606 of JADNRY010000265.1, forward strand.
TCAAAGATTCCAGTTCTTCATATATTGCCGCAAGCCAGTATATCCAATACATGGATGATTTAGCCTCCTGAAGCATGTCAGGGTCTTTGGCGGAGATGTCATCGATTGGTTCAGTCAGGGCAGCATTGGCGTATGTGACTTCCGCTTTAATGAAGGCTTGGGTGAGGTGGGGAAATTCGGATTGGGTACACTCTAATTCCATTTCATCTTCCTTGGATTGTAGAAAGTCGAGAAGGATATTACAATCAGCAGCAGAGTCGATGATGTAGCATGCAGGAAGGTGTGAAGTCCATCTTGCTTGACGTTGAGCTAGAGGAGTGTCATTGTCTTGCATGATAATGTCTTGAGAAGGATGTGATCTATGTAAGAATAAGAACAGTATGAAGACCTCATGACAGTAAAACAAACATGTCATGTCCAGTGCTCTCTCTAGAGAGGCTGTTTTCTCTACGATGAGAGGACCTGCAGAAAGGTCAGAATGGTACAGAGACCTAATGACATGTAACACATACAAGTCAGGGCCAGCAGTCTCTCTAGAGATGCTGTTTTCTCTATGAAGAGAGGACCTGTGAAAAGGTCAGAATGGTACAGAGACCAGAGGGCACGAAGCCCTAGTATGTGAACATACAGAGAGTCATTGATTTGGTTTGGAGAAGATGGGTTTTGTTCAATGACAAGACGATCATCATCATCTTGAAAACGAGGTTCAAGGAGTAAAGGAAGATCTTTCCACAATGTTTCCAATGTTGGTGGAGATGTAGGAGGTATCGGGAAACCATGGAATACCACATCACAGCGAGAACAAATGGATTTGGAATGAGGAAAATAAATCAAGTATCCTTTCAAGTCACATGCATAGCCGACAACAATACCCGATTCACCGTGAGGTTGGAGTTTCATTAAGGTGTCGGAGGTGGTTATGTGGGAGGTGGTGAGTGCGCCAAATGGGTGTAAGTGGGAAAGATCTGGTTTAGATTTGAACCATCCAAAGAACGGTGTAGTAACGGAATCAAGTGAGGAATGAGGAACTCGATTTTTGATGTGAACACCAGCTTGAGTGGCAAGTGACCAGAACCAAAAAAGAGAGACCTGAGTCAAGGAGCATCGCTCTGCACATTCCCATTTTGCAGAGAAGCATCGGGCACTGTCTTTTCATAGGTGATGCCATTTGCCTTGCAGTAATCTCAAAATTGCCTCTCCACAAGTTCACTTGCGTTGTCTACACGGAGGAAGGTGATAGGGACACCAAAGAATTTCTCTGCAGTGACACAGAATTCATGGAAGCACTGAAGAGCTTCCGACTTTTGCTTTAAAAAGTATAAGATAATGTAGCGAGAGCAGTCATCAATAAAAGTAATGAAATAGAAGAAGTTGCCGTATCCTAGTGGAAAGGGACCACAGATATCGCAGTGGATTCTAAAGAGATGATGGGATGCATGGTGTTTGGCTTTACGAGGGAATTTGTGGCGTTTGATGTTCGCGAGAGTGCATATACGACAGTTGACAAGATGAACATTGTCGATTGGGAGTCCTGTAGTTGAGATCTTTAGCCTTTTAATGTCTATATGGCCAATTAGACGGTGGTAAAATCCAGGTTCATAGTTGGCAGGTTTGTGGAATCAGGGCCAACCATTGTGGTAATTGATGGAGCCATCGCTGCAATCAAATCTTGCAACATTGACAAGTTGTTGGATTGCTTGACCGGTAACACCGCCATCTGATACAAGTCATCAATGATCTCCCCGGACACAAAAGCAGTACCCTTTGGGCTGAGATAAGTGATCTTGCCCTGTCCTGATAGAGTACTAATGCCCTTTTTGTCTAGTCTCAATCCCAAGATGAGATTGGATCTTGCAGTCGGTATGTGAAGAACGTTGGACAAAGAGAATTGGCGAGTGATTTTGTTATGTGTAGTTTTCAACACGATGGTGCCTTTTCCGATAGCTGTTGCAGACAGATTGGAACCGAAATCGTGGACCTTTAGAGGTGAAGAAAGCTCAGATTAATCTTGAAACCAATCTCTATTGACAAAGATATGGCGAGTAGCACCAGTATCATGATTGATAAAGTCGGTTTGTGGGATCTGAAGATTGAAGACCCAGGGATGAACCTCAACCTGTTCATCATCAGTTAAGTCATCTTCCGGTTTTTTCAGCTCCTCAGTTCTGAGATTGGTCATGAAAGCAAAATTATCTTCAGCGGTTTCAAAGACCTCAGTAAATTCCTCATCTCCATCCATGGGAGAGTCCTGGCTATAGTCAATGTTGGTCTTGGTATCGGGAATTTCCATGGCAATGGTGTTATTCACTGCTAGAGCTCCTTTTGCTAACAGAGCTTCAGTTGCATGTTTGTGTCATACTGTGATTCTGGCCTCAGGCGGAAGATGAAGATCCCGCCGTCCAGCATAACAAGCGGGGTACTTTCCAACTCTTCCACCCCCGAAAGAAAAACACTTGTCTTTGGTATGACCAGACAGTGATTCACAGAATTTGTTTTTGCACATAGATCTTGCTGACCACTGGTTAATGGTGTAAGGAACAGCACGACAGTTGTTGCACTGATCAGGTCTGTTCAAGCATGAGGGGCCTGCTACACTGGTCTGGGCAAGATGAAGACTGGGAACAGCAGAGCCGCTGGGGTAGAGTGAAGCTGATTGAACCAGATTCTGGATGGATTTTACGATGGCGCGACACCATGGTGAATTTCTTCCGATTTCAAGCGAGACACTACAACGGAGGAGGACAGAGGACAACCTGTTTCCTGGGCAGTTACCAGCTTTGCTCATAGCTCAGATTGACAATATCTCCATGCTTCATCTTTGCACATGTGAGTAATCAACATCTTTGAGAATTCAAAATCTGACATGAGTGTCGCACCAGGTTGACAGGAGAATGTGGAGATTTGCTGGTTGATGTTCATGGCTGTGAGACTATTGTTTGGTTTGAACTCTTTGCAGAGAGCATTCCAAGTGTCATGGGAAGATTTACACTTCTGGATGACCCAAGTCTTCTGAATAGGGACCACATCATTGATAAGAGACAGGACATGCTTATCAGTTTCCAACCAGTCGTTATGGATCTGTTTTGCCAAAGCAACAGCAGGTTCATTGCCTTGTAGAGTAATATTAATAGCATTTCCAGAGGTGTCCAATCCTTGAACTCTGTTCGAGCAAGCGAGGGAATTGCAGGAGGATTGTAGTTATCTCCTCCAATAAACTTCCAGAGGCTGTGAGCTTCGAGTTTTATGGTAGTTTTATGTTTTAATTCAGCGAAGTTGTTTGTGCAGTCAGGATTCTCCTTAATGGGAGTAAGTGTAATCCGTTTCCAGTCATATTTTGAGTTGTTGGTGGACATTGTTGTTACAAATAAATAGGGGTTTAGACAACTGGTACAAAGAGAACAGCGATAGATAAGAAGCCAAATAATACAAGTCCACTTGTGTACATACCTGGTATGAAGAGAACAGCAATAGGGGTTCACTTTGGCCCAGGGTGCTAACTAAGCGAGGCACATATGTCTAACAAGTCCATATGAGCCATAAGTATGTATTGGTCACACTCGGTCAATACTCTACTGAGTCAGTGTCTAACACTCCCATAGGAAGACTCATTACACACTCACAATCCATACGGATGTGTGTGTATAGAACAAGCAATACTGCCAGAGCCTCAAAGCACAGTGAACTGATTTGATTTGAAACTTGGTTTTGTACTAGTTCTGCTGTAGTATACTTACTTACTCGGCCAACTCCCATCACTCATTTAGTCCAACTCATGTCACTCTTTTACCTACACTCTGATCCTGCTCTGATCAGGATATATCTCATAAGTTATAAACAATATGCCAATGGGCACACAGGTTAATCATTATGAAGTAAAAAATATGTAAAGAAACAGAAATAATATGGGGTATAGGGTGTCTAATCCATCCTTGGGCTGATTCAGCTGAAACTGCTGAGGTAGCTTCAAGAAGGAAGATTTCTGGGTCATTAGTGTCCTGTGCCTGTTTCCAGTGCCTTCTAGTAAGATATCCTTTCACAAAAAAAAAATCAGACTCATATGTACTTACAAGCTATAACACAAGAGCATTACCTACACTGAAGGAGAATAAGTATGGTGGTAAGAATACAGTTTTACAGCATAGGAAATGGGAATGAATGGTCAGCAACTGTCTATAAAGTTCAAAGGAAATATTATACCAAAGACTCAACAACTTCACTCAAAGCCAGACTTGTCACTTGTGAATCTGACAGTTATCCATGATGATAACACTTTGGTCACCTGGAAATGGATTCATTGTTGGAATCTATTTAGACATCAGCGTACATCTGTAAATCAGACTCAAAAGACATACCACATTGGAAATAATAAAATCAAAGAACAAGTCATCACCATCAAGAGAACTGGGAACAACGCGGTGATGGAATATCCTTCAACTCCCAAAGCCGCGATAAGTGAATACCAGTCCCCTTGAACAAAATTGGCTGAAACAACAGCGTGTTTGCCTAGAACAGCACAGCTCAATATATTGTCCACTCATGCATCTTTGCTCATCTCGTCAATCCAGAGGATTTGTGCTGCTGTATATGCTTGCTGATAAGCTTCCCGCTACTGCCTGATGTCCATTCTCAAGTAGAAAAAGTGCATGCTCCTTGAGATTGTGGCTAATTTGGTGGAAGACCATGAGCGCACATAGTAATCGCAGCACTGGCGTGAGCACTTCCCTTTTTGGAATTATTTTTTACATCATACTTTTCGCTTCGGACAAGGTTTTCTGAAAACGCTGTAATAAGTAGGATAAGACTGAGATAAGATAAGATACTATGGCGCAAAAGCACATGCTGTGGCGTCTCATGGGGCAGCACAGGCACAGCAGGAACTCAAGCCGATGACCGTATCAAATCGGGATGGGGAAATCTGGCAATCACCAAATGGACTAACCGGCATGCCGGCTCAACATCAGGTGGGAAAGAGATACCCAATCTGGCGGTTTTTGAAGAATCAAACACTCATTTGACACCTACAAGACCCTCCCTTCCGTTCAGTCAGAGTTGGGGAGTTGCTTATGGAATGCCAGAAGTGTTCACATCCCTCCACATCCGATAGCCCAAACCCTTTGGCTTTCCGTGGATGATAGGCACACTGGCAAGCCCATCCATGGCCAAATGCATGGAAAATCGATATACTCGGACCCACAGAAAGGAATGGTCCACTACTGTTTTGCTCATAACTTTTGAACCAGCTCATATTCTTACTAGATTTAAGTTATGAACTTGGCCTACATACTCAGTGCAACCATGGCAGACTCATAAATGGACTTCCTCCGTGAATTAGTTGCTATGTTTAGCTTATTATAAAATTTAGAAAATGCTTTGAAACAGTACAGCAATAATATCAAGTTCTGCACCTAAAGCTCCTCACTAATGGAAAGCCAGACATTGAAAATGGGGAAATACATTTTTTTCTTAATTTTCAGTCAATAATACATTCTACTATAGAAAGTTAAAGGAAACAATATTGCCCTCTATGAATACTATCTCTCATCAAGGAGAGAAGATGTGCATGAGATGGAAGATACCAACTCAGATATAGAGAGTCCGGATACAGATTGTCATGAAACTCTAGTCATTGACATTGTCGATGATGAAGAAATAAATTCTGAGAGTGAATACACTCTTGAATCTGTCGAGGAGGAATATTCAGAAGCGTAACAGATCAATGGTCTGTACTATAGTATTCAAAGACTGCATCTATATTGCATGTCTCTTGCATTAAGACTCATCCAGTGGACGAGTACATCAATAATCCTTCTCTTAAAGAGGGGGAGGGTCTAGCGGAATTTCCGCACATGTAATTCTTACTTAGAATTTTATTTTAACACAGTACTGGGAAGTTCCGAGTCTGCAACATCTACCCTCGGAAGTTTCCGAGTTAAACCATTGTGGCGGCTATGCCCCACTAGCATTTGAATCGGATAGTACTGATGAAAATTAAGTCAGGTGACTAGTAGAAAAATGTGGCGACTTTCGCCAGATTCTATACTTATCATCTGACCAGTAACCAATGTGTCATAAGTTACTATTGGAACTGATTATCAGTTCCGATATTAATGACATCATTAAGGCGCCTGATAATGGCATATCAGACTAAATCTTTAAGATTGAGACTGATACCCCACTGCGCCTGCACTGCAGCTTTGTTGTCTGTTGCCTTGGAAATCCTTTTCACATTCAGTCTATCCCGCTACATTGCCTACACATCCAAACACATTGCCTCTGGCCCCAAGTACCTCACTGGGGCAAGACACTATCTTAAACAGCTCTATCCAAACTTTGATGAATCCAGATCCAATCCTCTGGTTCAAGCAACCATCAGAGGATCAAAAAAGGTTTGAGCTGATCCTGTAAAGCGCAAGCCTCCTTTGCATACTTCACACATTCTGCAGTTTTATGAACTCAGACACCTCTCCTACAACCATCTCCTCTTTGCAACAATCATTAGCTGTGCTTTTTATGGCTGTCACCGGATTGGAGAACTCACCATTCCCAATCAGAAGTCACTGTTTGATTGGAAGAAAATAATTAAAAGAGCTTCTTTAAAGCTTGAGTTGGCACAAGCTGGCTATCATCTGCCTTATCACAAGAGTGATCCTTTCTATCAGGGAACAGATATTCTCTTCTGTTTTCAGAAAATTGCTAACCCTGTCTCACTCTTAAAGGAGTACACCACTGCTAGAGACAAGCTTCATGGAGCTAGGCCTGCCTTGTTCATTTGTGAGGATGGTTCATTACCAAACTGTGCTTGGTTTGAGTCTATGTTTTATGCTGTTGTAAGCAGAGAGTTGTGTGGGCACTCAGCTAGAGCTGGGGGCGCTACTTTCTACTCTGGACTTGGTCTTGATGAATCCATTATCATGGCCTTGGGGAGATGGTCCTCTACAGCATGGAAGATTTATATCAGAGACAATACTACTGTGAGAGCTGAACTACAGCTAGCAGCTATCAGACTACGTCAACAAGGTTTTTAACACTCTCCTTGCATCTCATTCACATTTTTTCTCAGAGTAGATGGAGTTGGGTCCAAAGAGAGGCTATGAGAGGTGCAAAAACAGATATAGTCTCTAGCACCAGTAGAGTAGTTGTTTCTAGCTGACTTTTCAATGGCATGAGATTGGAGAAACATAACTAGATCATCCAGTTTTCTCAAATCCATTGGGGGGCAAACAGAGCGGCTTTTATGACCACTCTGCTCACCCAGTGCCTCTAAAAGGACTCTCTCCATCGCGCCGGCAGTAGCTCTCTTGGGGGCTCAAAAAGGCGGATGCGATCTGCAGGGAATTGAAGCTTGTAATCATCCAACAAAAAGCAGGACAATAAGTCTGCTCTAATGTTAGACTTTCCAGCAATATGTCTCACTCGAATATCTATTCCAGTGTTGAGAACAATACCAGCAATAGCCAAGAGAATAATAGCATTGTGGGATGATTCTCTGGCTGAGAGTGAGTTGAGAACCTCGACAGAGTCAAGGCTATCAGTATGAATGAGGATGAGGCGAGGTGGAGTGGCCTTATGTGCTACATGATGAAGAAGGCATAGAATGGCAAAAAGTTCTCTGAAAAAGATATCACTTCAGGCAACCACATATTTGGTCTTATTAGTCTACACTTTTGTTACATTGACCTTACTGATAAGACCCAAAAACCTAGGCAAAACCCGGGCAGCTAGGTCATGACCTTGGGATTTAGGTCATGACCTAGGTCAGGTTGGTCTTTTCCTGGGGTTGGTAGGTCATGGCCTGGGGTGAGATAGGATATTGCCTAGGTGGGGCAGGGCATGGTCTAGGTGAGGGAGGGGATGGTCTAGGTGAGGGAGGGGATGGTCTAGGTGAGGGAGGGGATGGTCTAGGAGGAGGATATGGTCTAGGAGGGGGAGATATAGTTAGTTTAAGAGGTGTAGGGTGAGAGTGGAGGATGGTGAGATAGAGAATATAAGCAAGAATGAAACATCATAGAATCATGACTTGAAATGTTTAGTAACATATTGGGATTATTGGGATTTTTTACATATCTGTAGATTATGCCAAGATCAAGCTAAGTCACAGTGCCCTGTTCTGGGTTGTCAGGCAAGCATGTGACTTACCTGACCTAGCTGATTCAGGTCATGACCTGGGTGAACTAGGTCATGGCCTACTTGACCTAGGTCATGACCTACCTGGCCTAGGTCATGGCCTACTTGACCTAGGTCATGACCTACCTGGCCTAGGTCATGACCTACCTGGCCTAGGTCATGACCTACCTGGTCTAACTCATGACCCAAGCCAATTTAAAAATTACTAAATTAGGAAATTTTTTCATTTTTGCAGTGGATGAGGTCACAGCTGTTTTTATTACCAAATAAGGCAATTTCAAACACCTTAACCGGTTTTATGTTTTTATTACCAAATAAGGCAATTTCAAACACCTTAACCGGTTTTATGTTTTTGTCATAGAGTTAGATACATTTGGAAATTACTATATTGGGCAATTTTATTTCAATAGACTTTTATTTCATAATTAGGCAATTTCAAAACTTTCGCAGTGAATGAGGCCAAAGCTGTTTTCATTGCCTAATTGAAAGTGACAAATTTGCAGTGGATGAGGTCAAAGCTGTTTTCACTACCTAATTAAGAAATGACAAAACTGAACACACAAACTGTGTACACTCTTTTCCTAAGGACAATAGCTTGTGGTAGATATCCCCACCTTTTGTTTATACACAGAATAGGTTGCTCACCTAAAAAGAAGCTAATCCTGTGGTGGGAAGGGGCTGGATTGCAAAATATTTTTTGGATACTGTGTAATTATGATCACATGCTCCCTGGGTGTTATGTGTTACAGGTTGATTTTGATGAGGATGATGCTTGGGCCCCGCTGTTATGCATTATGTGTAACCCTTAGGCTCGCATCAGTGGGTGGGCCTCTGGCCTGCCCAAAATTTTTATTACATTTCTGTCCATACTTTCATTCAAAATGCACCAGTAGTTATCTGCCTCAAAAGAGGAAAGGAAAAGAGCCCTTTGTCCGTCCCGGCCGACCCGCCGCTCAATGCCCGTTTCTTTTCGCAGCCGAAATAGTTAACATATTACAATTGAAATATATTTTCTATTGCCACTCATATTTCCAAGGAAATATCAAAGAGATTACAAAGGAAAAATATACCGAAAATTTACTAATAAATCAGACGAAATTGATGGCATATTTAGCGCCCTATTTCGGGCGAAATAGCCGCCGAAAAAGTACTTATTTTCCCATGCCTATTTCCAGGGCAATATTCATTCTTTTTCACTGGAAAAATTTGTTAAAATTCAGGGGAAAAATATATTATACTTCTATCCCTTTTTCGGAGGTAATATACTGATGTACTGGCAGTGACAGTGAGGATGCTTCATCAGAAGCATCAGAAGTATCCGACCTCACTGATATGGAGATAATGGACTGCGGAGAGAACATATCAGCCAGGTTCATACCAGCAGACTCAAAATTTACCTTTGCATTTCCCCACCGCAGCCCATCACCTATTCCCGCCCATTCTGAGTCGCCTCGCATCACCCTGAAGGGTTCATGTAGCCATGAAGGCTCTTCTAGTCATGACTCAACTTCAGGATCTATCAAACGGTCAAAGGTGAAAGACTCGGAATTGCCAGAGGTTGATGTGTCCTATGTGCAAGTTGCAACAACATCAAATCCTCCCAAGAAACAGGCTCAAGGAACTCTGGACAGTTTTTTTGAAAGGATCTCACCAGAGGAAAAAGCTAGGTGGAATAAGCTTGAGGCAGAGCGGCTCAGTATAGTCCATGAGAGGAAAAGCAATAGGCTAAAGAGAGAAGAGCGTTAGCGGGTGCTTGACAAATGTGAAGGCAACAAGGGAAGGCAGCAGATACACTGCAATTGCAAAAAAAGCTGAAAAAATCGCAAATGGATGGAAGCCCTATCAGAGTCATGATAAAGTAAGCCTTTGAACAACAGAAAAAGTTTTTTGCTCACCTATTCCCAGAAGCAAAAGCTCTGTGACATTGATGACAGCAACGATACAACTGAAAACCTTGCTGAAGCATCATGTCCTTGGTGTGAGCTCATGGATGAGATTTGTGATTGTAACTGCAACAAACATACCCGAGGCCAAAAACGGGTCAAGCTTACAGGTACAGCACAGCAGATGAACTACTTCAACCCATTAGTGTGGAGTCAGATTGAGCAAGCACTGAAAAAGGCCGGAAAACCTTGGGTTCCTACCGAGATTGTTCAAATTGCCCAACAGTTGAATTACAACATGTTCAAACATCTGGTGCCCCAGACGCTCCGCTGTTGGATCGACCATGATGCCAAAAGAGAAGGAATCCACCAGTGGAACACAAAAACATTGGAAAATGGCCAAAAAGGGAATTGCCCTGGAGGACACACTGCACGTCACGGAATCCTTGTGAGTACTGACACAATCTAGTCAGCTAAACATGACACTCACTAATCATATAGCATGGATATCCGGAAATCACAAAGAAAATTTCCGACCAGCTAAAGGCTCTTCGGGAGACTGGAGCAGTGTTGAGCTCCATAACAATACACGCTATCATGGTGGGACTGATTGAAAAGCATGCGCCAGAACTTTTTGATCAGATGCTCACCGATGACACCAAGTTTTGTTGCTCTGAGTCCTTTGTTCAAAAATTTGTTGAGAACAAATTGGGCTGGAGCTTCCGTACTACCACCCGTGCTGCTCAGAAACTCCCACCAAATGTAGACAATATTCTCCTCAAAGCCTATCTGCGAGAGGCATACCTGATACGCAACTACAACATACCACCTGAGCTACGTGTAAATACCGACCAAACTCAGACCATGTACCAACAGGGAACTGGAAGTACCTGGCACAAGAAGGGGGATAAGCAGGTTCCTGCGGTAGGCATTGACAAAAAGTGAGCCTTTACTCTGGTTCCATCAATATCAGCCAGCGGCAAGCTCCTTCCTTTTCAAGCGATTTATATGGGTGCCACCAGTGCATCTTTACCTAGTAAATCTTCACCATTCTATGACAAAGCAATGAAACTGGGCTTCAAGCTTGAGCCATTGAAGACAGACACATACTGGTCAACAATGGACAAAATGAAATCACTGGTGAATGATATCATTGCGCCATTTTTTGAGTCGAAGAAGGCAGCCGTGTTGGGTATTAAGAATCCCGAGATGCAGTATTCAATTTGGAAGATTGACTGTTGGTCTGTTCATAAGTCGAGGGAGTTTCTGGATTGGATGAAGAAAACACACCAAAATATCCTTGTCATTTTTGTCCCTGGTAACTGCACTTGTGTCTTCCAACCACTCGATGTTGGTATCCAACGTGTCTTGAAACAATCTGTAAAACAGGCGGCACATTGCGATATTGTAGCAGAGGTGACATCTCAGCTTGGGAAGCCATCAACGAAAGAGATCTGGATTAATACCCAGCTAAAACCCTTGCGTGATCGATCCCTTGGATGGATAGTAAAAGCCTGGCATAATATCAATAAGCCAGAACTCATAAAAAAGGTAAGTTGACACACCAATCTCCATTAATGTGTTCTCATAACTTTCTAGGCATTCCAGCTCTGTCGTATTGGTGCCTTTGACTGCTCTCAAGAGAGCCTAACCAGCCCTCTAACTCTTCAAGCCCTTCAGTCCTTGAAATCAACACATCTGCAGCTTCACAAAAAGCTGTGTCGCGATGATACAGTACCTGATCCAGTCACTCAGAGGTGGAAGAAAGAAACTACAAAGCAGTCAGGATCTACCAACTTGCCAGATGTCACAACCGACCTTGTAGATGAAGAACCTGAATCAGTGTACACAGACACTGGTTACTTTGAGGACTCTTGTGATGTCTATTAAAGCGCTGATCGACCATGTTGTCTCTGAGGGAAAGGACAAGTTTGATGAGATTGCACAAAATGAGGATGGGTGTCTCAAGCATACCGCCGAGGCCGAAGATCCAACAGCCAAAGTCCCAGAGCCAGTAGTTGATGGTGAGCAGAAGCCAGAGGACATGGGAAGAGGCAAAAGAGCCAGAACATCAAAATTTTACAGTAAAGCTTGGGTATATACCCATGATAACAATGTTCCTATCAGCAAAGACAAAGGTAAAAAGCATCGTTGATTTGGTTATGTCACTATAAAGTTGTACCGAAATTTCCATTTTAGACTCTGAAAATTTTCCTAAAATAGCTCCGTTACGAATCTAAAGGTACCAAGCTTGAACCCTCCTGTTACGCATTACGAATGGAAAATCCTCAAAGCTCGGGGGTCCTGTTACACGTTACGGGAGCATGTGATCATAATTATACAGTAGCCTTTGATTGTAGTGGATGAGGCCAAAGCTGTATGCCCATAAAAGGAAATCAATGAAAAGTGTTGAGTCTAAAGATTCCTTGATATAACATGCAGATTGGCATGGATAAGGGTGATCCTTTTCATCCCCTGATTCCCTGATGTGCTGTCTACCCTCTCTGAGTCTCAGATATATTTATATGGCCACTGGGAGATCAGTCTTTATTGATCTTTGAACTTTTACATCAAAAACCCTCATTTTTTCGAAATTAGAGGAGAGCATCCAGGGCAGGGCGGGCCACAGGCTTCTAGGAAATTGTACCCTGGTATAATAGGTACATTCAGACGACTCAGGAGTAGCTTATACTGTCCTGGGAGAGTGGATAATAAGTGATACATGTGTAATTAGGCATAAATTTCGCTTTTTTGCCTGTTAAATCATTACTAGTGGGAACTGTAGGCAAGAGAAGACTGCCTAGCTTGGCATATAGCATGCTAGGAGTACATATATTGATATCAGAACCTTTTCCCGATAACCCCTTCCCTTATCTTGATGTACCAGTACACCTGGGTTCATAAGTGTCTGATACTTGTGTTAAACTTATCATCACATGTTGAACCTCAGATAGTGAGAATATTTTGTTATAGACGTGCTATGTCAAGTCCTGGTACACTATTCCTCGAGTTTCTCCTCAATCCCTTGCCTACAGCTGCCTCTATTAATGATTTGATGGTCCAAAAAGCGAAATTTATGCATACATATACAGAGATCAAATATTACCCACTCTCCCAGCACGGTATAAGCTACTCCTGACTCGTCTGAATGTACCTATTATACCAGGGTACAATGTCCTAGAAGCCTGTGGCCCGCCCTGCCCTGGATGCTCTGATACTTATCCTCTAATTTCGAAAAAATGAAGGTTTTTGATGAGAAAGTTCAAAGATCAATAAAGACTGATCTCCCAGTGGCCATATAAATATATCTGAGACTCAGAGAGGGTAGACAGCACATCAGGGAATCAGGGGATGAAAAGGATCACCCTTATCCATGCCAATCTGCATAGGAATCTTTAGACTCAACACTTTTCATTGATTTCCTTTTATGGGCATACAGCTTTGGCCTCATCCACTACAGTCAAAGGTTATCCAAAAAATATTTTGCAATCCAGCCCCTTCCCACCACAGGATTGGCTTCATTTTAGGTGAGCAACCTATTCTGTGTATAAACAAAAGGTCGGAGGTCAAGTAGGTCATGACCTAGTTCACCCAGGTCACGACCTAAGAAGTAAAAAAGTAGGTCATGACCTGAATCAGCTAGGTCAGGTAAGTCACATGCTTGCCTGACAACCCAGAACAGGGCACTGTGACTTAGCTTGATCTTGTCATAATCTACAGATATGTAAAAAATCCCAATAATCCCAATATGTTACTAAACATTTCAAGTCATGATTCTATGATGTTTCATTCTTGCTTATATTCTCTATCTCACCATCCTCCACTCTCACCCTACACCTCTTAAACTAACTATATCTCCCCCTCCTAGACCATATCCTCCTCCTAGACCATCCCCTCCCTCAACTAGACCATGCCCTGCCCCACCTAGGCCATATCCTATCTCACCCCAGGCCATGACCTACCAACCCCAGGAAAAGACCAACCTGACCTAGGTCATGACCTAGCTGCCTGGGTTTTACCCAGTGTTGTGGCTAAGGCCTTAATTAACCCCTCCAAATGAAGTTAGGGGTTAATTAATGGCAAATTAATGGCAATCTAAGTGCAAATTAAGGCCTAGGTAAAAACAATTAATTTCCAGTGTACTTGTCTCCAGAGCCACCCAAAGCATCATCATCAAGTGTCTCATTGTCCTTTCCTTGTGCTCACAATTCCATTATTAACTAAATACTGCACATGGAACATGTCACAGCTGGTGTTCTGGCACCCATTCTTCTGCTCTGCAAATTGGTACAGTAGTTGTTGAGTGGTTAATTAACTGAAAAGGATGTTAGATGACCAGGGTAGCTTGGCATGCTCATGAGCTCCCCTAAGGAAGTGGAGTTGGGGGGGAGGGTTAAATATTCTCGAGACTTGTTTGGGCACAAGCCGCTTGATCACATGTCTTATTAAGACCTAACTAACCCTTAACTAGAAATTCCAGCGAAGTTAGGTCTTAATTAAGAAGTAAATTAAGGCCTTAATCTTAATTAAGTCTTAGGTCTTAACCACAACACTGGTTTTACCTAGGTTTTTGGGTCTTTTTAGTAAGGTCAATGTAACAAAAGTGTAGACTAATAAGACCAAATATGTGGGTGACTGAACTGAAGATATCCACTTTGTCTTTGCCTTCTCCAGGATGGACTTTATAACAAAAGCCATTTCCAGCATAGACATAAGAAAGACCAACATTGCTACCATCAGTCCAGCCTATAAATTCAGCCTCAGAGTCCTTCCAAGCCTGTGAATCCACAAAGCGGATCCCAATGGCAGTCTGAAGCAATTCAGAGAACCAAGTCAGATCTCTCATGACTTCACATTAATAGGAATGGAGCGATGGACTTTATAACAAAAGCCATTTCCAGCATAGACATAAGAAAGACCAACATTGCTACCATCAGTCCAGCCTATAAATTCAGCCTCAGAGTCCTTCCAAGCCTGTGAATCCACAAAGCGGATCCCAATGGCAGTCTGAAGCAATTCAGAGAACCAAGTCAGATCTCTCATGACTTCACATTAATAAGAATGGAGCGAAATTGAAGAGTTTTGCCACTAATTTTCCTGTACATCTCAGTCAGGGCTGGCCTGGCCATGGTAGGACATTGAGAGACCAATTGAGAGAACCAGACAGTCCCTGCCAATCTCTCAAAGCAGCTTTTCTCTGTGGTGAAGCTAGGAATTTGGTGATGTCTGCAATCAGAATCTGAATGGACTCTGCTGTGAGTGAAATAGATCCCTTCATAATATCAAGCCAGAAGCCAATGATTTTTAGAGTGACTCCAGCTTCCTCCTTTCTATCTTCATAGGGACAGCAAATCATATCCCAGAAGACCAAAAGCTGGACTTGTCTCTGAGGTCGAAGTTGATTGTGGAACATAACCAGATTTCTCTTAAAGTCCCACCCAAAGAAATCATTGATGTAGACATGCAGGCCAACAATTCCCAGCTTAACAAAACCAAACCAGCAGAGTAGAGCATATAAACTGCACCAACAGCGAGGTGAGGTTCGAGTTCCAAACACCAGACGGCGCACAATGTGATATCTTCCATCTACAGAAACCACTTGGCAGAGTTGCCAAAGTGGATGGCCAGGGAGATTCAGAAAAGCCTTGGAAACATCACTTTTAAAGAGAATGAGCTCTTCATTGGGATGTTCTTTCAGCACATCATTAATGATTTGACCAAAGGTGTGCATGTCATCATATTTGACCTTCCCCTCAGATCTGGGAATGTTGTCATTCAAACCAGAGCTAGTTTGGTCCATTACAACTCGTGGTTTTCCCTTCTGCCAAACTACAAACATTGGTGAAACTCTCTTAGAACTTGGCCTAGAAGAAGAAGATGATGATCCAGGAGCAGGTCTTTTCTTAGAAGAACTAGAGAACATTTCTTTGAGAGTGAGAAGCCTAAGGTTCTCAGAGGCCCCCAGGTCAAAAGGAGTATTAGAGGCCTTTTGTCTAGCCTCTCTATCCACTCTGATACACATGGAAGGATCATTTGGAGTGACTCTGAAAAGTTCCTGAATCTGAGTCTTGTAGATATTGAGCTCAGTCTGCCCATGAGGATAGATCTTGAGCAGAGGCACCAGCCAAGATTCAAAGACTTCTGATAGCATGGTCCTTGTGAACCAGCTTGAACTCCTTCCCAAAATCTCTACTATCTTCATAGAGATAGCTGAACCCATTAATGGCAGCATGGATCTTCTCAAAGTCAACCTACTTGTCCTTAATGATGAGGCGAAGTATGGACTGAGGCAGAGGATCAGTCAAGATCTGAGCTGAGAGGTGAGCCAGTGTAGCATCCACATTATTGTCCTGAGTGGACTGAAGTCGCAAGTCCCAGGTCTTTTGAACATGAGGAGGCATGGGAGCTGAGGTGGTAAGTGCAGCAAGGTGTGGAGCGGCCTCAAGAAGTGACGCAGGAAGTCCACCAGTGGCCATACCAATGCTATTGAGGGAGGGCTGGAAGAGAGGTAGGTCTCCAGGCTGTTGTTCAATCTCATTCTCATCAGAGTCTCCATTGAGAGCTGTAAGCAGTGCTTGATTCTCTGCAAGTTCTCTCTTCATGAGAGCCCATGCAGCTGCCTGGGCTGTAACAGCTTCATTAGGAGGAATATACTCTCTCTGTTTCTCCTTTGCGGCAGCTTTCCTGACAGCTTCTTTGATCTCAATCTCACCATTCCTGAACTGCTCCACAAGTGAGTCCATGGTAGCAGCAGCAACCCTGATAGCCTCAGCTTCTCTGGCACTCTCAGAGGGTCCTGCAGAGTACTGAAGACGAGACAAGAGAGATGGGGAGGTTGGTGAGTGATGTTCAGTATTGGGATTGGATGAAGAGATGACAGGAGGGTCTGTGAAGCGAGCTTGCAGTGATCTGGAGCCCAAGGGAGCAGCTGAAGTCCTGTTCTGAGTCCCAAGTGTGCTGGAAGAGTCACCAGATGTGACCTGAGAGGGCTGTAACTGTGCTGGATGACTCTGGGTAGCAATAGGGTTGGAATGATGTGACCTGGAGCTAGTAGGGAGCAGCCTAGAAGACGTAGGCTTGTGAAATGAGGAGGAATCATAAGCATGATCACCCTATGATATGGCAAAGATGTTGGAGGGTCTTATACTGTACAAACAGAAGTAGGCACTGTAATTCATCCCTCAGGTTCATTCTCCTCAATCCATTCAATGGTTTTGATTATTTATTTTCTCACCATTGTTTAACAAGGATAATGTTTTAAATCTACACATCATTTTAGGCTAGAAAACATGTTGGTCCCTTCACCCGTTGTTCTATGCTTTTGAGTCCAAGGCAAGTGTGGCCAGATGGAATCCACAGAGGAGACGCGTGCACTAAATCTAACCACGCCGCACACCCAGGATTGAGCAGCAGGCGGTGGAGATGCAAGCATGATTGGATTGGGGGACTGAAGATGACCAATCTTCTGAGAGCCTTGCAGTGAGCATGAATCTGAAATAAATGAATAAAGCTATTTTTACTTGGCTCGCATGCTGCATTCTTATTTTCCCTTCAGCAATTGGACTGAGTAACATTGCATTGGTATTGGCTTACCCATCACAAGAGCTCAGTGTTGCGATGATATTCCTAGAAAGCTTGAGGACTCGCTCACAAAGCTGTAACCTCAGTGCTCAAGTCGTCAATTCCTGAACTTCTCTGAGACACCACAGACCCAACTCAACATCTACCTCCATATCTTCAGGATTTCTCTTGGGAGATTCAGGTTTAGGGAAGTCTTGGATGGGTTGGCAGAGAGTGAGGACTCAATTTGAGCTCTTGGTAATCAACAAGGACAGACAATTCTAGGACAACCCGCCGATACAGTATTCCTGGAGTAATTGACAATGAGGTAGAAATACAGGATCATAGTGCTTCACTAGCACTTGGTTGTTTGTGTTATCTCATTTCCCAGATGGTATGTGTATGCTCGCCACACGCGTTACCTCACATGCCGCCCACTCCTTCTCCCAAAACCAATTGTATGTCGAGAATCCAGCTTTACCTGTCTTGTTTCATCTTGGCCTCAGATAACCTGCTCCTGCTTGAAGTATGGAGGTAGACTTAGGGATGGATCGGGGCGCCGTGGGTGAAGGCAATTGGTTTACAGAATGACAAAATCTTTGAAACCAGGTGCCGGGCTTCCCCAGCACATGGTACTCAAGATTTTCGAGTCTTGTCAAACACCTCCTGGAGGAGCCTCGACCCAGAGAGGATTGCAACAGAAATCAGTCAACATCAAATGAATTTGAGTCAAGCTTGGTCATATACTGGAGGCGGTATATACTGATGGCAGTCCATTGTGATAATTCTAGGAATAAAAGATTAGCGATGCATAGTGCTCAATTGAAGCAATAAGAGAGTGGGCATGCACCACTCATTAAGGGCTCTGCGCCCATTGAGTGCCTGGTCAGTGCCCATTGAGTGCCCAGTGAGTGCCCGTTCTTTTTGCGGCCGAAAAATATCTTATTTTTCGGCAGATCAATAAACTGAAAAAGGAAGTTTTTTTCCCAGGATAAATATTATATATTTCTTCGGCAATTGGTCCCGCAAAATATCACTTATTTTGGCTACAATACTTGCCATGATATATTTTATTTGCCAGTTGTTATATAACATATTTGACTGAAGCCAAAATTAAGCTTTCTCAATACATTTCTCGGTGGAAATACATATTGTAAAATACCATCATTTGCTAATTATTTTACCGCAGAAGAAATTGAGCTTTTTCAGTAGGGAAAAATATGGAAATATGGATTGCAAAATAAATTATTTTTCAATGGCTTTTATGGGGGTAAAATACTCATATCCTGGCAGTGAGTACAGGACCTTCCTTGGGTTCTTTGTAGTCCAAGCCTTCTTTCAAGAGCGTTGAATACTCGTCTATTTCCATCCACTAGTTGTTTGTTTAAGTAGGCTTCAATAAGTTCATTGTCCTCGGGAGCTTTCCATGCAATGAAATCTCTCGAAGCCATGACATAGGCCTCGCTTAACTCCTGCTCAGAAAATTGACCCGTTTCTGCGAACTTATATCCATCACATACAATATCATGATTATTGTCAAAATGGAAACTCATAGCAAATTCTACCTCTCCTTGATCGCTACTCAGACCCTCGAGGTTTAAAAATTTCCCTGTTCCTCCTTGACAGGATTGTTACTGCTTCCTGCATGCTCCGGGACTAGCTTGGGTTTGAACTCAGGATTGTCAGTCCTAAGTCTTTGCCTCGTAGAGCAAATATTTGTACCCATAGTACATTTATTTCCGGTGTTGGGGTCTGTAATCGTTACTTCTTGGCTACCATTGGCATGATTTTTTATCATGGATTCCATGAGAACGTCAAATGGCCTACCAATCAGCACTTCAAACGGTGCCCGCTGTTGCACATGCAGTTGCAGATAGATCGTAATTTCACCAATCTGGAAAGGAACATTTCTAGCAAGACCTGGGGTTTCTTTGAGACCTCCGTGTACATCCTGCAGACAAATTGTTACAGTAGGATCCCAGACCAAATTCAACTCTACAGCAGTCTGACAATCTATTGCTACGATCTGGAGACTACTAGATCTTCCTGTGACAATTACCAAATTACGGCACTCGTCACCTTTGGGTAAGTCTGCTTTAAAGGCTTTGACAGGGTCGCATTGTACAATAGTACCAGCCTTCAAACCATTATGGTTATGCTCGAGTACTTTGAAGATCTCTTCACTATCAAGCTTAATGCTATCCATGGAGATATAACTATCAAATTCGTTTTTGCGAGGAAGTTCCAGCTCATCAGGTACTTCAGTGCCATCTTCGAGGAGAGTACTAACATAAGTGTTCTTCCTCTTAGTAGGGGTTACCCTGACGTTCCTAGCTTTCCTTAACATAATTTTCTGGAGAGGACAACTCAGCGCTAATAGCTCCTCTGATGTCAGCATTACTTCTGCATCAAACAACTTTCAAGCGACTTCCTCTTCAACTCCAGGTAAGTGAAACCCACTTCTAATATTAAATTTGGGTCCATTATTCTCGACAGACTTCTCCTTGACAGGATTGTCTTTTATCTTGGGTTTCTAGACATGGTTTATTGTGTGGAATGGGATGAACCGTGTGTGGTCTATGAGTAACCTTAGCTACCTCGGGAATAGGAGCTTCTTCCCTCAATTCAGCCAGACTCTGAGCAAACTCTTTGTCAGCTTCCTTATCAAGGATAATTCCAGTTCCATCTTGAGAGAACTCATCATCATCTTTGACAACAGCTTTCTCAACAAACTTCTTCCTCATGGGAATCACGACTTTCCACTTGTTTATGTTTTTTCTTTGATAGCAGGGCTTTTAGGTGGCATCTTTTCAACTCAGGGCACCCTAGGGGTACCTTTCATTGGTGGGCCTACCTTCTTAACCAATTCTTTCGTAGATGTGGGCTTTTTTGAGTCTGCCTGCTTCCCTAGAGTATTTCCTATAGTGACTCTACCCTGCATTGCTGAAGCATCTAGTTTCCTGACTCCTTGGATTCCCCAGAGCCAGCAATATAATGACCATTCATCTCATGTTCCTCCATTAGCTTTTTCATGGAAGCCAAAAACAAAGTGAAGTGAGGCTCTTGCTCCTTGGTATCCAAGTAGTCTTCTTCCTCGACAAAGAATGCATTGGTTCCACCCTTATCCCAGCCTTTAGATTTCACAATCCTTGCAATCTTTTCCAGGTGAGATTCACTAGGGCTGTTCCTTGGCAATGGTGTACCATTGCGCAAAGTATACTTCTTTGACCCAGGAGTAGTGTCAGGAACTAACCAACCTTTATCTTTGTAGGAATTAAAGAATTGGCACTCTGACATGTGATGTTCTAGTGACCCGCACATAAAACAACCCTGCCCCCAATCCAGAATGGTCTTTGAGGTACTCTGTGGCGCAGTGACTTGCCTCGACGTGTATCCTGAGCATTTGGATTCTACATTATCTTTCATTAAGCTCATCATCAAGGAGATAGCCTTTTGGTGGCCATCCAAGACTAAATTAATTTCTTTCCTGTTCAGAGCAATAGTATCTTTAATCAAGGCAATTCCCGTGAGAACTTCCGACACTTCCTCCTGCTTAGGTTCCACTTTCACGGGATCCGCAGGAGTCGTCTCTGGAAGATGAGGAGAAAATCTGAACGATAATTCACCTTGACTATAAGCAAGAGGTGTGGGATCTCTGAATCGGTGACAGTTTTTGACATTGGAATGATGGCCGCCAGCAAGCCAGTACACCAGAAAAGACCAGAAAGCAAGAAGTGTGTCAGGAAAATGCTATAATACATGTAGGAATATTAGCTTGTAAGTATTTTTTAAAAGCAGAACAAATCAACAAAACATCAAAGGTATTCATACACTATGAACTATGGCGGCTGAGCAGCTTGTGGATGGCCATCAGAGCTGTCAAAGCCATGCAAGCACATCAGTATTGCCAATTCAGAGATCCCACACCTCTTGACTATAAGTCTTGGCAGAGTCAGGAACACCTTGAGATCCAGTTGGACAAGCTCCGTTACTGTAATAGGTATCGAGATTTCTGAAATTGGGACTTGCGGCTGCCTCTATGACTTCTGAAAGTAAATAAGGGTCTTCACGGCGACGAGACAATAACTGAACATGTGTAACATTCTGTGACAAACACACAGAAATCACTAAATACAACCTTTCACTCATGGGCACAAGATATGCCTTGACAGCTTCAGCATTGGAGAGGATTGCCGGCGGTTTCATCAGCTTATCCGCAAGATTCTTAAACTCTTGGTTATACATCATGATCCTTTGATGTTTACCAATGTCCAGAGGTGTGAACTTCCCAGTTAAGATCTTGAGCTCTTGGCGTGAACCAAGCTCACTATCTACTGATTCAGAGAAGATTGCTTGTAAATCTTTGAAGAACTGTTGCAAATTAGGAGTTTTGACGGAGGGTAGATACTTGTATGCTTCCCGAGTGGAATAAGTCATCCAGTCCAACGCCAACACCACTTTTGCTGCTTCCTTGGTAATCTTTGCCGCGGCAATGAATCAAGTAGTATCCTTGATCCAACCATTCAACATAGACGGATCATCCTGATTAAATAGTGTTGCCGTTTTACTATGCTTAGGAAGGTACTTCAAGTTATACTCATCGAGCTCATCCTGTGTTAACTTAATTTTGTCTCCAAACAACTGCGCAACTGTAGTATTTGTTCCCATGGGAGCTGCACCACCAGATCCACCAGAACCACTCCAACCTCCAGTGTTTCCACTCAAACCTGGGTTGTTATTGTTTGTAGTAGTACTCATTGTAAGATTGTTTAAAATAGAAGACAAGAGTTGGTTGACTGCTGTAGCTAACTGAGAGATTTCCTCTTGAATACAAGGAAGAGATGAAGATGAAGGTTGACTAGTCAAGTTGTCTTGCACATGGGCTGGAGCACCCCTTGTACTTGAACTGGCTTGAGTAGTATCAGTGGGATCTGCTTTTGCTTTCCCTTTTGAAGACTTCTTGGCAATGTGAGTTGTTTCAGAAGTTGCATGGACTACGCTTGGTTTAGATCCACGTGAAGACGGAGTGGTAGATCCTATTCGAGTGACAGAAAAAGGAGTTCGACGTTTGGGCTCGACGCTACTATTATATTGTTCTCAAGGCTTAGGGCCTGTTCGGCAACACAAATCTCAGATTTTGTTTGGATTTTGCCAGGTATTGCCACCATATAAAAAAGCCATCAAGCATTTGTAAGTATTACTCAGATCAGCCAGTTGAGCGCTCCGTGTAAATGCGCATGCTGTCACAGCCTGTCAGACGTTTCTTCCATGTTGAGGTCAACACCCCGCTCAATGCTCAGACATGCCCGCCGCTCTCAAATGTAGTTTTTACTTTAGGTTTCACTTGCTTAGACAATATAGAGGAATAAAA